>BSBK01001420.1:0-312500 GCA_027943335.1 Chamaecyparis obtusa
TAGATTTAAGTGTTCAATTTGACAAATAAAAAATAATATTGGTTTATATTCTTTTCTTTGTTAATAAAGCTCAATTCAAGAAAAATTCCTACCAATAGTATTAGATTTAAGTGTTCCAATTTGACAAATAAAAATAATATTGGTTCTATATTCTTTTCTTTGTTAATAAAGCTCAATTCAAGAAAAATAACAATTATAACAACATAGTTAGAATTAGAAATACCCTAAAAAGAGATGCTATCATCCAAAAAAGTGCTCTTCATAACTCTGCCACCATTTTTTTGATTGTCTAGTGATTTAAACCAAAGACTTCGACTTACTAATAGATTTAATCAGCGAATTACTAATAGATTAAGCACATTATTACTATGCTTAATGTTCCATTTAAATGCATTTAACACAAAAACAAAATTTACAAAACTGAACTAATGACATGTTTACAACAAAGGCTTATAGAACTCCCAACAATTCTTAAACATGTGTTATTTGATATGATGAATTCTTAAACAATTAAGGTTGGAGTAGACATAGTTATTCACAGTTTTTTGTGTGGTACAAGGAAGATTTGGCTAGGTAAAATCTTCCTTCATGCTAGCAGTCTACAAAATTAGACCTTTATTACATCATATCAGATAAAGTATGTTTAAGAATTGTTCGGACTGGTCCTTTGGCATGTATTAAACAGAATAGAATTTTCAGCATATTATTATCATTCTATTTCTTTGTTGTAAACATGTCATTGGTTCAGTTTTGTAAAAAAAAATTGTGAATTAACATGCCATTGGTTCAGTTTTGTAATATATTTTTTCAGGAACAATCCGGCTAGTCATTGTCTACACAATACCAGTTACTCCTTTGGTATCACAAACAACAAAAACAACAAAGTTCTTGCATAAACAAGTAAAACTAATGCTTGGAAATGTTCCTACGTTACCACCAAGAAAAGATCACATTCTAAACTTACAAATCAATACATTGTTGTTTTGACTGTACCTACAAGACAATGTAATCCAAAATTGCAGAGAAATTAAGTGTACTCCAAATAAACTGCCCTCTACAAAGAACCGACTGGAATCTATTAACCAACCTTCTAACTGTCAAATCATTATGCTTTCAAATCAATTACCTATCAGTGTATCCCTTGCGAGGGAGAGAAGCCAAACACATAAAGAACATGCACATAAACACGATAGTTGAAAAACTTAAATGGAATACACCAAAAAGTACCAAATGATGAATGCTCAATTGTTGTAATGGCAAAGCAATATGAGAACCGTCCATTTCTAGAACTTGATTTTTCTATAGTCCTAATGATTTTTCTTATTTCTTGTATTTTGTCCCTTTTTTATTTCCTATGTCTATGCTTGGTGACATGATTTTGAACATTGTTGACATACTTAAATGGAATACACAATACCAAATGATGAATGCTCAATTGTTGTAATGGCAAAGCATCAGAACCGTCCATTTCTAAAAATTGATTTTGTATAGTCTTAATTATTTTTCTATAGTCCTAATGATTTTGAAAATTGTTGACAAAGAGTGTTTCTTTTTTTTTATTATAGTCTAAATGATTTTTCTATAGTTGTAATGTTTTTTCTTATTTCTTGTCTTTTGTCCCTTTTTTATTTCCTATGTCTGTGCTTCGTGACAGGATTTTGTCACCTTCTTTTGATGGTATATTTTATTCAATCTATGTGGAATACTATTTTGTTCACTATTTTATTTCAGCTTGATATTTCTTTCATTTTTCATATACACAAAGACTACACATGCTGATAAAAAAATGAGCTATTTGATTTAGGTTTACTTTTCATTATTGTAAATGGTTAATATTTCTGATGGTACTCCTTGGTGTATTCCATATAAAAATAATCAGGTTTCTTCGGTATGATAAATGTCCCTTTGTGTTTGGCTTCTAAAATACTAATTGTCATGATTAGAGAGATCATAATTGTCTGCTAACGATGATTATTTGATCCTTCTTAGTTAAGCTTACCCCAACCTTAATCACACTAGGTTGAATGTTTCATATCCACCGGTGCATAATAAATAGACATAAAAATTTAATCCCTAAGTCTTTGGTTACCCTTCACACACAAAACTATTAATTCATGTTGCGTGCTATGAATTTTATTCATAGCACCCAGCACCCCGAACTCGGACATACAATGAGTACTTTCACGGGCTCTAAGTTACAGTTTGAAAATCACTCATTAAACATTAAGGTTATTGCCGAGAGCTTGGTAATCATTTGAATAAGAAACCGTTTTACAATGGCCTCATATAATGCCAAGGCGACATAGCATAAGTAAACATTATGAAGTTTTATGGAGCATGTGGGAATGATGTCCCTCCCCATTTTCTAAACTATAAACTCGGCGAAGCCCAGTCTGCATAAACATTCAATCCTTTGCTCCAATAATGGAAACTAAGATGATTACCTTTGCAAGCAATGGCAGCAGAGCCATGGCCTTTAGAGGTAAAATAATGTCGGAAAGATGGAACCAGCTTCTTGTTCCCGTGTCAAACTCAATCTGAAGAGCTATGGAAAAAGCAATGGGGGAGATTTTCTTCGACAATGAATACACTTAGAGAACCAATGGGTCTGTGATTGGATTATTTGTAGCAATCTCTTTCTTATCAAGAAAAGAAAAGGACATTATCCAGGTAACAAAATCTATCTTTAAAAAAGAACACCTTGTTGGGCTAGATAAAATGGTTCATTGCATTGATAATAAACTTACCATTCCACACCCGGAAATCACCATGAGAACAGAGACACTAAAGTTAGCAAAAATCCCTCAAACCCTTTGATTCCAATGATAGTCTTCAAAGATGAAGATTGCTTTGATACCCACTGGCCGGATATGGCAAGAAACATGGATTTCCTCTATAAGGAGGTTTTACAGATTAAGTGGCAAACAATTGATCTTCTTAACTTTTGGAGAGCTGGGGGATTCCCCATTCCTTTGGAGTTGGACAAAGTAAAGGAAAACAAGATTCATATTATGGCACCAGAAATAAAGAGGTGCACCCGTCATGCAAAAAAGGTGGAAGGAGAGGAGGAATGCATCGTGGTCATGAGAAAGGAGAATCATACTTGGTACTATTCGAGGGTGGATAAAAGTGAATCTGTTTGAATTCTATGAATACACTGTGTAAAGGTTAATAACAAAGATATAGCATTAGGACTCAGTTGAATAGATAGTAGAAAATAATATAAGGCAAGATAGAAACTTTTAGTAGTACTTTAATATCAAGATATGGTGGTGTAAAGTTTGTATGTATGTAAATCCCTACTGAAATAGAACCAATGTTATAATATGGGTCCCGTTATGTATATCCAAGACTCAATAGTTCTATCTATACAATCGATTAAGTAAAGGATTTCAAATTAACTTAATAAAGGGAATCAGTTATATATGTCTTTTCTTTTCATTGGCAATATTATGAATGATCTACTGACATGTAGCACTCAGTAGAATCGAAGGAGTAAGCCAACAGTTGCAGAATTGCAACAGTCATAACACTCTTATTATAATCTTTAAACCCCATATGACAATCCTTCCAAGGTATTATGGATCTCGTACTAGAACTTACTAGTAATGGGATACAGCTGGTCTTTGAAGGAAAAATCCTACCCAAGTATGTGAAGAAGATGTTGATAATCAAACATGTTTTGGTTATTAGAGCAATCCTTCGCATCTTAGGACCAGATTTTATCAATCTTAAGTATAATTATAGAGCCTTATCCAGCATTCCCTCTATGTTTGTAGCAGCAATCTCGGCTTGGGAATACAACTTTCAGGAAATATGGTTTATTACTACCAAGACATTCAAACCCAGATATTTAAACAATTTGGAAAAAGTTCTCAGTTTTATCAAAGAGAATCCCATTGAGGTAAAGCTGGAAACACACTTATATCCATCTATTATGGTAAAAGACCTTATAAAAAGAAAGGAAATAATTTTTAGGAACAAATCCTTCCTATCGCATTTCCTACAGATCCAAAAACCAGTAAACATCAGTTGGTTTTATGAATACTGGGATTTGGATGAGGTAGGAACTAAAGATCTAGATAGTTTTGTTCATCTGGGCTCTGATGACATAATTGACATCTAGCTTTATGAAGGTAAATGTTCAGCTTTAAAAAGAAAATGACGTATTTCACATCAACATCAAAATTACATTTAGTGGGAAATCTCTCTTTAGATGTGAATACTTATTTTTTGCAAATGTGAATCGATTTATACTTGCTATCATAAGGTTTGAATTAAGACCAGATACAGCAAACAATGTATAAAGGTTTGTTTTAAGATATTGGCTATGAGGGCTAATTCCAAGATAGTGGAATGTAATAATGGTTGTTTGAAAGCCGGTTTTATGAATACTGATGATATTTGCCCATATTTTAATCTTAGTTAACAAGTGATGGTTTGTATGTATACTAGTTTTTTGGTAGAAGTAGGAACCTAGAATCCAAAAAAATTTATGATCTGTGGCCCTAATGACTTACTGGAGATATGGATAAAGGAATATCTCAAAATCTACAAGGCTTTTGGTAATTCTCTTATTTGCCTCAACTACCTTCTTGCAGCAAGGAATGTACTTACATCCTGTTTGAAAATATTTTTGACATGCAAAAATGGTTGGTTATACATTGGTTGAATATAATCCATGAATTCAGTTCAGGTATTGTGATCTTGGATTGGTCTAGATATAGGCTAAGAGGGATATGCATTGATCCCTTTTACTATATCTAGTTTTTTATAGGAAAACTTCCCCTTATTGTTTTGAAACATGGGTATTTGCTTAGGTATAATTCAAAACAATAAGGGGAAGCTTCCATAATGGACCAGAACTATAATCTGAATCCTCCCACGGACTGTGGTATTGAAGATATGACTAAGCTTAAATTCAGTTAAATAGACTTTAATTCTCTTGAAATACTATATGCATAGTAGAGACCATTTTTTCAGTAATAACCCCTTGAGATCTGGTTATTAAATTTTCATTTGGTTTTCAAAGTTAACTATTTGATGGTTCAAGTCATTTATGTGGCGGTAATCCTTCTTTCTGAAAGGTTATTGGAATCGGCAACTTGATTTCCTTGATGAAACATTATAAGGAAAATAGTATTACCTACACTATAATGTCTGTTAGTATATGTTGAGTAGTTTCCTTTTTTATTAGACTTTCATCCTATGATGATTTAAAACCGTTCTATCTTTACCTTTGCTAAAAAGAGTAGACTAATTGAAAAAGGAATATCAAACAAGTATTGACAGCATTGTTTACTCTGTCAGGATAAGTTTGGGATATCTTTAGAGCTAAGTGTTTAGATAATGGATATTTGTATATAGCTTATCTCGTTCTAAGCAATTGTTTCTTTAAGTTTTCTTCAAAAGATTTGTAGACTGCAATACCTAACACCCTGTCAGGAATCAAGGTAGCATCACCAATTTTTACACGGAAAAGGTATTAAGGTAAAGGGTAAGCAGATCTTCTTCTCCTATAATTTGTTGATCCACATTAATTTCTAAAAAGCCAATAACAAGGTGGGTCAAAAGGAATTTTTTCTCTTGTTTCACGTAGAAGAGTATTCGGAAAACAATATCAATGATTCTTGCCACAAAGAGAACCATAGTGAAGGACTCTCAGCAAAGATGAAGCTTTTTAAAAGTGTTAAAATGCCAATGGCAGGTCGCAGAGACCATACTTTTTGTAAGTAATATTGAATCTTTAAAAAGTCTCGATTACTATTGAGCCGTGGGTATGCCCACGAAATTTTGTATTATTATCCGGACTATTAGTCCCAAGCAAGGCTGGAGGTTTTCTCGACCCCGCTCTTTCCTACCAACACCTGCACTGAGCGGGGTTTTTGTTTGTAAATTTATTTGATAATTAATAAAATTATTGGCCTCGGCCTTTTACCGATCAAAAAAAAAATGTCCCTTTGTGTTGAGAAAATTAGAGTTCAGAAAATGGTTGTTCAGTGAGACCAACGAGTCATTCCATTCAAGAAAGACCATGTTTGACGATATCAACCCACAACAAAATAGGGAGACAATTGCTAGATTGTGGTCTAACTTTCAAAGAAAATGTGATGGAAAATGTTATCTACCATTGATTGCAAACATTTTTTAAGTACTTGAATCTACAATAGAACAATAGTGGTGAATGTATGATTATTATAATCATATGATTATATGTTATAATATTTATGTAATAAATGTAGTAACGATGGTGGAGTGCATTATTGATATAGGCTCGATG
Source organism: Chamaecyparis obtusa (assembly GCA_027943335.1). Taxonomy (NCBI): domain Eukaryota; kingdom Viridiplantae; phylum Streptophyta; class Pinopsida; order Cupressales; family Cupressaceae; genus Chamaecyparis; species Chamaecyparis obtusa. The sequence continues at coordinate 6,281 of BSBK01001420.1, forward strand.
ACTCTTCTCAATGTGTCAAACTGTCAATGTGGTGGTGGGCAGTGTGTGTTGAAGACTTCACGGACACAGAACAACCCTGGATGAGAATTTTGGTGTTGGCCAAATAGAAAAAAGGTTGCTAATGTGTATATATTTAATGTTTCTAATGTAAATACTATTCATTATATTATAAGAACTAATGTAGACTGGGCATCACATGGAAATAATGTGGATACTTTAGTTGGGTTGATGACAACTCGTTTGCATCTATCCGCCATCTCCACTTATTTGCAATGAAGGATTTGAGTGCAAAACATGTCAGGCTAGGGCAAATGCCAAAATTATATTTTTACAATGCCTTCTCTATATTGTAATTGCATATCTTTGTTGCGACCATATGCGGAGATGAGCTCAGGAATTAGTCAGTTTAGTATTTTCATATTGTAACTAATATTTTAATATGGATATGGCATAACTTCTCTTTGCCTCAAGTGCGCATATATATGGTTTACATCTTTTTCAACAATAATTCTTCATGTTTATGGCTCAAGTGAGCCCCAATCTACTATCAATCACATGATTTAACATATAGTGTTTCTTGCTTATTCCATTTGTTCCTTGATACATCAATTCGACCACACCCACTCCACTTCACGTGGATGTCTTTGAAATAGACTCCTAACTCTAATAAACCAATTGTAACTACTAACTAACCTTATAAAACAACAGTAGCTAAGAACGATCGCTTGCCAACATCTATTGAATACAAGGTCCTTGAGAGATCAATAAATCGGGATGAGTGGACAAGGATGATGAGATGGGGGAAGTGGATTTGAATCATGATGAAAAGGAAGCTCTGGCTGTAATTAGGAAGAAGAAGATGCTTATCGTCAAACACAGATTGAAGAAGAGTACTGCAAAGAGCAGGCCTACCGTACCAAGGAAGTTTGACAAGAACAAGGAATATGGCTTAAATAGAATGGGAAGACATCTTTCTAGCCTGGGCTTGGGTCCTTCAACAATTAGCTTGATAATAAATGAAGCAGATGAGAGCTGAGCAATTAGCTTCCCAAGAAAAATCTCATAAATGAACTGTGTACCCCAATTCCTGTGTCCTCTACGCGTACCTAAATGAAATATTTGAAACAAGGGTAAATTTAGCCTTACCCTTGTTTCAAATATATCATTTGGGCACACACAGAGGGCACAAGAATTGGGGTATACATAGTTCATTTATGGGATTTTTCTTGGGAAGCTAATTAATCATCTATCATCTACATTATTATGAAGCTAATTGCCGAAGGATCCAGGCCCGGGCTAGAAAGGTGTCTTCCCAAACACATAAAAAACATGCACATAAAAACGACAGCTGAGAAACATAAATGTAGGCATCATGGTCACATTTTTTGGAGACAACATAATTGAGTTGTATACCCAGACGATAGAGAGCAACTTCTACTCCTCTGATTCCAAGTTGACACTGCGGGATCCAAAGACCATAGATAAAGAATAAATTTAGAGAGCGGAGGAGGGCCATAAGGACCAAAATAATACAGGACAAACCTTAAGTTAAATGAGGCAACTGCAAACATTTTAATAGGTTTTTATTATTAAATAATAAAATTTGCATATACTAGTGTTCTAAGCCCCCTCATTACATGATTTATTATTGTAAGCCCCCTCTGACTTGCGCATCTAGAAAATGAAACTATAACCTATTGGGATTGAGACAAACCTTATAAAACAACAGCATCTAAGAAGGATCGCTTGCCAACATCTACTCATGATTACAAGGTCCTCCAACAGATGTATTCAACAAATGTTGGCAAGCGATCATTCTTAGTTGTTGTTTTATAAGGTTTGTCTCAATCCCAATAGGTTGTAGTTTCATTTTCTAGATGCGTAAGTCAGAGGGGGCTTACAATAATAAATCATGTAATGAGGGTGCTTAGAACACTAGTATATGCAAATTTCATTATTTAATAATAAAAATCTATTAAAATGTTTGCAGTTGCCTCATTTAACTTGAGGTTTGTCCTGTATTATTTTGGTCATTATGGCCCTCCTCCGCTCTCTAAATTTATTCCTTATCTATGGTCTTTGGATCCCACAGTGTCAACTTGGAACCGGAGGAGCTGAAATTGCTCTACATTGTCTGGGCATACCACTCAATTATGTTGTCTCCAAAAAATTGTGACCACGATGCCTACAATTATGTTTCTCAGTTGTTGTGTCTCAGGACCCCTTATGACCCTTTATGATCCCTAAGAATACATCTAAGAGGTCTTAAAATGTCGTAAAGGATCATAAGAGGCTCCTAGGAGGGGCCAGATGAGCTTCCACCCTCACGTGGTTAGCCCTGTTAAGTAGAGAATGTTATACTCTTCTCGAAACAAAGAGAAGCTCAATAATTTAAGGTCTCAATCCACGGACAAATTAAATTAGACTTACTATCCAAATTGGTACATTGATGAGAATCAATGATGGGCCAAAGTTTTTAGATTCTAAGAAGACGTATCTGCAGTGGAGGCCTGAAGGGAATTTTGTGGAGATTTTCTAGATGTGGAGATTTGCTAGAGTGGCTATATACATACGAGGGTTTCTAGATTGAGTACCAATGCAGAGATGATGATTCAATAACCTACGTCTATAAAACCTTCACAAATATGTCCTCTTAACAATTTTGTGCATGTTGACTGGGTATACAACTCAATTATTGGTTATTGAAAGGACATTGTGCACTCGAGTAGTTTAAACTAATCCATTATTGATTTTTTGCACATGGTATCAAGGGTGAGAATTTTTTTGTTACAATGGAAAAGCTTATTTAATGGGAATCGGTTTATTTAAGAGGGAGAACTCTTTATTTTATGGATCCAATCTTAATGAAAAAGAAAATGCTATATTAGTATTTGTGTTTAGACTCAATATTGTTGTGACTTAATTTCTTAGTCTAGTTCAAATCATATCATATCAAACTATGCTATTAAGCCTTTGGTGTCGTTGTGATCTTTGGATATATGAAAAGTCCTATGTCAAGAAAGTGATTTATCTTTATCTTAGTTTATGTAGTATTGAAAAAAATGAGTGGGATGGACATTAGTGGTGGATCTATTCTCTCTTATCATTCTTCATAATCCCTTTGGTAGTTATTCTTTCTTGTAACTTGCCTTAATCAGTGTGCATATATTTGAGAGCAATCTTTTACATGGTTTTTCCCTTTACGAGTTGTTCCACATAAATCTAGTATTTCTTGTGTTTATGTTTGTTATTATTTTTGTGTTCCTATCCTTAAAAAGTTGTAATTTGAAAGTAAGTTTGGTGGAACTAATTAAAGGTTTTTAAGGTTATAATTTGTGGACAACCGATTCACCCCCTCTCAGTTAGATTCTTGCACATTCAACAATTAGTGTTAGAGGTTTGGTTCCATGGAGAAGAGATTAACTTCTTAAGGAGGTCATGATGGCACAAAAACTTTCATTACCTACATTTGATGAATCTGACTATGATTACTAGAAAGTGCAAATGCGAGGATACTTGATTTTTGTCATATATAAGACCTAGAAGGTTGTTGAAAGAAAATATGTGAAACTAACTAGTGAACTAAAACCTTCAGATGTTATATATAAGACCTAGAAGGTTTTTCAGTGTTATATCAAAGGTTGAGTTAACTAAAGTTATATCATTAGAAATAACTCATGATGTTTGGGAAAAGTTAAGAAGTCATTATGAAGGAAATGATATGGTGAAACAAGATAAGTTGTAGAATGCTAAGGCTAAATATGAAAGAAGATGTACAACTGGAAATGGACAAGGAGCTCTACCTTGTCATACGCAGTGAGAAGTATTCCCAAGAAATGGGAATGCTAAGGTGGAAATGGCGGGTGGTGAATAGTGGCAGTCCAAGAAAGCTTTTCAAAATTTCGGAGGATGTGAATGTGGGTGGAATAAGAGCCATCTTTGAGTAGGATTTGTTGCGTCTTTCTATGCCCAAACTCTCCCACAACCCATTCACTCCTCACAGCATCCCCCTCTTTCTCATCGCCCACATCAACCCCACAAACAAGAAGGCAAATAGCCTAGATATAATCTTAAAGTATTATTTTTGTTGAAACCCTGCCCATTTGTTCCTAATCAACGACCTTAAAACCACAATGTTAAGTCCATTGCCATATTTTCAATAATTGTTTTTGGGGAAATCTATCCGTGGCTACAAAACAAACTTGTCCTTGGCTCAAGAATCTACTGGCATAAAGCTCCAATAATTTAATGAATTGTGGTTTCATGGTATGTTATATGCTTATAGTGTCCTCGAAGCCATATTTGCAAAATATTGAAATATAAACAAGGAACACACAATTGTTTGACAAAATGCCTCGCATAATTATGGCCTCAAGGTGCTCTATGATGGAGAGGGTAATGATGGCCTTTTGAAGAAGATTTCCCAAGTAAACTTGCCCAAATTAATTTGAATTTGGATTATAATTGTAATCTTAATCTACCTTTAAGCATGTTAAAGAGTTAGTGGACAATCACTTCTATTTCATTATTGAAGGGTTGGAGGTTTTTACCACTAATTTAAAATTAGTTTGAATTTTTTTTTGGAGCAAAAATCATCACTAACTAAATAGGTGATTGAGAGTGAGTAATGTTGTTGAAAATAAATGTGTAGTTGTAGATTGCTTAGTCATCTCCTATGAATGTCATTGAAATATTGTGAGGCTTATTCTTTCTTTTGTTTAGACTCAGGAAAATCTTTAGAAGTGAAAAGTTTTATTGAAAGGTTAATGACCTCGAGAAAGAACATGTTTGTGTGAAATAAGATAGAAAATGTGGTTTTATTAAAAAGAAACCACTCTGGCCTTAATATATTATGCAGGTATATCTTCCTATCGGCATAACCATTGCACCTTATTGGGGTGCAATTGCTAGTAATATAAACACCAAACTATGTCTTCACGAGCAGAAAAGTTACTGTTTGTAAACAACAGCGACATAATATTGTTGTGCTTAATTTGATAATATATTTTTTAAAAAAAATTTAAATTTTCTGTCGCTTTTTCAACAGAAAAAGAATATACCTATCGACGAGAGTGTTATATATTCGACGAGTATTCCAACCAGCTCTCGTCGAAAGAGCGACGACCATTCTTTGTCATTTCGACGAGAATTCTATACACTCGACGACAATTTCAACCATAAGTCCTCACAATTTCGACCGCCATTGGTCACAGAGATTAAAGGTATGATCGATAATTCTTCCAAGCTGAAGCGATTATTTCGACAACGACTCCGTCGATATTTCAACCACTAGACGTCGAAATTTCAACGATGGTTTTTGTGTCATATAATTGACGAAAAAACTTCGACAACAATTATGGTTGTTTGGTCAACCAATTGGTATCGAAAATTCGACTAATCCTTGTCGAAAAACAAGCTAAAATTTACTAGTGTATCATTTGGTACGTTACATTTAGACTCTGAACTTATTTTTCTTATTGCAATGACAAGTGTGCAAGTGATGTATTTCGATGTAAAAGTTGGCAATTAAACTTAAGCTAACTTGATCATATCTTCTTAGATCTTTGAGGACTAGTCTGGACCTATAGTTTTTTCTATCATTTATATAAATGAAATCCACTAGCACAAAAATTAACATGATTCAAATCTACAAAGCAAATTTGACCCTCAATCTTTCATGTTCAAATTTCAATATAAGCCCAAGCTAACTCCATTCATGTTACTAACTCCATTCATATTAGAGATTACTTGTTGACTTGAACACATAATGTGTGATTTCCACTCCTAAGATGTATAAAAAGACGTTAATCTTAGTTTTGCAACTTAGACGAGCCAAGTTCCATCCATACATCCATCCAAGTGCATCAACTTGTATAAACTTACATCAGTGTCAACATCATTAGTGACAAACTACATAAGTTGTTCATCAAAACGCCAGTTTTCATTACAAATTACCAAGGCAAATAGATTACAAGGATCAAGAGTGTGCAAGCAATTTGTGCAATCAGAGGTCAAATATGTGGATTGCTTAAATTCCATGACATTTTCACATGAAAGTGACTCAAAACTAAAAGTAGATCATTTATCAATCTACCAAAGCACACTAGTCATACATCTTATTACAACATACCAATCTGTATCATTAAGCACAATCTTTGGCAAATTACTCCATTGCATTTGAAGCTAAGCCCTTGTTCCAACCTTCATCATTTTGATAGTTGTATTTAGAGTTATTGTCTTAATCGTAGATTGAAAAATCTTTGGACTCGCCTCGGACTTGATTGGACTCAGGAGTCCAATAGCGAGCAGAGCTGACTCGCCATGGACTCGAGAATCAAGTCCATGCGAGTCCAAATCCCTAGACTCAGGAGTCTTTGTCATGGACTAGGGTGAGTCAATCTGATGGACTCTTGTCACTGCCTTGAGATGCCCAACAACTTAGAATTTTTCACTTTTTGAGTCATTTGTTAAGGGTGACTGGTGAAATGGAGGCCGACAAAAAACAAGGACTTTGATGATGAAGAATTATTAACTCGTCATTTAAGTACCTCAACACCTACTAGTTCAAGGCCTAAAAATTTGATTTATATTAGACGAGGGAAAAGGTAGATGTAGTCTTAAGTTTGTTTTCACATTTGTACATATCACTAGACGTCATTTTGTAAACATTTATAAACTTATGTTGCTGATATACATTTTAAAGTTTGAAACAATGATGAAATTTCAAAAATTGAGTGTTTGGAATTCATATGAGGTGTAATGTTTCAATTATGGCTTTTATATTCTCTAAATGCATTAATTTATTTTTGTATTTTGTAAAACTACGATTTTTTTCTTTTGTCGAGACCTTCCCCAAGTCTTTGTTGAGTCCGAGTCCAAGTCTAAGTCCAATTTTTTGGTCTGCCAAGTCCGAGACGAGTTCGAGTTTTCCAATTATGGTCTCAACTACATAATCTAAGGTATTTCTCGATTATTGCTATATTTGCTTAATTTATCACAAGATCAAGTGAAAGGACTTTTATCTCCTTTCGCTCCAAGGTGACAAGTTGTGTCTTTAGGTTATGGTAAAAAACACTTTAATCAATGTAAGTAGGTCCGTAATAGAGAACTAGTCATCACAACTACTAAAGATTGTGAAAATGATGAAATTGAAGAAAGTGAATTGAGCAATTCATGAACATACATTAAAAAAAGTGTTAAAAATCATTAGTAGAACCCAAGGTAACTGATAGTAAGTCATAGATCCTACAAAATAATCCAAAACGATTATGAGCCAATGTTAATACGCAAGACATTTAGGACAATACTTAGCCTTCAGGTATGTCTCTCGTGTGTATTTACTCTGTAATTTATCCTCTGTAAATCCTGGACATGACAAGCAATACCAGCACTCTTTTATAAGCTTTTTTGGAGGTTGAACAGTTGTGCCATCAAAAATATATAATCAAAGGATTGTATGGTTTAAAACCTGTACTTCTCGATATACATGGCCTCACATACTCGACCTCACATCACATTCAGAAGAAAAAGACACCTAGAGAACAAAATTGTATATGTGTGAAAGCATTAAGATGAAATACATACATTTATGCTTGATCAATCCAAACAGTTAGATAATTCCTAAATATAACTATTACTTGTGTGACTAGAGATAATTTTGCAGTGGAAATTGTAATGTAAGGGAAGAAATCACAATGAAGATTTATGTATACTTTCTATCACATTCTGAATTTTACTGGTGAACTGAAAGCCATGAGCACAATTAAATGCTTCCAATTTGCTTGTAGAAAATAGAATTTAAATTGTTATATCGTGTCAGCTTGAGTGTAGCATGGTGATGAATCAATCTTCAAATTAAAAAAGTCTGCCAACTGAGGATCTTGTCCTACAACACTAGGTTGGATGAAAAACATCTAAAAAGTGAAAGGTCAAAACTAATTAAAGCATGGGTCCAATTTATCGCACACATGCAAAGAATAAAGTTGCAGAAGAAACAACAAATACAATGTCTTTAAGTAAGAAACAACAAATATAATGTCTTTGTCAAACCTCAAATTCATCTTGTACCAATTTATTGGGGAAAATTTTGGAGTGTGCCAAGAGAGATTCTCCTCTTTGGTCAACAATCAAAATCAGTCTATGGTTTGTTGTGGCTTGACCCAGTGAATTAACGCTTGAAGGCAAGCTTCAATCATTTGTGCAGAGGGCAAGCTCGCTCAAATTGCTCCTGCTCTTTCCGACATAACTCAAACTCATTGGTATAATAGTACATGCAACCTGAGTAAGCAGTTATCTCCTTTGGGCACTTCTCATAAAGATCTTTCAACCTGCAACGAAAAATTCTTCTTAAGTTACATATCTATCAAATACATAGGCCGTATTACACTAGGCAAATACTGAATCCGGGTCCACTAGTACAAAATGACTTAACTTTTAATATTTATTAAAAACGGGTTTGAAAACTTGACTTGAATACACCTGAAAAATAGAAGTATTATAATATGGCAAAGAAATTATGTAAATAAAGTCAAAAGCATGGTGCAAAGGTAACACTCATGATAACAGTGACTAACTAGCAAGGCATAATAGCAAGATGAAATTATTTTTGGATAGGAAAAGAGGATTGTATAGCCCAATATTTTCATCATTCAGAGAGCAGTGGGCCATAGGTAAAATTAGCTCTATTGATCACAATAAAATTAGTTTCTCAGGACAAAAAAGAAAAATACACTAAAATAAAATTAAAAAGCTCTAACTAGAAAGATGCAACAAAGAGACCACACTTCACAATGACCAATATGGAAACCTACTAAATTAATATCCTAATAATATCAGATTGCTCTATTTAACAAGACCACATAGCATCCTTCAATTACAATAGAAAGATGACAATCTTCCAGAAATATAGTAAAATAATTGCAGACAACCAGCGAAGGCGAAACTATTGAGGCAGAAATTGTTGCCATATGTCAGGCAAGTGTTCCAAGCTTACCAGCTGGTATTCAAGCTTCTCCGGTTGACTTTCCACCATGACTTTATCTGTGTCCTTTCAACTGGAACTGCTAATTTTTTACACAAGGGAGACAATATATTTGTAGACTGGGATGATATACAATCCTCATATTTGGCCAGTCATGCATGTGCACTCTCCTTTATTCCTCATCCTCAAAACTTCCCAACTGATCATCCATGCTCAGGCAATACCTGCCTTTCCTCTGGTGCAATGCATGCCAATAGCCTCTTTGTAAGCAAAATATTGTCATCAATACTAGACAGACGGGAGTTAACCCTGTCAATCCTCTTGTTGAAATGTTCCCCTAGGTCTCCGACTGACTCAGAAATTGCTGTTGATGAAAGCTCCAATAAAAACAAAATTCAATCGCTTGCAATTTTTGAAGCCTATGTAACAACCCTGTAGAACAATTGGACAAAGCATGTCTTGCAGGTTTGAAATATGAGCTCACTTTCACTAATGAATTTTTTTAATATATTTGCATTTAGTTTGTAAGTACTAAAGCTAAGAAGTTCAAAGATACTTACGTTTTTGTCAAAAAGAAAAAAACATGGTAAGCAACTGGTGAGCATATTGCTCCATATGTCTTAACAAAATTAGATGGCCAAATGCAGGAGCTAAAACAATTATTAAGATGGCTAAGTTTATGTCACTTGAGACATTTAGACAGCAAAATTTTTGACGTACTATCAGCATTCCAAATTGCATTCTGATACAGGAGCATCCTTGGTTCTTTAGTAATCTGCATCACCCCAAAAATATGATAATAATAGGGTTCTTATTTCTAATGTTTTGTATTTGTTGATCTGCTTTAAGCATTGACTTTTTGTCAAACAGTCCATTCACATGCACTAGCGCAACTGATTTCCATGATACCTGGATGCATAAACAGCAATGTCATAATCCAAGGAGTATCATTTTATCCTCCACAACTTGAGCATGAGCCAATTTTTTGGGAGAAAAGATGCAAAATCAGTTCTGACCAGTGATCTAGCATCTGAATCAGCCCAAGGCCCCAAACTCTTTAGTTCCTTTGCATTTTGGATGGGAATGAAATATCTGCCACAACATCATCTTTTTATTTAAATGCTTCTGTTGTTAAAAAAGGGGTTATCTTTTTTTCTCAAGACCTTTTAAGACGGTCTGCTGGGAGTTATCATCAGACAAGCAAAGGGCATAAAGTGCATAGATTCGAGTGGCGACTTAAAAAGGATATTGATGTGGTGTTTGGATAGCATCCCATTAGCAACTTGGTATGAAACATCTACAGTTATAGTAATCAATCTTTTTGCAGAATGCTGGTTGACAGGAAACTAGGCAGGCATCGGATCCTGGTGGGAAACCTCTAGGCTTTCTAGTTATGACATGACAAGTGACTTCCTGTTTTTAGTTTTGGGTGCCTTAGCTTTGGTCCCTGCAGTTCTTTTGAAGGCTGCCTGAAAAATATCCAGAGAATAGATGGTTCTTAATTGAAAGCCCTTTCTTAACTGCATCAGTTTGGTATCAAAGCACATTGAGCACTAGGTGAAGAAAGATTGTTTACCCTCATGGGGTAACAAAGACTAATTGCATTCAGAAAGTAAAGTACTCAACAGAAATGTAAGGAAAGCATAACAGCATTATATTCATATCACAATAATCGAGTACACTTATATCACCATATCCGTGTCTTCCTCAAGAGAAGAATGTATACATATAATGTCCGAGGGGATGCAAGGTGAACCGTCGCATCCATGTAACTCCCTCAGATGGGCTAACCGTCTAACAACCCATTTGCCGGACAACATCATCCCCCCCAAAAAGAAAGTCGTCTCCTGACAACAACAACAAAACAGGAAAGATGACGATATACAATAACAAGATCAAAAAGACTAAGAGCTCGGAGGGGGCTGAGAATGCGTCCCTGAAGAAGTTGATCCTGCTAACCGCGCTAGCTGCTCTCAGAGGGCACACACCTGCTTCGTCCTGGCCTTCAACTGGCTCTCAACCCTCAGCTCATGTTCCAAGGAAGACTTCACCATAGCAGCTGCTTTTAGTAGTTCCAGCTGTTTGGCATCCGCCGAGGCCTGTTCCAAATCCCTCTCCTGGATAAGGACAGACCGCTCTGCTATAACCTGTCTCCCAGTCCGCCTTTTCCTTCCGCTGAGTCTCCACATACTCATCCATGGCAGCTCTCTCCCTATCCCAAGCAGTCATCCGGGTGGTCCATTCCTTACGTTGCTCCTCCAAGGACTGCTCTAAACTGACAATGCGAGCGTTCAATACCCGCTGAGCTTCAGACACCATCCTATGCTCCACCTCATAGGAGTGTTCCATCTGCCAGAATGCATAGTACTGACTGCGAAAGGCTCTCTCCAAATCAATCACCAAGGCTTCCACCCGACTGGCTACCACAGGTTCTATCACCTGCCAAGCCTCCAACATAGTAGGTGTCTCGTGACTAGGCCAATCCCTGTTGAAGCATGACGCAAACTAGACAGGACACTTCGTCCTCACAAAGGTGAGAAAACACTGCAAGTCGGCCGCCACATCCTCGAGTGCCTGCCCCTGTGCACTCACTACCATCTCCCGACCTCGAATCACTACCTTTGTCCAGAAAGCCTCCATGTCATTCCTCCACCATGGCTGACTAAAAGCTGCCATCTCGAGCCTACCCGCGCTATCCCCAGTCTCCTCCTCCTATTGTTCCTCGGAAGACAGCATGATGGGTACCTCCAGTCGTACCTCTTCGGTGGCCAGAACTGTCTCCTTTGGTCGAGTGGAAAACCTCATAGGTTCCTCTACCGGTGTCATGTCAAACATGGTAAGCCACTCCTTCATTGAAGCCTGTCGTGTGATGTTGTTATCGGCCTCCCCGAACTGGTTGTCCATACTCTGCCCCACCCTCTCGTCTGGGTGCTCCAACTAGTCCTTCGCTAACTGGTCGGGTATCACCTCCAACATAGGTAATTCAGCCAAAGCCATTGCCTCTGCGTCCTCATCTGTCTTGGCCGGAGGTACAACTGGAATTAACACCACTGGTGGTCTCGATTGCTAGAACATCGGAATGGAAACCATAGTAGGTAAGGACGGTGTGAATATCTCCGGGCAAGTTGTGGGGCCGACTCCACCGCCAACTCCATACAGCTATGGCCGCTAGTCTAGGAGGAAATGCTACCACCAGACGATGTTGGTTCCCGACCACTGTCGACATCTTCGGACTCTGTTTGCGGCTGACATTTCTGCTTTGATCCTGACAGGACCTCTCCAATATCCAAGTAGCGCCATACAAAAATCAGTGATTCATCCGAAGATATGACACTCTTCGGCTTCACTACTAACTTCTCTTCTAGTATCTGCAGCTGCATGGCCTCCAAAAATAGCCCAATGGCATAACATGGCATATAGAAGGCACGGTGTTGCAAGGTCATGAAATCATACATCCGGTGAGCAAGCAGCATCGCCCAATCGTACAATGTACCATTCAGAATACCATACATCAATGGAATCTAAGTGATGGTGATGTCTGAGGCTCTGCTGGCACCGGTGAGCCGACTTTTAATGACATCCATGATGCACTGCCAATGTCCTTCCACGATGTCAGCCCTCTTCAATCCCTTCCTTGTTGTTGTCCTTGCCAATGCTTTTACTTGATCAGGCGTGATGTTTCCTGCAACCCTTCGTATCCACATTTCCTTAACCTCGTGCATCAACTTCCGGAGCTTGGTGCTTTTGCCCCTTCTTCCCTGGAATGCCAAACACTTTGGTGAAATCTGCCGCATGAAATGACACTATAAGATTGTGTCCCGGGTAGCGGAACGTGCTGGTAGGGGAAAATGTGTCAAAGTTTTCTATCATTTGGCACAGCTGGGGCTCGAAATCTTTTATGCAAAACAAGGGCCTCTGAATGGCCCAATGGACTCCTGCGTGTCTCAGACTATCTTTCACCACGTCATCATCAGGCATCTCATGCCACCATTTTCTACACTGCACGCCATTCAAACCCTCAAATGTAATATTTTGTGCAGTCACAGCCTCCTTCGGGTCTGCTGCTTTCTTTTTGGAGCTCCCAGCATCCATGGCTTTTTGTCCACGTTCCTCAACTGTTTTCTCCAACTCCATTTACCAACCGAATCCATAACCGTTTCTTTAATTCTTCCTCTTCAAATATTTTTTAAATAAAATATTTAATGTTGTAGTGTTGGCTGCCATACAAACACTTGTATTTGGAAACCCCTAATTGACAACAACTTCCAAAAAAAGAATTTTCTGCCTTTCTCACCATACTGTTGTTGCAATCCCTGGCTGTGTGGTGTCTTTCTCCCACAAATGTGCGGCTACGGCTGGAAATGGGGCCCTTCCTCCTCACGGTTCATATTCCCTGTCTCTTCTTCCACAATTCATATTATATCCACACATGCCGCAGGTACAGCAAAAACAAGTCGACCGAAGGGTGACTTTTTTGTTTTCCTTACAGTGGTCTTTTATTTTCTACCACGAGCCTTTTCTTTCTTTCCGCGTGGTGACCTTTTTGAGACAGTGGTCTTGCCACTGTCGGTGGACATGCTGTAATACCCCAAAAATGGGCTTCAGTACCATTGACCTCATACATCGACAAAATGATCGAAATCGACATAAAAGTCCTAACCTAAGGCACATCTGCACATCAAATCATCGAAACCCTAATCAATCTTACCTTAATTCTGCATCGGGGAATATTCCTAAATATTCTTAATTTATCCTAATTATTTCTAAATTAGATATTATTTGGCGATAAATTATATTATTTTATTTATCCTAAAGTTAATTAATTGAATATGTTGAATACTTAATTAATTGAATTTAATTCTGCCACTTAATTATTTAATTAGATTTAATTGAATTTATTCCTAATTAATATTGTTTTTACTTGACAATAAAATCAAATTTCTAAAAATAATTGATTAAATGTTTATTTAATTGATTAAAATCTAATTGTCAAATTTAATGATATAGTTTTGAGATAAAGTTTGATTAAATAATTGATTAACTTGTAAATCAGTTATTTTTATTGAAAAATCAGTTAAGTTGAGAACAAATACATGGAATATTAAATAAATTCATAATTATCCATGCACAATCAAAAAAGCAATTAAACTCTGAATCAACTATTCAACTCAATTTGTTAACTTTTTGGACTCAACATGTGATTGTGAGTTAAAAAGTGATCTGAACTCCTGATTTGAGTTAAAAAGCTGATTTTGCATGATTTTGTGAGTTAACTATTTTTAATTTCTTGATAACTCAACAATCAATTTGAGTTGATCAGGGAGAGATTTTTGGCTTTCCATGAGTTCTCAAAAACCCTAGATTTCTATATAAACGAGGCTCAGTCCTTTACAAACGACCGCGAATTTGGAGAATCTTGCTCGTGCAATCTGGCGAATTGTGAGATTGTGCAATTTTGAGATTCTTGTTATCATTGTTTCATTCATTTTCATAGCATTCACACCATTGCTAGAATAGATTTCATTCCATTTTCATCTAGTTTTAGATAGTTTAACATGTTTTTCATCCATATTGCATAGAAAAAATAAAAAATATAGTTTAATTTGCATCCATTTTTCATAAGCTTTCATCATTCAAATCCTTCGTTTAGGTGTTGCATCGTCACTAGTCTCGGTTATTTCTGATAATATCATACTCGCATCTACTAGAAGGTAGTAAATCATTTGGTTAACGATACTTGTTTACATTGAAGATTTTCTGATTTATTAAACAATAATGTTTTACTTAAGTGTTGTGTCCATAGGCAGGTACAATTTGCACATTTCTGGCGCATGGTATTATACATCATTAATCAAACCTGTCAATCAAATTTCCTTCAGCGATCAAGACAACAACCATGTCTAGTTGTTGACTCATCAAAATCCTCCTTGCTTGGGGCACATCGCTTGGGGCATATCAGATTCATCGAAATTCATATCAATCTGGTGCTCTTAATCTTGTGAACTGTATCAACTCTTTGTAACCATCGGTTCATTAGTGTTATTTCCTTGATTCTTCGTAACTGAAGGGTTCAGATTTGGCATCCTTTCGATTCCTTTGGACAATCAAGTCTGGAGTCAGGATAGTCACTTCATCGAAATTCATATCAATCTGGTGTTCTCTTAATCTTGTGAAATGTATCAGCTCTTCGTAACCATCGGTTCATTAGTGTTATTTCCTTGATTCTTTGTAACTGAAGGGTTCGGATTTGGCATCCTTTCGATTCCTTTGGACAATCAGGTCTGGAGTCAGGACAGTCACTTCCTTGTAATCATAGGTTTAGAATCAAGTGTTTTGACACTTCTTCGTAATCACCGGTTCATTGCTGGTACCGTTAACATCATCCCGATTCTTTGGTCAACCAGGACCTGAATCAACATCTTCAAAACTTTCAATCGATTTCTGTCTCGGAATCGGTTAATCTCTCAGGATCAGTTTTCCCACCACATAACTGAGTCCGGATCTCATCAAAAACAGATTAATCTTTGAACCACTGCGCTTTGCACAGTAATTCAAAGAGTGGCAAAATGTAATACCTCAAAAATGGGCTTCAGTACCATTGACCTCCTACATCAACAAATCGATCGAAATCGACTCTAAAGTCCTAACCTAAGCCACATCTGCACATTAAATCATCGAAACCCTACTCGATCTTATCTTAATTCTGCATCGGGGATATTCCTAAATATTCCTAATCCATCCTAATTATTTCTAAATTAAATATTATTTGGCGATAAATGATATTACTTTATTTATCCTAAAGTTAATTAATTGAATATGTTGAATATTTAATTAATTGAATTTAATTCTGTCACTTAATTATTTAATTAGATTTAATTGAATTTATTCTTAATTAATATTGTTTTTATTTGACAATAAATCAAATTTCTAAAAATAATTGATTAAATATTTTATTTAATTGATTAAAGCAAATTGTCAAATTTAATGATATAGCTTTGAGATAAAGTTTGATTAAATAATTGATTAACCCATAAATCAGATATTTTTATTCAAAAATCAGTTAAGTTGAGAACAAAACACATGAAATATTAAATAAATTCATAATTATCCATGCACAATCAGAAAAGCAGTTAAACTCTAAATCAACTATTCCATTCAATTTGTTAACTTTTTGGATTCAACATGTGCTTGTGAGTTAAAAAGTGATTTAAACTCCTGATTTGAGTTAAAAAGCTAATTTTGCATGATTTTGTGAGTTAACTATTTCTTTTTTCTTGATAACTCAACAATCAATCTGAGTTGATCAGGGAGAGATTTTTGGCTTTCCATGAGTTCTCAAAAACCCTAGATTTCTATATAAATGAGACTCAGTCCTTTACAAACGACCGCGATTTGGAGAATCTTGCTCGTGCGATCTGGCGAATTGTGAGATTGTGCAATTTTGAGATTCTTGTTATCATTGTTTCATTCATTTTCATAGCATTCATACCATTGCTAGATTAGATTGCAATTCAAATTTTCATCTAGTTTTAGATCATTTTACATGTTTTTCATCCATATTGCATAGAAAAATTCAAAAATATAGCTTAATCTGCATTCATTTTTCATAAGCTTTCATCATTTAAATCCTTCATTTAGGTGTTGCATCGTCATTGATCTCAGTTATTTCTAAGAATATCATACTCGCATCTACTAGAAGGCAGTAAATCACCTGGTTAACAATACTTGTTCTCATTGCAATTTTTTTGATTTGTTAATCAATAATGTTTTACTAAAGTATTGTGTCCACAGGCAAGTACAATTTCACATGCACACATGCCACCATTCGGTGGTCCACCGGTTTCTTTTTTGGTTTTTTTTTTTTGAATATTTAATTGCGCATTTGCGGCCGACTTTATCTTTCTTGCCTTTGACATGAAATGAAATCCTAATCTAAGTGAGATGTAAAGAACCATGCAATACTCCAAAATGATCATATATATCCACCATGAAGACCGACAATGAATAAAGAACAATTTTGGTAGTACTTTGGCAACAATTCTCCAACATAACTCTTCGTTACAAATGATGTGAGCAAGTCTTTATAAAGGGGGTTCAATTACAATGATTGGTCAAGATTAATTTGAAATCAAGGGTCAAGATTAAACCACATAAGCCCTAATAAGAGTTTCCATAACCATGACTACAGATATTAAATACCCACCCAATTGCAATTAAGCACCACCATGTGGGCCAATTCAAAATTTACATTGTTTTCCAAAGACCAATGAGAAAATTCAAATGCATAACAACCAGATAAGGTGCAATGACAAGTGGACCAATGAGAAGAGAGAGTTTGTAGAAGAAGCCACCAACTAGTAGACCAATGAGAAAACTCAAATGCACCCAAGAGCCAATCAGAAAAAAAAGACCATGTGGGCCTATGCCACTTGGTACCAAATGGGCCAATCAGAATTAGACATTTATTTATCAACCAATGAACAAATTTAGGACTATGTGGACCTACACCACCTCATCACCTTGAGAATTGTGTTCCTCATCCTTATCTTCTTTTCCACATTCAATAAACCTTGACGCAATCTCATTAATCATCTTCGTGAGACACTTGGCATGTTTTTATTATTTCACCAAAAGGCTGCCACCTCATCATACTAATCTAAAAACTTGATAAATACCCCTTGCTGATGAGAAATCATTGTTAAGCCTCCAATTGTGATGGCTCATATTCTCAATTGCTTCATCTTTAATATTCTTCATCCCTTGCTCTCTTGCTCTTCGAATGGTTCCTGTCTTGAATCTTGTCTTCTAGTAATAATTGGGTTCTTCATCTTGATCTTGGATTTCCAAGGGAAATTCAAGATAGCATTCCTCTGTCTTCTTTTTAAACTTGGTGTGCCTTTCTTCCATGTCTTAATATCTTGAAGATTTTCTCTATAGTGTTCTTTGATCATGAACCAAATCTCATCCTTGACTTCGTATCATCTTCTCTTCAACACTTTGGAACCATTTGTAATCTTCCTGGTCTTGATGTCCTTTAATCTCAATCTTGTACCCACTGCTCGAATCCGTCGTGGAAGCATCTTGCTTGCACTCGAACCCTCCAACTCTTAGCCACCTCTTGTCTTGGCTTGAGGCTTTCGCTTTGAAGTCCAGCTCCTTTCACCATACCTGGGCCTGCAATACCAACACTTAGTCAAATCTCTGATTTTATCATATGAAATTAGGACTAAAACTAAGGTTTTCACTAGCTGTTGCGTGAAATCAGACCCATGTGATTTATATCAGACCTGAAAATTAATCACTTTAAGCTATCATATCCCATGAAAACAATAAGGAGTTGATTAGATCTCTGTCTTAGATACCCCAGATCCCTTATCACATCATTTTCAGTAAGATTTTACCACAAAGGGGAACTGAAGACTCCAAAATCAAACCCTGCTACAGAGCCAAATAGCTCTGAAAATGACGATTAATGCTGCAAATGATAAAGCTTGAGGTGTTGGACTGGGTCTAGACACTTTCAGTTAATAATCCTGCAAACAACATGATTAAGGAAAACCCTACACTCTACCTCCAATTATTTGAACCTTCTCAGTGGTACCTGCAATTGAAATTAGAAAGTAATCTCTAAATTATGGAGGATGTCTCTGTTTATATAGAAGATCATTTGAACTTGATGCAGGTGTCAATGCAAATGGATTTTAAATGTTTGCAAACTCTTATTTAATGGGGACCTACCTCAAGTTTTAAATTCATGGCCATAGCATTTAATGCATTCCATCCTGAAATTTTGAATTCTGAAACTTTGCTGGATCGAACCTCCTTATGATTAACAATTGTCATCAAATCTGTGGCCTTCATGTGCTAAGTTCAAGGCAAATTCAAATAACAAGGGCTTGCATCAAGTTTTGTACCTTAGATCTGCATTTAATTGATCCTTCTACCTCCTAATTACATCGAGTTTTGCACCTGATTTCAGTATTTGTGATGTATTTGTGATCCTGCCTTGCCTTTTCTGCCTAATTTCTGACTGCTTAAGTCGGATTAGGGCCTGGGCGCTTCGATTTTGAGGCCTTATGAGGCCACACGTGACATTATATCGGGCCCAAATCAGGTCTGATCCAATCCCCAACCCATACGCTACATCCCAAGGTTGTTTTGCTTAGAAATTTGGGCCCAATGGCCTTAATAAGGCCACACGTTTCCTCTTTAGGGCCTGCACTTCAAGTTTAGAGCCCCATTTTAAATTTCAATGACAGATATTTCAGATTTAGGCCTTATCAATCCATTTTTGGCCCACACATTACATCATTTAGGTCTGGTTTAGCTTGCTGAAGCTACATGCTAGGCATGGGAGTTTTATTTCATTGATTTTCGTGCCCAGATCTGGGATTAATTTGCCTTGAATTAACCATACGCTGGCATAGGGCAGGCCCTAATTCAAATTACAAACACATTTTAATGTTTTTTTAGCCCACACGCTACATTTAGGACAGGGTTTGGTTGGTTTAATACTCAGATCTGATTTGCTTTTGGCCCCAAAGAGGGCCACACATTTCACCATAAGGCTTAAATTCAAACTCCAATGCAAATCACCACCTAGACGATCAGTTTTGGGGTCTAATTAAGGCCAAATATCTACATGTTTCATCAATTATAGGGCCTGATTTAGTTTGTTGAGCCCACGAGTGGTATTTATGGAAGAGCTTTATCTTGAGTTTTGAGCTCTAACCAATAAGTTCTAAGGCCCCAAGCCGCAAGTATTATCGCTGCCCCTTAAATCTGGGCTCCTTTAAGGTCTTGACGTTGGTTTTGGAGATCCAGTTAGGGCCTTTCCCCATCAAATTATAGCCTGGTCCATAAGGACCAGGCCCCCACGTTTCACAAAGGGCTGTATATACTGTCATTGAAACGATTTTTATGGGCCCAAGGCCTCTAACTTGAACGATGAGGGCCTATTACTTATAATCTTGGACCTTTTGAATTGAGTTTTAAGCTCTTTCCCCTAGGATCAAACTCCATGCCTTAACTCTATTTTTACTCTACCCAATATGAGATGAGGAAGTGCTTCCTCCACCTTTAATTCAAGATGAGGAGAGGCTTCATCCATCCCATTTGAGATGAGAAGAGGCTTCATCTCCCTTTCCTTGGGACGAAGAGGTGTCTCATCTCCTTTTCATACTTACACAAATTTAACCTTTCCTTAGCTCAGGATTTTATTCAATTTCTCACTTTTAGACTTAGCCAAATTTTGCAAATTATCAAGTTTTGCCCAAAGAAGACCCTTTTGCATCTCAGAATACTACCTAATCTGCTTTACTACCTAGACCAAGCAGCAAAAAGAGGGGATCCCCATTTGCAATGGGGTGATGGTGTGAAAACCTCACAACACCTACCTACCATAATGTCCCACTTTCATATTCCAATGCTCCATCCATTTCACATATCCATTGAAGCTATCATTAATAACCTTGACCAAAGTGTTTCATCCTTACAACAACTTGCTTCCATAACCCAATCTAAATTCAACATTCCTACTTGTGGCATTGCAAGCCCTTTGTCCCTTGATATTATTTGTGTCATTATCCCTCAATACCTGGAAATACGTCACTTGGAGACATACAATGGAAAAGGTGATCCCTTGACAACTGTGAAAACATTTCAAACCTTGTGTAGTGACTTCTCTAATGATCATAGACTTACAACTAAATTGTTTTCTAAGACATTTAGAGATAAGGCCTTACAATGGTTTTGTTCTTTACCTCGTTATTCTTTTGACACGTTTCAAAAACTTTCTAATGATTTCATTCAACATTTTCAAAATAATATCGGTCCTCAAATTCCTTTAACTAATTTGATTCATTGTAATCACGGTGTTAAGGAAAAAGTGAGTAATTTTATTGGTAGATTTAAACATTTACATGCTCAAATTTTTTATCCAATGTTTGATATGGATGTTAAACATATTTTATTTCTAATTTGCAAAAAAACATTAGAGATAAGATATTGCTTTTTAAGTTTACTTCTTTTACCAAATTGTATGTAGTGTTTCATAATTATCAGCTTCAAGTTAGCCAATTTGGGTCATCCACTCCAATGGCTCCAGTTGATAAGAGTGTCTCTCAGCAATTTACCCAAATGTTCCAAAACCCATCAAAGGTTTCATCATAATCAACAATTATTCCAACAATGTTGATGCACAAGTTGCAATTGCAACATCAGGTGTGGCTCCTTTGTCATTCATGTTTAAACCATCTTGCACTTTTACATCTCTTTTTGAATCTCTGCATTATGTTATGTTGAAGTTGCTTAATACTAATGCTTTGAAGTTTCCTCCTGTCAAACCCGATTGACCCTTCCAAACCATTGCCAACTTCCCATGATCCCAAAGCCTTTTGTCAATACCATCATCAACCTAGCCATGATACTGAGAAGTGTTTCCGTTTAAAGAACATTATTGAAGACCTTATTGAAGCCAACAACATAACTTTTGAGGGTGTGAATGATAAAGGAAACAAATAGGTTGCCCCCCAAACCAAACTTTGCAAATCTACACCAATCCTTTGCCTTCCCATTCTACCAACGGCGTTGAGCGTACCACATTACCTGCTTCAACCATGTTGTGCCTCACAAACCCACCACCATGAATCCCGATAATACGTGTAGCGCAGCCAATAATATTGGCAATCTCATTGACCAATCCAAACCTAAACCTAAGTTTAAACTTGAGCTTTGCATTAACTTTGATCCTACGGAGATGATTAAGGCACCCGATGGTCCTCTTTATATTTTCGCAAAGATTAATGAATAAGTTCTCTCAAGGAGTGCTTATTGATCCTACTTGCATGGTGAATGTTATAACTGAGTAACATCTTTACACACGACAATTTCATCAAGATGTGATTATTAAAACTTTTAATGGTTTTTCTTATCCTACCCATGGTTCCAACACTTTTCTCGTTGAAGTTGGAAACAAGTGCCTAGATGTCACCTTTGTTGTTATACCAACTTCCAATCGATTCCAAGTAAGACTTGGCCTTCCTTGGCTCACTTCCATGAAAGTTGTTGTCTCTTCTATCCATAAGAGTGAAATTTCCCCGCAATAGAGAAATCATCACGATCAATCATAGTCTCTATCAACCTTTAGCGAATCGTGGAAACTTGACCTTGATTTTTTTGGCCTACCATGTCTCAACCATTACAACCTCACCAAGATTATCTCTTCTAATCTTACCAAAAACTCAAAGCCCAAAAGATTTAAAAATTGAGCAATCCTAAGAATGTCCCATCTCCTTGTCCTAGACCCGAATTCCTTCCCACACCTTCCATTCCTCCTTATGCTTATGTTCCACGCCTTATACAAATGTTTTGCATCCTCTATTTCTCAACCTAGTGAGGTTCCTTCTATTCTTCCTTCTAAGGAAGAAAAGGAGCTGATATTGATTGATCCTAAACCTTCCCAACTCTCAAACAAAACCAACGCAACCGTTGTGCTCGTGACCGCCGCCATAGACATTGTGCTAAGGCTCATGAGCTAGCTTCCCAAACCATTTTCTACCCTAAGACACCTCATAATTCTTTGGGTCCCTTTGACCAACCTATGCGTAGCCCAAAAGAGGAAGTTAATCTAAAGAAAAGTTAAATTGTCTAAACATGATAATTATTCTTTTTGTATTAAGGATTCTATTGTTATTAATTTAGATGATGAAGATACTTTTGTTGATGATAACAATGTTAATGATGCAAATGATGTTGATCCTAATGATTTTGATGACATGTATGAGGTTATTAAAATAAATCATGAATAATCTACTAAATTTCCACAAATATTATCCCTAACTCCTTGTGACAAAGTGACTCATCATTAGAGTATGGCCCTATTTGGAACTTGTCGTAGCTCCCTTTGTTGTGCTCGACATTGTGCCTCTTGCGTGTTACCCACCTTCCCTAAGCAATGATAAATGAGATAGGGAGGCGGATGATATTATTGACTAGCTCCTTTTGTGCAGTGGACCCTTTTATATGTTTGCTTGTTCATAATGTGCTTCCCCCATGATTTGTCGCTTGTTATATGTTTTGTCTAGATTTCTTTAGACAACCCTTATTTCTATGTTGGCGCAAGGTGATCAAGGATCACACATGTTGTGATATTCTTCTATTTGTATCTCAATTCTTCTATATGTCGTATACATGTTATGTTGTGCATGTGCTATGTTGTTGGGGACGATGCAAAGAGGTAGCAACCATCTTTCTTTTTTGGTCTCCGCAATGTTGACCAAAAATACTTTTGTTTGTGTGTCTTATGTGTTCTTCCATTGTGCTCGTTGTTCTACTACCTTTGGGGGTTGAGATCAATTCATTATAATTAGTCTTGATATACATGAGTTATCACATATGCATGCTAACCCTAGAGTTAGTAAATCCCCTTTGTGCTCTTTTTGTCATGTGATTCATTTCCCTTGGTTTGTCCTTATTTGGGAGCATACCATAGGGAAGCATGATGGTCCTTCGATGTATGTATGCTACCTTCTAGCTATTGCCCCCTTTAAAGCACACGCAATTGCTTTAATGTGGGGGCATTCACTCTGCTCTTTGTTACACATCAAAGATATGGAAGATATGGAGTAATGATGGTTAATTATTGAGTTCTCTGCAAGTGGGGCTCTCTGGCAGAGAAGTCTGCTTTCTCCTCGGAATTCGCTCTTGTACTTGCAAGGCTACGTGGCATCCTTCCCCTTTTGTTTTCCTTTAAGGTTGTCTTGTGTGTTTCTTGGTTGCTCTTGTTTCTTCCGTTCCATGTTCTCCTTGTTGTGTTTTGTATGTGTGGCCTGTCTTTCAAATTTATTGTGTCATCTAGGGTTTGGCTTTCGAAGGATCTAGGTGATTTCTTCATTGAATGGATGCAATTAATAATGGGCAAAGCAGTGAGAATGATAAGAATGACATCAGTGATGTTATTGCAAATGAAAATGTTTTGGTTGATAAAAATCACTCAAGTGCCGAGACAGTTAAGCCTTTGTATAAGTCTGTTTTGGCTGATAAATCTTGTGTCGAGTGTCCTACTGCTATAGTTTCAATGGAATATTTTGCAGAGGACCAGGTTTGGGAACAAGCGGAGGTGTAGATGTCGGAGCCAATGGACGTGGAGTGGGAGATGGAGGTGTCCTCGAAGATATAGAACCCGGAGGGGGAGAAACAGGTAGGATTCCTCCTAATGGTTTGAAAACCCTATCGCTTTCTCCTAACGAGGACATGGTGAGAGCTATTAAAACTAAACAAACTCAATTAAAAAATGTTGCTATCTTTTTTGTGTATGGATAATAAATTTCTCCCGGCTAGAAAGTTTCTTGATGATTGGTTTAACAATGTGTGGGGGAAAAAGCTTGGCATTGTTATTAGTTTTAGAAGAATGATTCAAAGGGGTATTTTCGTTGTGTTTCTTAAAAATCACAGCATGCAAGAAAAAGTCCTTAAAAAATGTTTTTGGAATGTTGGGCAATCGTTTCTCAGGACTTTTCCATGGCCACCAAGTGGTAATGTCAAGCAAGTGGTTGCTCGGTCGTCCCCTAGCTCGGTCGAATTGCACAATGTGTAGCCAGAATTCTGGCCATTTATCCCTCAAATGTTGAAACCCTTGGGTTTGGTTTTATAGGTTGAGGATTCGAGGGTAACCCTCCCTCACTTGGATGTACAGGTGTTAATTGTACTCGAGACGGAAATTGATATCCCAGAGGTCATTACTTTAGATGTTCAAGGCAAATCTTATGCTTGGGAATTTACTATGCTTAGGAATTTAGGAGCTTGCTTCCATTGCAAGCTTAACGGCAATACAAGGCAGGATTCTCTATCGCCGAAAAATATTCAGAAAGCTTTTAATGTTAATACTAATGATAATGTGGGGGATAACCCTAACCTAAGCAATGAGAGGAATGAAGGTTCAAAACTAATGATAAAGAACCTAGCCTTAAGCAAAGTGATGGGCCTGATAAAATTAATGAAAAATTAAAGTGATGGGCCTGATAAAATTAATGAAAAATTTGTAACTTTGGCCAATCCTCTTTTTGAGGAAGATTGTGAAGTTGTTTCTGCTACTAGTATCACTAGTTCAAACCATTTGCCTTCAAGTGACTACCAACCAAAATGTCATCCCCAATCTTGTATAAATTTGGATAAGGATCACCCCACTAGGGAAAATGTGCAACAAATTGCGCTCGAAACCATTAATGAGAGGCTCAAGCAAGCATCCTTGGAACAAAATGCCCCCTCAATTGAAACCATGAACCCCTTGTTGGAGACGGCTAATAACAAACAAATTACTCCGTACAAGAAATCTAAGGAGTTAATGTCTATTGATAATGAAGCTTTTACTGAGGTACTTAGCAAAAGAGCCATGAAGAAGAGGAAACTCTTAGAAAGGAAAAATACTCCTAAATCTATGAGAGATGGAATTAAACAAATAACCTCATATTTACCTGAGTGTTTTAATAGGCTTTATAAGAATCAGAAACCCACACAAAAGTAATATGATGATGAACCTAGATAGTTGGAATGTGCGAGGGGCTGGAGATGCCAGACAGGAAATACATTGTTAGAAAATGGTGCAATAGTTTGTTTGCTAAAGACATCATTTGTTTGCAAGAAATCAAAGTGGTAGGTTACCGTGCCTTTAATACCTTAAAGTTTCTTCGGGACAAAGCAAAATGCATCTTTATAAATCATGACAGAGGGAAAGGTGGAGTTGTCATTCTAATTGGTCCTCAGTGGGCTGAGAATGTTGAAGCTAAGGCCTCTCCATGTCAAAGGGCCCAATGGGTGATTTTCAATGTGAAGGGTAAACAGATAGGAACTTGTAATGTTTATGTTGCAAATGATTATAGAGACAAGGCTGTTTTTTGGGATTGGTTAGCTAACAATCTTCCAAATGCATGTTCGGTGTTTGTAGGTGACTTTAATAAGATGGAGCATAATGATGATAAATGTGGAGGAATAAAGCATTCTTGTAAAGGAAATGAACAGTATTTTTGGTCTAAATTGAAGAGAAAATTTAAGATGGTTGATCCTATTGCAGGAAATAAAAATGGATTTGAGGACATATGGTATACATGGTGCAAAAACCAATTAGGGAAGCAAAGAGTGTACTGCAGGTTGGACAGAGTGTATGCTGATACCTTAACTTTATCCTTTGTTCAGACCTTTGGACATTCCCCTGTGAGGGTCCATCCAACTAGTAACTCTGACCACTCTCCTATCTCTTGTTGTGTTTGTTATGAAGAGAAATTTACTCCCAGCTCTAGGCCTAGAAGGTAAAACTCTTTTAAACTTAAATGTGTCCTTGCTTGAGAGTCAGGAATCCCTTGAAGCCGTTAGAAAGGCCACTTGTCTTTCTAAATTCTGTAATACTGGTTGCCCCCCAAGGAAGTAATGGGACGATCTTGTGGGGGTGTGGAGAAATTTGTGTCAGATTATAGGGAAGAAGAATACCAAAGATAGACATAAGGAGGAATCTCAACCTCAAAGGAAGCTAAATGATATTGAGAGACAAATGCAAAATCTAGGGAATGACAAGCAGCTAGAAGAGTTGGTCCAAACTAAGATGGAGTTAAGGAGAATTGGGAACTATGAAATTCAGGATCAGAAGGTAAGAGCTAGGATGAACTGGCTCCAGGAGGGTGACAGAAGAACTAAATACTTTTTAAATCTTATAAGGGAAAAACAGAAGAGAGAACTGATAGATGAAATTCAAATCAATAATTATATTACTAAGGATGATAATGAAATCGGAGAAGCATTCTATAGTTTTTATAAAGAACTATCCTCCTCTGAACATGGTACCAGTAACCAAGAAGCACTAGATAAATGTCTTAAATTGATCCCAAGGAAAGTTTCAAGAGAGGATGCAAATCTACTAGATTAGAACATTGGGTTAAAAGAAATTGAAGATGCTATCAGATCAATGGCCAATGGGAAATCCCCAGGACTGGATGGTCTCCCAATTGAATTCTTCAAAGAAAATTGTGATTGGATCAATTTGGAACTTCTAGCACTCTATGAAGATGCCTTTGAAAAAGGATCCCTTGGGGAAAACATAAATAGAGGAGTAATCAAGTTACTTCCAAAAAGTGGTGATAGAACCCAAGTTAAGAATTGGAGACCCATAACTCTCTTGAACCTTTCATACAAAATCATTGCCAAGCTCCTTGCCAGAAGGATAGCTAATGTTCTAAACAAGATTATCTCTATTACACAAACTAGTTTTATCAAGGGGAGGTATATCTTGGAGAATCTGATTATCAGTTGGGAAACTATGAACTGGGCTAAAGCTAATGGACAGAATGCTGCCATGATCCTCCTTGACTTTGAAAAAGCCAATGACAGAGTTGAATGGCCATTTGTTGTTGGTATGTTGCAAGCTTTTGGGTTCCCTCCTTATTTTTGCAAATGGGTTTCTATTCTATTCAAAGATTCCTCCACTATAATAGATGTGAATGGAGTATTATCTAGTCCTATTCCTCTCAAGAGATCTAATTGACAAGGTTGCCCCATTGCACCAGCCTTGTTTGTTATTGCTGCAGATGCACTTTTTTATATTCTCAGAGCATCTGATTTTGGTCCCTCTGTAAAAGACATTGCACTCCCTAATAATGAAGAATTATTAAATGCACAATTTGTTGATGATACATGTTTCTTGAACTGTCTGAAGCAAATTTTGGTAATGTAATGATAAGACTACAATTCTTTTGTTTGGCATCTGGAGCCAAAGTTGCACCACATAAATCCACTATGATTGGGTGGACTCAAGAGCATGGATCTCTAACAAGGGGTGGTTATGAAGTGGCCCTAATACCATCACTAGATACTTGGGGATACCTTTTGGTATTGATCCTTCTACCAAAGATATGTGGACATGGATCTACTCCAAGATTGAGAAAAAACATGTGAAATGGCAGACTCATATGCTTTCTCTGGCTAGAAGAGTTAAAGTAGTACAAAAGGTACTGACGTCTTATGCTATCTACTACTCTTCTTCTTGGCTTTTTGCTAAGTACCAAATGAATCGGCTTGAGAAGATCCTCAGAGACTTCCTTTGGTCAGATGGTATGGGTGGTAAAAAGAGAAATTGTGTTAATTGGGACTGGTGTTGCAGACCTAAGAGTAAGGGTGGTCTGGGGCTCAGGGGCTTAAAGTCTCATGGAATTGCTTTGGCCTCCAAATGGGTATTCAAAGCCATACAGGGTAATGAACCATGGAAAGTTTTGGTGAGAAACAATATTTGTAAATCGGTCATTAGAAAAGGTAAACAATGGCATAATGTTCCTCCCTGTGATATTATTTTTGGAGAAGTGGATCTGAAAATTTTTGGTTCTAAGGTGTTTGTCTCTTTGTGGAAGGCATGGTCTCAGGTGAGGGGTCTTCTTTGTTCCAAGAATGTTGTTGATGGACCTCCTATTTTCTCAGTTATTGACAGGTCTATCTAGTGAGGGATTTCCTTTAATAATAAACTTTTCGCATTGACACAATGTTGTTATGCTAAATTATGGAAACAAAATGGGATTTCATGCATAAGGGACATTCTAGTTGATAATCGATTGGGAACATGGGAGGAACTTAGGGATAAATATAATATTCCAACATCTCGGAAAAAGACTTATACTCTAATCTCTAAAGCAACAGGAATCGTCTTTCCAGGCAAAACGATTGATAGTAATCAGTTTCTCATGCAATTGAAATGGTCTGATGGTACTTCCTTGTTTGATGTTTCTACGAAACACATCTACAATATGTTAAAAGAGGATTATGCTATTTTCAACTAGATTAATCATATCTGGGGCCTTAGCTGGCCAAACTCTATATGGCACTTTATTTTTTATTTGATGTGGCATTCCCCACTTGAACCCAACAAATCTTGTTTTCGTTGGCTCCTATTGTTAAAAAAGCTTGTTGTGGGCTTTGTCCTTTCATCTGTCAGTATTGAACCATTGACTTGTGTTTGTGGATGTAATGAAACTTTTGAACATCTTTTCTTTGATTGTATTTTTGCTTGTAAAGTCTGGTCCCTTTTCCTTGGTCAGCCTGTTACTTGGAATAGCATACCTGGTCCTTCTTGGCATGTAATTCTTGTTGGTTTTTTTGAAGAGTTTGATTCTATACTGAACAAATTTTGGCTGGTTTTATCTTCTGAGATCCTTTGGCATCTTTGGAAGAAAAGGAATGAGGATGTCTTTCAAAATATTAAGAGGGATCCTATTGAGTTTAACTTTAAACTCACACACTTTTATATAATGTCTCAGGTCTTTGTGGTTTTGGAGGTACTGAAAGACGGGTTCTTGCTATTAGTTCGTGAAGGTGCAATGATACTCTATAAAGAGGATAACCAGTCTTCTCACTACTTTGATACATACTCTGACATGCTGAACAAGGAAGAGCTAGCAAACTTGAAGCAGTTCACTAGAGAGAATACCATCAACATGAAGGAGGAAAATGCTAAGATCAAGGAACAAAGAGAGAAAAGTGAACAGACCTGGGAGGATGCAGCAGACATCCCTCCTGTAGTTGACCCACCCATTGGTGCTTTTGAAAATGATAAGGCAGAGTGTAGTAACAACATTATTGGTCTGAGGGATCAATGATGGTCTTTATTCTGAGACTGTATTTTGTTTAAATATGTAATATGGTCCATATACTTATCATACCTTTTGTAATCAGATATGTAAGATAGCTAGTATACTAAGTCATAGGGGAATGACTTAGGTGGGACTTTGTAGAGCTGGTTAGATCTTTGAGTTTTTTTTGTTTAATGCTTAACTGTTGAATCTGTCCTATGACTGTTATGTTTGAAGTTTTATATACTATCTTAATAAAAAAAAGATATGGAGTAATGTCTAGATCCTAGCATGTGTGAAGGCATTCATGTTTTTCCTATCCTAGATCCAAGGTTGAGACTACATCAAGACAACTTTCAAGCATCTTCATAAGAAAATTTGACACTTGTGAAGGTATAACATCTTGTCAAGCCTTTGCTACTAACAGCAAACTTTTTCCTTTATGCAATTTCAATTCGATTTCAAGGTTAATTCTTATCCATGGGTTTGACTAAGAAAAAACCCTTTTTCCAACATTTTTCCCATTTTCTGTACGCAGGTAACAGGTGATGGAGTTACGAGTTCGGCTACAAGATCTGACAATCTACTTCAGATCCCCTACTTCTTCATCACTTCTTGGCAAAGCAAGGGCGCTTCCCACAAACAAGGGCAATCCTAGTCGCCCTTTACACTCCAATTCGCCCCAGACAAGCAATTCAAGCTGAAAATTGGTGTGCAGGTTAGTTATAGTGTCTATTACTCACATCTAGTCCTGAAATTTGCTTATTAGTCTATTATTTGTCTGCATATACAGATTACCCTCATTGCATCATATCTTATCCTACATCCATTCCTTCATTCAAAATTACATTAATCAATCATTCTACTCTTAGCAAATGAGAAACCCTTACACCCATTTAGCGTTTGAGTCTTTTGAAGCCTAGTGGGTACTTTCTCCTTCCTAATGTAATAAGAGAGATTTAATTTGGGGTGTGAGCTTCTGTAATGTACCCTTTTTAGCATGATCATGATAGTGGATGGATTTAGCCTATAACTGGGTCCTTGTAGGCTAATACTGGTGATTAGAGGACCTTGTTGAGGGTTATGACTCCATTTGGTGGGACTCACTATTATAGTAAGTCAATGGATGGTTCCGATGAGCCCAGATGAGTTAGAGGAGTTGAATGATGCTCTCAGTTTTTATTTTTGGCTTCCGGTTTGGGCTCCAAGAATCTTGGAGGGAGCATCTATTTTTAGTAAGTCACCCCCGTCAGATTCATTCATCGTCTTTCTCCATCAAGATCGTGCCTATGCTGTCAGATTTTGATTATGATGCTTCTTCAGTCATTTTCGCAAGATGGGTGAATTATGATTATTATTTAATTAAATACGCTAAGGTTGCTATTTTTGTTGGTATTCTATATTGGTCACCTTAGTGTCATAGCTCGTTGGAACCGGATTGAAAAGTTTTAAATTTTGGGCATAGGAAACAATGACCTTGTGTCAGTATATCATGATATTGATGAAAAGGTCGTTTCTAGAGCCAAAGGGAGTTAATAAATAATGTTATTCAAATATTTGGCCAAGTATAAAGCAAAGGGCATTTAAGTGAAAAGTGTGTGAGAGAAGTTGTTTGCCTTTGGTGTCTTGAAGAAGATATCTTTTATTATAAAAGCAATGCTTTGTGCAAAAGCAATTCATTCTTGACTTGTTATTTTATCATTTTGGGAGAATTGGCTGAAGAGTTTTTCTACTAGAGTTTGAGAGGACTGATTCCTCCTCTTTTTGCACTTTGAATCACTAAAAATAAGTGGTGAATTGTGCTCGGAGGATCTGGGAAGTAATTCTGATTATACTGGTTGCAATTTTAGTGCTGTTGTATACCAAAATTGATCAATATTATGCATTTTCAATATATTTCATGACCCTAAGTGCTGGTGCGGTTTTGTTTATGGCTCACGTGGTGGATTGTATGGCTGGGAATTACAATTTAGTGGCTGCGATCTATCTGGGAAGCCACGTCGACACTACAAGTGGCTACATTTATCTCTTTGTTGGCTGCGATTGTTCCTCAACAAAGTGTGTCATTTCCTTGGAGGCTGCGTTTCATGTTGAAGGTGGACGAATTTAATAATTAGCAGCGTATCCATCCCAAAAGGCTGTGTTTGGACTGTTTCCAACAGCCACTTGACTTATATAATTATAAAAAGGTGCACATTGGTTTCAGTTGTTATTTTAATTGCAAATGTTCTTTCCGGTTTAATCATTGTGAGGAAATTATTCTAGTTGCAAACTGGTTAAGCATTGGAGGTTGAATTGAGTTATTTCATTGTTATTATCTTTGTTGAGCCAATCAATTGTAAAACTCGGAATAAAGAAATTGGCAAAGTTGTTCAAATCTTCAATGTGTGAAACCAAAACAATTGCAAATTTGTCAAAATATGTATCAATCAAATTAGTCAGGAGTTGGAGCTAGGTTGGGCTCTTTACAACTTCCCAACTTGATTGACTATATTAAAAAACTTTATCACATCACATCATATCCCTTCACCAATCTTTTCTTCCATTAAAGTACCAATGCCAGATGATTTTCTTCAAGTGAACCCTAGTCAGCATCCAGATTACATACCACTGGGCAGCCCAATTCATGACTACCAACAAAGAGGTGGGAAATTATTTTTTCAATCAATAGGAGGAAAAATTAAGTTGTACTCTTATGGAAGTAAAATTCCAAATTGTGTGGAAGAAATGGATTGACAATTGTCTATGCAACTAGCAGAGCAAGGGCGGATTTTAAGCCATAGTTGTAGCATCTCATCAAAGTGGGCAAAGACAAGATTGCATCCGCATATTTTAGCATACTCTCTATACTTGCCAATTTTCTTATATATTGCATTAGAAGTGCAATTGTCACTACCAAATCTTGTGTTTCCCTCACAAGGGCTTCTTGGGTGAAAATCTAGTGTCCACTTTCTTTGCATAACTTTCTTCCCTCTTTGACTACTCATTTAATTTGTATTTACATGGTATAGTCCTTAATTTTGTGGCTCTTTGATGCAGGAGCATCCTTGGGCAGTTGGCAACCCTGTATCAACCAAAAATATGTTAGAGTTGGGTTTTGGCTTTCAATGTTTGAAGTGGCGATCTCAATTGGAGACCTGAGATTCTTGGTCATTTGGTGGTAGTTCTCCCTTGGAAGATGTGTTTGCTTCATCGACGAACTCGGTGACTGAGTGTGGATGTTACTCTACCAAATGAGCTCGGTGGATGAGTTTGTGCTCGGTAACTGCTTTGGGGTTCTCAGTGAAATGTTCTTGTTTTGGTTCACCGACAAGCACGGTCACTGTTTCGGTGTCCCACTGAGTGGCATCGATAGTTGTTCTGTATTGCTCGGTTGATGTTCTGACAAGCTCGGTGGTCTAGTTCACTGACGGGTTTATTTTGATTGTTTTGGCTAGCCGACATGTGCATTTAATTTGGGTCACATTCCTCCTGATATGGATCGACTGTTGGGATGTGTGAGGACCTAAATCTGGGTTGGTTTTTTCTCCTATGCAAATCTAATGATTGTTGCAAGCCGACATGAAGGATAACACATTTTGTCATGAGTTTCTTGGAACCAACTGTTGTTATATGATTTCTAATTTGTAAGGCTGACTTGTGGCCATGCTGTATAAAAGGAGGGTATGGGTAGCATAGAAAAGAGAGGAAAAAGAAGAGGCAATGGAGCTAGCTAGGGAGTAGTTGGATCATGTGAGATCTTGTTGTATTTGTTGGTGTATTGGCCGTAACCAGGAAGGCCTTACAGCTCCACATGTTATATGAAATTTGACTGTAATCTGATGTTTTCCTGATAATAAAGAGTTTTTATTTGGTTACATCTTGTTGTTGCTTTGTGTTTTCCGTTGTGTTGTCTCTTGGCTGCAAGACTGGACATCTCTTTTGAGATCTCTTCGGTCTTGACTACGTCAAGTGGTATCAAAGCGAAGGTTGATCTAGTTGGGGACTTATTAGAGCGAGGTTGTGTTTCCTCCAGAGATTCCGTACGATCCGTGTTGCAGATCCGTGTTCCTCGACTTGTGAAACCCTGCCTAGTTGTTCGTGCAAGGTAGCAGGTTGCGATCTAACTTGCATACAATTTGGAGGTTGTCACAAGGTGGTCGGGTTTGGGATTTGTTGCAGAGGGTTTTCGAAGATCTCAAAAGATGCCTCCGAGAAGATTAGACCCTAGGGAGATCACAGATCTTTGTGATGCGATGGAGACAAAGATAACAGAAATGGTGAGATCGAATGTTAGATTTGAGATGGCGACAATGAAGAATGAGATGGTCACGAAGATCATGAGTTATAGCTACTTTACCGAGGAACCTAGGAACAGAGGATGGTTATGAAGAAGTTGGTGACGATTTTGAGGTTGTTGGATCTAGTGGAGAAGACAAAGCCGATCGAATGGAGAGATCAATCAATTGGAGAGATCTATAGCTCAGTTGAGTACGAGTCACCAGATGGAGGTTTCTAATTTCTGAGATACATTGAAACCTGAGGAACTGATTGATTGGATCGGTGAGTTAGAAGACTACTTTGAACTAAAACACTAGTTAGCGCAGACTAAGTTGAAGGGACATGTTGCTTTATGGTGGAAAGAATTGCACAGAGATAGAGAAGAAGAAGGTGAGATGAAGATCACTCGGTGGAGGTTGATGGTGGCAAAACTGAAGGCTAAATTCATTCCAGTTGACTATGAACTTGAGTTATTCAAGAAGTTACAAAACCTAAAGCAGAAGGAGATGACTATGGAAGACTATACCAAGGAGTTTTACAAGTTGACTATTCGGTCTAGACATAGAGAACTTTCCAAGGAAAAGGTGGTCAGGTATATTAATGGTCTAAGATTCAATATCCAAGATGAGATTGGCATGTTGAAAATCGATTCAGTTGAGGATGGTTACCAGTATGCCTTGAAAGCGGAAGATAAGTTGAAGAGGAGACATCAAGGTAACTCCTGAGGGAAGGAGAAGCATGTGACAGTCCCAACTGGTGCTGAGAGGGGAGGGGTGAATCAGCACTTTTAAAACTTTTCTCTTTAAATCTGGTGAAGTATACTTTTAACTGTAAGCCAAACAGATTCAAGCATAAAATAACATCAAGCAAACAATCACACAGTGACACCAGATTTATCATGTGGAAACCCAATTAAGGTGAAAACCACGATGTGAGAAGACCTCACAAATTTTGCACTCTTCTGGAGTACACCCTGTTAGGAGCCTTCCCGGTTAAAGGATTACAATGCACTATTAGATGCAACCCGATTAAGGGATTTGTTACAATAAGGCCGGTTAGTGCCTGCCTGGTTAGAGGACTTAAAACACCTTACAAGATGTCACCCGGTTAAGGGATTTGATACAGGGGACCTATTAGAGTCCACCCAAATACTGGGATTTAACTGTTGTAATTGCTAGAAAACAATAGAAAGATTGACCTTTTACAAATGGTTGTGCATAGCTTGATAAGATCTATCTTTGTGCTCAACTGAGAAGCATCACCGGTCGCCGCAAGTGTGTTTCTCCTCTACTATTGTGCTTCTCTGCATACTCTTCTCTTTCTTCTTCTCTTTGTTATTTACCCTAGCTTTTTTAAGTGTACGGGTTCACTCTTTTCTTCGGCAGAATGAAGGCAACTCATATTCTCAACAGGTAGAAGAATATATAGAGTTCTTGCCCTAATTGCACCTCTCATGCATGACCTAACTTCAGATCCCTTTCGGATACATCACTCTGTGGAGTATTAGTTCACTGAGGAAACATTTGATGCATGTTGTTGCTTTATCTACTTTATGACACAAGAGATAACTCCATGTTTTAAAGCCATAGATTTCGGCTTTAAAACCTTCCAACGCGCCTCAAACCGATCACCATGTTAACTCAAAGTCTTCCAGATTTAGTGCAGTAAATCCCGGTCAAAGAGTTGGTTGAAACAGATAGTTGACTATGACTTCCCTGGTTCATTGTATCATACCGAAGTCTTTTCTTGATCAGTTGAGATCCTTATGTTGTGAATTGGTAAGAGCTTTAACCTGTCACTGTTCCTTCCTTGGCTTACCAGTTGCACATTATCCTTGGTTGTGTTGTTGACACCGATTTACACCTTTTCTTCCTCTGTGCTTGTTGACACCGATTGTATCATGGTCCTTGGATGAAAGTTGAATCCTCCTTTCCTTGACTGTATACATTACCCGGTTGTTGAGACTTTCCGTAGTGACCGATTGCTAAACCAGCCTCTTTTCATACAGATCTCCTTAAATCTTTAGACTTTAGAGAGATGACAAATCTCTATCCTCTTTTGCCAATCAATGACAATACTTGTACCGGTAGCAGGCTTACCGGTTACCATCGCTTAATGCCAAGAGCAAGAGCAGTCGGGAAAGGACAAACTAATAGTTGAGGATGGACCGAAACCTGTTGAACCAAAGAGAAGGACAGATAGAGGTGGATTCAAAGGTACTTGTTACAGCTGTGGAGAAGGACATAGGTCATTTGAATGTCCCCATGCAAACAAGAAGGTCGGTAATAGCAAGAATGTTGTGGTGAATGAAAACGTATTAAGTGAGCCTGAGGATGAGGAAAACTTGTTGGTTCGGAGAACATTGTTCGGTAAGAAGGTAATGGAACCTGGTCAGAGAAGAAATTTGTTCGAAACCCGATGCAAGTCCAGAGGTAAGTGCTGCAATGTGATTGTGGATAGTGATAGTACCGATAACCTAGCTGCTAAGGAGATGGTACAGAAACTTGGTTTGAAGAGAGTGAGACATCCTGTCCTTATAAGATCGGTTGGTTGCAAGATGAACATGCTTTAGAGGTAAGGGAGCAGTGTGTTGTTGATTTTCAGATTGGGCAGTATACAAATCAAGTGTTGTGTGATATTCTGGACATGAATACTTGTCACATGTTGCTTGGTAGACCTTGGCAATATGATTGTAAGGTTGTACATGATTGTGTCAAGAATGTATTCACTATTGAGAAGTGTGGCAGAAAATTTTCCATGATTCCTTTACAAAACTCGATAAAAGGAATCTGAGCTTCGGTAGAAGAATTGAGTTGAAGGATTCTCAAAGGGTTAGAGATCAACAAGGAAAACAGAGCTGTGGCATATCGGGAAAAGATGTGAGAAGGCAAGGCAAACAGTTGTCAATTGCAAGGAAGGATTCACAGAATTGGAACCGAGGCAGGATTGTACCAGTTGAGGACTCGGAGGACATGTATATCAAGAACCAATTTGGGATTTATGTGTTGAATCCCAAAAGATGTTCGTTGAGCTACTGATAACATCTTTTCGCACCTGGGGTGTCTAATGCAGAACATCCTTGGGCAGTTGGCAATCTTGTATCAACCAAAAATATGTTAGAGTTGGGTTTTGGCTTTCAATGTTTGAAGTGGCGATCTCGGTTGGAACCCTGAGATTCTCGGTCATTTGGTGGTAGTTCTCAGTTGGAAGATGTGTTGCTTCATCGACGGACTTGGTGACTAAGTGTGGATGTTACTCTACCGAATGAGCTCAATGGATGAGTTTGTGCTCGGTAACTGCTTTGGGGTTCTCGATGAAATGTTCCTGTTTTGGTTTATGGACGAGCTCGGTCACTGTTTCGGTGTCCTGTCACCGAGTGGCATCGGTAGCTGTTTTGTATTGCTCGGTTGATGTTCTAACAAGCTCGGTGGGTCTAGTTCACCGACAGGTTTATTTTGATTGTTTTGGCTGGCCGACATGTGCATTTAATTTGGGTCACATTCCTCGTGATATGGATTGACCATTGGGATGTGTGAGGACCTAAATCCGGGTTGGTTCTTTCTCCTATGCGAATTTAATGATTGTTGCAAGCCGACATGAAGGATAACACATTTTGTCATGAGTTTCTTGGAACCGACTTGTTTTATGATTTCTAATTTATAAGGCCGACTTGTGGCCATGCTGTATAAAAGGAGGGTATGGGTAGCATAGAAAAGAGAGAGCAAAAAGAAGAGGCAGCGGGGCTAGCTCGAGAGTAGTCAGATCGTGTGAGATCTTGTTGTATTTGCTGGTGTATTGGCCATAACCGGGAAGGCCTTACAGCCCGACATGTTGCATGAAATTTGAATGTAATCTGATGTTTTCCTAATAATAAAGAGTTGTTATTTGGTTACATCTTGTTGTTGCTTTGTGTTTTCCGTTGTGTTGTCTCTTCGCTGCAAGACTGGACATCTCTTTTGAGATCTCTTCGATCTTGACTGCATCACTCTTGATTACTACAAATATAGAATTGAAAAAAAAACAGATCAATTTGGTACAAGTACAGTGATGAATCTTTTGGAGATTTCTAGGAGCGTGTACAACAATTTAGCCAAGTTGTAACATGTTATATTTCATGGCAATGTTTTCATTGTAACATGTAATTTGTGCCACTAATTGTGTGTAGCAAGTAGAGAGGAAACATTGTAATTGTTCCTAACTCATAAGCTCCATTGTAGCAAGCCTTAAGCATCACAAGAGTTCGTAGCCATTAAAGTTTTGGCACAATAGCAATTATTAAGCTGATAGACACAGAGATCTCACAAATGGGAAGAATTTTCCTATATCCCAATATAAACTTTTGTGGATCAAAAGCTCCTCTAAGAAGGCAGGTGTGATCTAAAATGGATTTAAAGAGTAAAATATCAGAAAATAGGAAGACACATCAGCAAAGGTGGAGCTCTTCCTAGTCCTTTGTATCTTGTGTCTTGTGGGATTTAATGTCTCCTTTTTGGAATTGCCCTAATTTTTGCCCTATGATCACAAATTCCATTAAAATAAGATTTGTAAGACGGTTAGAAATATAACTTTACCAATTAAAATGCCTTAAAAAAGATAACTCCTGATTTAGGTCCTGCAATCACCAAATAAGGAACAAGTGCACATATATACATATATATAAACTAATTATATCATTAGTGTAATATAATCAGTCTTAAGCTTTACAAATCAATAAATAAATAGATTTATGGGCCATAACCATACTGAGGAGTGACTAAGAAGAATAAGAAAACTTTTATGAAACAAAAGCTCCTCTAAGAAGGCAGGTGTGATCCAAAATGGATGTAAAGAGTAAAATATCAGAAAATAGGAAGACACATCAGCAAAGGTGGAGCTCTTCCTAGTCCTTGGTATCTTGTGTCTTGTGGGATTTAAGTCCCCTTTTTGGAAGTGCCCTAATTTTTGCCCTATGATCACAAATTCCATTAAAATAAGATTTGTAAGATGGTTAGAAATATAACTTTACCAATTAAAATGCCTTTAAAAAGATAAATCCTGATCTAGCTCCTGCAATCACCAAATAAGGAACAAGTGCACATATATACATATATATATAAACTAATTACATCGTTAGTGTAATATAATCAGTTTTAAGCTTTACAAATCAGTAAATAAATAGATTTATGGGCCATAACCATAGTGAGGAGTGAATAAGAAGACATGATGAGGTACCTTTATTGTCACTACCCTAAGCCCAAGGGCGGATACTCTGTCCCCCTTCATCCCATTCCTTATGGAGTTGGTGTACCTAGCGGAATCATTATGCCTTTCTCATCCATCATTCTATCTTATTCCCTTCACATGGCTAAGGTCCTTTAACTATCATGTTAACTCTACCATATGGGTTGGGGGAAGGATTACAATTGGGTGTCCTAAATCAACCCTAGGCCCAAGAGCGGATTCTTTTGTCCCTCTTTGGCCTCATGCTTCATGAGGTGGTGTTCCTAGTGAGGCCTCACCGTCCCCCCTTATTACAAATACTTCTCATCCATATGGACTATCCTTCACAAATAGTGCCTTTATATGATGTAGCTCATGCCCATTCCACTGCAGGCCCTATCCCCTTGCCTTTGTATAATGTAGCTCATGCCCATTCCACCGCAGAACTTATCTCTTGCCTTTGTAAAATGTAGCATGGTGTAATGTCCCCTAAATAAATAAATGAATGGTTTAATTATCTAATATTAATAAGCGTTAAGTTAATATTAAATAATTAATGCATTTTCCTTTTTGAAGGTTTTAATAAAGCATTATTAACATTAAGTGTTAATATATGCAGCTTTGTTAAATAAGGTGATTTGTTAATAAGTTAGTTTTCTCACAGGAATTCCACAAGAATTGCCAGTTCATAAATTGGCAGCTTGGAAGATGATAGGACATGCTTAAAAATTCGCAGGGATTGTTCTTGAAGAAAGATTGGACAAATCCTCATTCTTTTCGTCAAACTCCAGTCTGGCCTAGTGGACTTTGGATCGGGATTGTATATGCCCGAGTTGATTATTGCGTCGCGTACGCAGATACCGGTGATCGTGCGAGTGGCTCCCATCTTTGCAAACAAATCACAAATAAGTGACTGGCGGTGTATTCTTGTCTAAACTTCGGGCCGCATGATATATATCGGGGCCACTTCCAGTTTGGCAATCAGAGGGGCCGTCACCAGTCTGGTAACGACAACAGAATTGCCGTCAACGGCAAACAAGGCTTGACCTGTTAATAATATATGTGGCTTCAGAAACGACAAGAGTATTGTCGATGATAGCACATGTTTGTTGACTATTAGCGGAATTTGGTACTGCAAGGAGGCACGGACAATACTGTAGCATAACAGGTGAATTGGGACTGCGGAAAGATACCCAACCATTCAAAAAGCAATAACCATTGTACAGGTGCCTAATTCTAGACGCTATTTGATAACTACAAACATCTATACTCTGAACAAGCTTAGCAGGTTTTCCAGTGAATTATGACTACATGACTATGTGAATGAAAATAACTAGTCGTATGGTTTAGTAAATGTTTTAGCAATTTCTATGTGAATATTCTGAAGAAAGAGTAATTTTTATACACACTTTGAGATTATACAACCAAACATAAACAACTTATGTGAACAAAAAAGTAAATTGGTAATAAGTTAATTGCATCAATAGTGGGGGAATTTTACAATGGTATCAGAGCTTTCATTCTTGCCAGCCTGTAGGGTGTTTGTGTTGTCCAAAATAGAGAATATGTTTAATTGAATATGCCATCAGCCTATTAAAACTTTCGGAATACCAGAGAACGACAGAATAGAAATCCAACCAGCCCTTCTAGTTCAACTCCACAATTTCCAATTGAGTAGAGTCATACGGAAATAGAACAAGAAATAATTTTTGAACACATCGCGGAACCAGAAACTAATTGAGATCTAATTGTTGCATTAATAAGAAGTCAACAAGATATGCAACATAATATAAATATAATGACTGATCTGATGACTCAATTAATGGCTCAAAATATTAATCAAAATCTTAGCGAGGGTGATAGGGATGAACGTTCAGTAAATAACAACCAGCTTGAAAGAACAGCAACAGCTAGGCCATCTCTGCCAAATTTCACTCCTATGAATTTACAACCAGAACATGAACCTACAGTTAGAGAAGTACAAGATGAAATTTTGAATGATTGGGAAGCAGCTGGGGCAGATTTCAGGTCTTGCATGACATTCCGGGAATACGTGGATGTCAGGATGGGCAGAAATTACAACAATCAATTACAAAGGAAAATAGGGAAGATGTCCATACCATACTATGATGGATCTGGCAAGACAACTGCCAGGGCATGGGTTCAAAAATTAGACACCTATTTTCAATTAAATCCTATGATGGAGGATGAAGCTATTAAATATGCAGCATTACATTTAGATGGCGTTGCACATGAATGGTGGCACCATGGGAAGGTCACTTTGGGCCATAATCTGGTAGAGACATATTTGGAATTCACTGAACGTCTCATTGATAGGTTTGATTCCAAAGATCCCGAATTACACTTAAAAGAGTTAACACAACTAAAACAAACAGGGGCAGTTGAACAATATATAACAGAATTTCAAAAATTGGCTGTGTTTGTCACTGAAATTTCTGAGAGGCACAAGATTGTTATTTTCATTGATGGACTTTCTAATTCTTTGAAAGGTTGGGTAAAATCTTTAAATCCTCCTACACTTCAGATGGCTATTAAGAAGGCAAGAGAATTAGAACCATCCTCAAAGGGGAAAAGTTGGAATAAAGGTCCTTATACAAAACCAGATAAAGACAAACAACCCTTCAATAAAGAAACGTTTCCAAAACCCACATTTGATAAAGAGGAAAGGGATGAACTTAGGAGACGCAAATTGTGCTTCAGTTGTAAAGAGTCATGGCAACCAGGTCACAGGTGTTTGCGAAAAGAGAAAATACATTACATTGAAGTAACATCAGATAATGAAAACGAAGAAAATATAGATCCTAATATAGAAGGTTCTCAAACGGTTTCTGCTTCTGAACAGGAAAATAAACAGGCAAGTGGTATAATGGCATCTATGACAAGAATTCCTCATTACAACATTTTTAGGGTCAGAGGAGTGTTACAGGGTCAACGAGTTATTGTTATGATTGATAGTGGATCTACTCATAATTTTATTGATGTTGCTCTTGTTAAGCAATGTGGGTTAAAGGCAGTTAAACATGAAGGTTTTGATGTGAAAGTCGCAGGCGGCACTAACCTAGTTAGTAAACATAAGGTTCCACAACTGAAAATTGCTTTGGGAAATTACACGGTGACTGATGATTTTTATGTGATTGATTTGGCAGACACTAATATGGTGTTAGGAATCCAGTGGATGGAAACTTTGGATAAATATTCTCAGAGTTTCAAGCGCATGGAATTTTCTTTCAAAGTTGATGGACAAAAGGTAATTCTCAGAGGCATGACAAACAGTGGTCCCAAGATCATTACTGCTAAAAGTATGAAAGCTATTTTCCGTCATGGTGAGGTTGCATGGTCAACACAATGCTTGATTTCTACTCAGGTAACAGGTTTTGAATCAAAGCATTATTCAGATGATTTGTTACAAGTACTAGATTCACATAAAATGGCTTTCAGTGATATACCCCCAGGAATACCCCCTGATAGAGCTTTTGAACATACTATTGAATTAGAGGAAGGAGAAAAAGCAGTCATTACTACTCCATACAAGCATCCCAAGGCTTTCAAAGATGAAATAGAAAAAACTATTAAAGAGTTGTTAGATATGGGGCACATTAGGCCTAGTTCCAGCCCATTTACATCTTCAGTAGTGTTGGTCAAAAAGAAAGATGGAACTCTACGCATGTGTATAGATTATCGTGCTCTTAACAAAAGGACCATTAAAAATAAGTATCTGATTCCTCCTATTGATGAATTGTTAGATGAATTACATGGTGCTGTATATTTTTCTAAAATTGATTTGAGATCAAGGTATCATCATATTAAGTTACCAGAATAGGACATTCATAAAACTGCTTTCCGATGTCATTATGGTCATTATGAATTTTTGGTTATGCCTTTTGGACTGACAATAGCTCAAGCAACATTTCAGTCTTGTATGAATCATATTTTTAATAAGCAGCTGCGGAAATTCTTGCTTGTTTTCTTTGATGATATACTGATTTACAACAAGACTTGGGAGGAACATCTGTTACATATTGATGAAATTTTGGGTATCATGGAGTCTCAATCTCTTTATGCAAAAGCTTCTAAATGTGAATTTGGTATGACAAAAATTTTATATTTGGGACATATGATCAG
The DNA here is from genome assembly GCA_027943335.1 of Chamaecyparis obtusa. Taxonomy (NCBI): domain Eukaryota; kingdom Viridiplantae; phylum Streptophyta; class Pinopsida; order Cupressales; family Cupressaceae; genus Chamaecyparis; species Chamaecyparis obtusa. The sequence goes on from BSBK01001420.1 coordinate 49,463, forward strand.
TGCTAAAGGTGTGCAGGTACATCAAGAAAAGATCAGGGCTATTTTGGATTGGCCACCCGCACGGACTCTTTTTGAGTTAAGAGGGTTTTTTGGTCTATGCAGTTATTACAGAAGATTTGTTAAAGCGTTTTCACAGCTTGGCGCACCACTGACAGATCTTATCAAACAAGGGGCATTCAGATGGTTTGCATTACCAGATTTTGATCAGCCATTTGTATTAGAATGTGATGCATCGGGTAAAGGAATAGGAGCCGTGTTAATGAAAAATAAAAATCCAATAGTATTTGAAAGCAGGAAACTCACTAGTGCTGAAAAATTGTATTCCATATATGACAAGGAAATGTTAGCTATTATGCATGCATTAGCTAAATTCAGACAATACCTAGTTGGATCCAAATTTGTGGTTAAAACTGATCATAATAGCTTGAAGTATTTTCTTAGTCAACGAGATTTGAATGATAGGCAACAAAAGTGGATCAGTAAAATTCAAGCTTATGATTTTGAAATTGAATATGTTAAGGGTAAGAACAATGTGGTAGCTGATGCTCTGTCTAGGAAACCGGAAATAAATGCTCTAAGTGGGGTGTCAACTGATTGGAAATCTTTGTTGTTCGTTGAATATGCTAAGAATTCATTTGCTTGTGATTTATTGGATGGAAATATTCAAGATGATAGATACAAAGTGGTGAATGATATTATTTACTACAAAGATAGAATCTTTCTGGTACCTGATTCTAAATTAAAACTAAGAATTTTGCAAATAGTTCATGACTAGCCCTTAGCAGAACATCCAGGTTATGTTAAAACTTACAGGCAAATTCGTGAAAGATTCACTTGGAAAGGGCTCAAAGATGATGTTCTGCAGTATGTCAAGGAATGTATCACATCTCAACAGAATAAAGTAGAGCACTCTTATCCAACAGGGCTATTACAACCATTACCTATTCCGGAACAAAAATGGGAGAGCATTTCAATGGGACTTCATCACAAGTTTACCTAGGACTCAAGGTAAAGATTGTATTTTTGTTGTGGTGGATAGACTTACAAAATTTGCACATTTCTTTGCTATCACTACAGAGTTCACAGCCATTCAGGTTGCTGAATTGTTTTTTAAGGAAATATTCCATTTACATGGGTTACCAAGGAATATATTCAGTGACCGAGACAACAGATTTTTGAGTAACTTTTGGGCAGAATTATTCAGGTTGACAAGTACAACATTGCATCACAGTACGAGTTACCATCCACAGACAAATGGACAAACCGAAATAGTCATCAAATGGGTTGAAGGTCACCTTCGTAATTATGTTGCAGGGCACCAAAAAGGTTGGGTGCGTTGGCTGCATTCGGGAGAGTATTGTTATAATACTACTTTCCATACATCTATACGTATGGCTCCATTTAAGGCATTATATGGATACGATGCCTTATCCTTTGTTGATCTTGCTTTTGATAAAAGTAATGCGCCCAACTCACGTGATTGGATTCAGGAAAGCCAGGATATCTTGAAAGCTCTTAAGGAAAATTTACACCGTGCTCAAAACCAGCAGAAAATGTATGCAGATACGAAAAGAGTGGAACAGAGCTTTGAGGTTGGTGATTTAGTCTATCCTAGATTACAGCCCTACCGCCAGTCTTCTCTCAAGCGTAGTGAGGCTGAGAAATTGATGCCTCGATTTTGTGGTCCTTATCCGATTGTTCCCAGAATTGGCCAAGTTGCATATGAATTGGATTTATCTGCAGGTAACCGGATACACATGTTTCATGTTTCTGGTCTTAAGAAGGCTTTGGGTCAACAAGTTTCAGTATCAGCAGAATTACTGCCCTTGACTGATGAAGGGAAATTAGAGATGATACCGGAAGAGATTGTGGAAACTCAGGACAAGCATTTACGTAACAGGACTATCCAGGAATATCTCATCAAATGGAAGAACTTGCCATTAGAAGACGCCACTTGGGAAACTGAGCAGGTTCTCTCCCATGCAAATTTACAGTTGCTTGTGCGCAAGCAACAAAAGGCAGGGGAGACTGTAATGTCCCCTAAACAAATAAGGAATAAATGAATGGTTTAATTATTTAATATTAATAAGCGTTAAGTTAATATTAAATAATTAATGCATTTTCCTTTTTGAAGGTTTTAATAAAGCATTATTAACATTAAGTGTTAATATATGCATTTTCCTTTTTGAAGGTGATTTGTTAATAAGTTAGTTTTCTCACAGGAATTACCAGTTCATAAATTGGCAGCTTGGAAGATGATAGGACATGCTTAAAAATTCGCAAAGATTGTTCTTGAAGAAAGATTGGACGAATCCTCATTGCTTTTGTCAGACTCCAGTCTGGCCTAGTCGACTTTGGATCGGGATTGTATATGCCCGAGTTGATTATTGCGTCGCATACGCAGATACTGGTGATCGTGTGAGTGGCTCCCATCTTTGCAAACGAATCACAAATAAGTGACTGGCGGTGTATTCTTGTCTAAACTCCGGGCCGCATGATATATATCGGGGCCACTTCCAGTTTGGCTGTCGGAGGGGCCGTCACCAGTCTGGTAATGACAAGAGAGATGCCGTCAACGGTAAACAAGACTCGACCTGTTAATAATATATACGGCTTCAGAAACGACAAGAGTATTGTCGATGATAGCAAATGTTTGTTGACTGTTAGCGGAATTTGCTACTGCAACGAGGCACGAACAATACTACAACGTAACAGGTGAATTGGGATTGCGGAAAGATACCCAACCATTCAAAAAGCAATAACCATTGTACAGGTGCCTAATTCTAAACACTATTTGATAACTACAAACATCTATACTCTGAATAAGCTTAGCAGGTTTTCCAATGAATTATGACTACATGACTATGTGAATGAAAATAACTGGCCGTATGGTTTAGTAAATGTTTTAGTAGTTTCTATGTGAATATTCTGAAGAAAGAGTAATTTTTATGCACACTTTGATATTATACAACCAAACATAAACAACTTATGTGAACAGAATAGTTAATTGGTAATAAGTTAATTGCATCAATAGTGGGGGAATTTTACAGTGGTATCAGAGCTTTCATTCTTGCCAGCCTGTAGGGTGTTTGTGTTGTCCAAAATAGAGAATATGTTTAATTGAATATGCCATCAGCCTATTACAACTTACGGAATACCAGAGAACGACAGAATAGAAATCCAACCAGCCCTTCTAGTTCAACTCCACAATTTAGAATTGATGACTCATACGGAAATAGAAGAAGAAATAATTTTTGAGCACATGGGAGAACCAGAAACTAATAGAGATCTAATTGCTGCATTAATGAGAAGTCAACAGGATATGCAAAATACTATAAATATAATGACTGATCTGATGACTTAATTCATGGCTCAAAATATTAATCAAAATCAGAACGAGGGTGGTAGGGATGAACGTTCAATAAATAACAACCAGCCTGAAAGAATAGCAACAGCTAGGCCATCTCTGCCAAATTTCACTCCTATGAATTTACAACCAGAACATGAACCTACAGTTAGAGAAGTACAAAATGAAATTCTGAATGATTGGGAAGCAGCTGGGGCATATTTCAAGTCTTGCATGACATTCCGGGAATACGTGGATGTCAGGATGAAACATAGGTCTCATAGGGGCAGAAATTACAACAATCAATTACAAAGGAAAATAGGGAAGATGTCCATTCCATACGATGATGGATCTTGCAAGACAACTGCCAGCGCATGGGTTCAAAAATTAGACACCTATTTTCAATTAAATCCTATGATGGAGGATGAAGCTATTAAATATGCAGCATTACATTTAGATGGCGTTGCACATGAATGGTGGCACCATGGACAGGTCACTTTGGGCCATCATTTGGTAGAGACATATTTGGAATTCACTGAACGTCTCATTGATAGGTTTGATTCCAAAGATCCCGAATTACACTTAAAAGAGTTAACACAACTAAAACAAACAGGGGCAGTTGAACAATATATAACAGAATTTGAAAATTTGGCTATGTTTGTCACTGAAATTTCTGAGAGGCACAAGATTGTTATTTTCATTGATGGACTTTCTGATTCTTTGAAAGGTTGGGTAAAATCTTTAAATCCTCCTACACTTCAGATGGCTATTAAGAAGGCAAGAGAATTAGAACCGTCCTCAAAGGGGAAAAGTTGGAATAAAGGTCCTTTTACAAAACTAGATAAAGACAAACAACCCTTCAATAAAGAAACGTTTCCAAAACCCACATTTGATAAAGAGGAAAGGGATGAACTTAGGAGACGCAAATTGTGCTTCAGTTGTAAAGAGTCATGGCAACCAGGTCACAGGGGTTTGGGAAAATGGAAAATACATTACATTGAAGTAACATCAGTTAATGAAGACGAAGAAAATATAGATCCTAATATAGAAGGTTCTCAAACGGTTTCTGCTTCTGAACAGGAAAATAAACAGGCAAGTAGTATAATGGCATCTATGACAGGAATTCCTCATTACAACATTTTTAGGGTCAGAGGAGTGTTACAGGGTCAGCGAGTTATTGTTATGATTGATAGTGGATCTACTCATAATTTTATTGATGCTGCTCTTGTTAAGCAACGTGGGTTACAGGCAGTTAAACATGAAGGTTTTGATGTGAAAGTCGCAGGCGGCACTAACCTAGTTAGTACACATAACCTAGTCAGTTGTAAAGAGTAATGGCAACCAAGTCACAGGTGTTTGGGAAAACGGAAAATACATTACATTTAAGTAACGTTAGATAATGAAGACGAAGAAAATATAGATCCTAGTATAGAAGGTTCTCAAACGGTTTCTGCTTCTGAACAGGAAAATAAACAGGCAAGTAGTATAATGGCATCTATGACAGGAATTCCTCATTACAACATTTTTAGGGTCAGAGGAGTGTTATAGGGTCAGCGAGTTATTGTTATGATTGATAGTGGATCTACTCATAATTTTATTGATGCTGCTCTTGTTAAGCAACGTGGGTTACAGGCAGTTAAACATGAAGGTTTTGATGTGAAAGTCGCAGGCGGCACTAACCTAGTTAGTACACATAAGGTTCCACAACTGAAAATTGCTTTGGGAAATTATACGATGACTGATGATTTTTATGTGAATGATTTGGCAGACACTAATATGGTGTTAGGAATCCAGTGGATGGAAACTTTGGATAAATATTCTCAGAGTTTCAGCGCATGGAATTTTCTTTCAAAGTTGATGGACAAAAGGTAATTCTCAGACGCATGACAAACGGTGGTGCTAGGATCATTACTACTAAAAGGATGGAAGCTATTTTCCATCATGGAAGGGTTGCGTGGTCAGCACAATGCTTGATTTCTACTCAGGTAACAGGTTTTGAATCAAAGCATTATTCAAATGATTTGTTACAAGTACTAGATTCACATAAAATGGTTTTCAGTGATATACCCCCAAGAGTACCCCTTGATAGAGTTGTTGAACATACTATTGAATTAGAGGAAGGAGCAAAAGCAGTCATTACTACTCCATACAGGCATCCCAAGTCTTTCGAAGATGAAATAGAAAAAACTATTAAAGAGTTATTAGATATGGGGCACATTAGGCCTAGTTCCAACCCATTTGCATCTTCAGTAGTGTTGGTCAAAAAGAAAGATGGAACTCTACGCATGTGTATAGATTATCGTGCTCTTAACAAAAAGACCATTAAAAACAGGTATCCGATTCCTCGTATTAATGAATTGTTAGATGAATTACATGGTGCTGTATATTTTTCTAAAATTGATTTGAGATCAGGGTATCATCAGATTAAGTTACGAGAACCGGACATTCATAAAACTGCTTTCCGATGTCATTATGGTCATTATGAATTTTTGGTTATGACTTTTGGACTGACAATTGCTCAAGCAACATTTCAGTCTTGTATGAATCATATTTTTAATAAGCAGCTGCGGAAATTCTTGCTTGTTTTCTTTGATGATATACTGATTTACAGCAAGACTTGGGAGGAACATCTGTTACATATTGATGAAATTTTGGGTATCATGGAGTCTCAATCTCTTTATGCAAAAGCTTCTAAATGTGAATTTGGTATGACAGAAATTTTATATTTGGGACATATGATCAGTGCTAAAGGTGTGCAGGTACATCAAGAAAAGATCAGGGCTATTCTGGATTGGCCACCCACACGGACTCTTTTTGAGTTAAGAGGGTTTTTTGGTCTATGCAGTTATTACAGAAGATTTGTTACAGGGTTTTCACAGCTTGGCGCACCACTGACAGATCTTATCAAACAAGGGGCATTCAGATGGTCTGCAAAATCACAACAGGTATTTGACAAAAACAAGGAGGTAATGAGTTCTTGTCCTCTCCTTGCATTACCAGATTTTGATCAGCCATTTGTATTAGAATGTGATGCATCGGGTAAAGGAATAGGAGCCGTGTTAATGCAAAATAAACATCCAATAGTGTTTGAAAACAGGAAACTCACTAGTGCTGAAAAACTGTATTCCATATATGACAAGGAAATGTTAGCTATTATGAATGCATTAGCTAAATTCAAACAATACCTAGTTGGATCCAAATTTGTGGTTAAAACTGATCATAATAGCTTGAAGTATTTTCTTAGTCAACGAGATTTGAATGATAGGCAACAAAAGTGGATCAGTAAAATTCAAGCTTATGATTTTGAAATTGAATATGTTAAGGGTAAGAACAATGTGGTAGCTGATGCTCTGTCTAGGAAACCGGAAATAAATGCTCTAAGTGGGGTGTCAGCTGATTGGAAATCTTTGTTGTTTGTTGAATATGCTAAGAATTCATTTGCTTGTGATTTATTGGATGGAAATATTCAGGATGATAGATATAAAGTGGTGAATGATATTATTTACTATAAAGATAGAATCTTTCTAGTACCTGATTGTAAATTAAAACTAAGAATTTTGCAAACAGTTCATGATTTGCCCTTAGCAGGACATCCAGGTTATGTTAAAACTTACAGGCAAATTCATGAAAGATTCACTTGGAAAGGGCTCAAAGATGATGTTCTCCAGTATGTCAAGGATTGCATCACATGTTAGCAAAATAAAGTAGAGCACTCTTATCCAACAGGGCTATTACAACCATTACCTATTCCGGAACAAAAATGGGAGAGCATTTCAATGGGACTTCATCACAAGTTTACCTAGGGCTCAAGGTAAAGATTGTATTTTTGTTGTGGTGGATAGACTTACAAAATTTGCACATTTCTTTGGTATCACTACAAAGTTCACAGCCATTCAGGTTACTGAATTGTTTTTTAAGGAAATATTCCGTTTACATGGGTTACCAAGGAATATAGTCAGTGACCGAGACAACAGATTTTTGAGTAACTTTTGGGCAGAATTATTCAAGTTGACAGGTACAACATTGCATCACAGTACGAGTTACCATCCACAGACAAACGGACAATCCGAAGTAGTCAACAAATGGGTTGAAGGTTACCTTCGTAATTATGTTGCAGGTCACCAAAAAGCTTGGGTGAGTTGGCTGCATTGGGGAGAGTATTGTTATAATACTACTTTCCATACATCTATACGTATGGCTCCATTTAAGGCATTATATGGATACGATGCCTTATCCTTTGTTGATCTTGCTTTTGATAAAAGTAATGTGCCCAAGTCACGTGATTGGATTCAAGAAAGCCAAGATATCTTGAAATCTCTTAAGGAAAATTTACACCGCGCTTAGAACCAGCAGAAAATGTATGCAGATACAAAAAGAGTGGAACGAAGTTTTCAGGTTGGTGATTTAGTCTATCTCATATTACAGCCCTACCGCCAGTCTTCTCTCAAGTGTAGTGGGGCTAAGAAATTGAAGCCTCGATTTTGTGGTCCTTATCCGATTGTTTGCAGAATTGGCCAGGTTGCATATGAATTGGATTTACTTGCAAGTAGCCAGATACACAACGTGTTTCATGTTTCTGGTCTTAAGAAGGCTTTGGGTCAACAGGTTTCAATATCAGCGGAATTACCGCCCTTGACTGATGAAGGGAAATTAGAGATGATACCGAAAGAGATTGTGGAAACTCAGGACAGGCATTTACATAACAGGACTATCCAGGAATATCTCATCAAATGGAAGAACTTGCCATTAGAAGACGCCACTTGGGAAACTGAGCAGGTTTTCTCCCATCCAAATTTACAGTTGCTTGTGGGCAAGCAACAAAAGGCAGGGGAGACTGTAATGTCCCCTAAATAAATAAATAAATAAGGAATAAATGAATGGTTTAATTATTTAATATTAATAAGCGTTAAGTTAATATTAAATAATTAATGCATTTTCCTTTTTGAAGGTTTTAATAAAGCATTATTAACATTAAGTGTTAATATATGCAGCTTTGTTAAATAAGGTGATTTGTTAATAAGTTAGTTTTCTCACGGGAATTCCACGGGAATTACCAGTTCATAAATTGGCAGCTTGGAAGATGATAGGACATGCTTAAAAATTCACAGGGATTGTTCTTGAAGAAAGATTGGACAAATCCTCATTCTTTTCGTTAGACTCCAGTCTGGCCTAGTGGACTTTGGATCGGGATTGTATATGCCCGAGTTGATTATTGCGTCGCGTACGCCGATACTGGTGATCGTGTGAGTGGCTCCCATCTTTGCAAACGAATCACAAATAAGTGACTGGCGGAGTATTCTTGTCTAAACTCCGGGCCGCATGATATATATCGAGGCCACTTCCAGTTTGGCTGTCAGAGGGGCCGTCACCAGTCTAGTAACGACAACAGCGTTGCCGTCAACGGCAAACAAGGCTCAACCTATTAATAATACATGCGGCTTCAGAAACAACAAGAGTATTGTCGATGATAGCACATGTTTGTTGACTGTTAGCAGAATTTGGTACTGCAAGGAGGCACGGACAATACTGCAGCGTAACAGGTGAATTGGGACTGCGGAAAGATACCCAACCATTCAGAAACCAATAACCATTGTACAGGTGCCTAATTCTAGATGCTATTTGATAACTACAAACATCTATACTCTGAATAAGCTTAGCAGGTTTTCCAATGAATTATGACTACATGGCTATTGGAATGAAAATAACTGACCGTATGGTTTAGTAAATGTTTTAGCAGTTTGTATGTGAATATTCTGAAGAAAGAGTAATTTTTATGCACACTTTGAGATTATACAACCAAACATAAACAACTTATGTGAACAGAACAGTGAATTGGTAATAAGTTAATTGCATCAATAGTGGGGGAATTTTACACATGGCCCATTCCACAGCAGGACTTATCCCTTGCCTTTGTATAATGTAGCATGGTCCATTCCACTGCAGGACTTACCTGTCTTGTGAGGTATTAATATAATGCAATTAAAAATTTAAATACACATAGTATTCTAACCAAGTCACACATTCCATATGTCCATATATCAAATTGTAGATATAAATCAGCAATTATTTAAATATAAACACAATGAATCCTATCTCAGAAGTATGATACTATATGGATGTTTGTTGTGAGTAATATAAGCAGTCAAGTATTAACTATATGCACTTATGATGAGCAGTAATAACTACTATGTCATGAATATCAGATATTCATACCAGATATTGCAGATAATCTATTCTAATGATTGTTGTCCGCACTGTTCCTTCTTGCTTTCTATTCGATGATTATTTCCTTGTCTCTGTTGATGGTTCTCTAGTAATCTCTTATTTGATATCTTTATCTGCTGTGTTTTATGGATCTTCCCTACTTGGCTTCTTGCCCTTCTTTAATGAAACTCCTCTGTTTTATATCTCCTTTGAGTGCAAGGAGTCAAACCCTTTCCTTTGCAAATGCTCTTATGAAAGGGTCACACCCTTTGGTTATGAAAAGATACTTATGTTTGATAGCTGCTGCCCTTTTCAGTTCCTATCTCTCACTTTTCAAATCTGTGTTTACTACTTTTCAGATCTGCACATATCCCATTTAAGATCTGCACATCTTCTAGATCTTCATATCTTTATTTCTTATTTCCTTCTCCATTCTTATTTCAGATCCCTCCTTATACTTCTCTGAATTTGGTCTAGATCTCTTCTACTCCTTTCTTTTCCCTTCCATTTGACCCTTCCTCCCTTTTATATCTTCCCATGTGAGGGAGAGGTCACACCCCTTCATCATGTCTGCCTTTTGGCAAGAGTCACAACCCTTTATAATTGTCCCTCTTTCAAAGAGTCACAACCCTTCATAATTACAACCGTTTCAAAAAGTCACACTCTTTCGAAGAGATAACTCTTCCAAAGAGTCACAACACTTTCAAAGAGTTACAACCCTTCATCACTGCTGTCTTTTGAAATAGTCGCTTCCTTATTTTCTTCACATTCCTTTCTTCTTCTATTAATCCTTCTTTAATTCCTTGCTCTCATCTTCTTCCTTCCTCCATATCCCCTTTCAAATGAACTCTCCTTCCTTTTATATCTTATTTTGAGAGATTCACAACTCTTCATTACATATCTTTTGACCTTTCATTAAATTTAGTTAATTTATATTATATAATATTAATTAATTAATTAATTTCTGTATTTATTTATTTATATTTTAATTTTATTTTTATTATTTATTATTAATTTCTCATTTCAGACAGGGGAAATCACATGGGATCTGTTCCTCATGTGATAGCCACCACTGTTCTTGACACTAACTTTGACCTGTGAAAGAAAAAACTTACATATTGGAATACAGATACTTATATTCTTCTGTGCTGGTTGCAGTTAAATGAAAGCTTTATGGCTTCTGTCAGGGATTTGGTGGAGGATAAGCCTCAAACCATGATTGTTGTTTATAAATTGTAACGTCCAGGGTGCACAAATCTTGTCGTTTAGTGTTTTATTCCCATGGATATAGACATTGCTGCTTTCATCTGACTGTTTGCCCTCTTCCTTCAGCTCCTCTAAAACTGAAAGCAACATTCAAGTTCTAATAATAACAATGAACTTTTTGGGCTTAGTCAGCCAAAATTAATCAAATATACTAGTGCTATTAAGGACTAAATATCAGATCTTGTATACATTGAGATGGTAAAACTCATCCACTCATAGACCACAGATACTTAGAAACCAAAAAGACATTAATAAAGAGCATAGAAATAGAAAATAGAGCCATCTTACAAGAGGATGCTGGATCAATTACTTATCATTTATCATAATTGAAAATACTTAGCTCACATCCCACAACTACAGATCCAATCATCCTTGTACAATATAAATTAAAATGTGAGCTCATCTAACACCTCGGAAGAAAAACATTGATGTGTGTTCATGGCAGGTAGAGACTTTCAATGAGGGCCTGTGGCATAAAATAGATGCTCAAAATATAAGAGATCTTTTCAATTCCAGTTTGGCAACACATTTCATGGTTTTACTATGATAGAATGAACCTTGCAGCCTGACCATGACAATGAAACTGAAACACTGGAAACTTCCTCCCTATCAAAATATCAACCTTACCTTAGGTTGTCATTTCATATCCCAACTATCAAATGGTGTTCTGGCTACTTGACTAATGTCCATTTCAATGGCTCTTCTGATGAACTATCAAAACTTTATGCCTTTATACTACAGTGCAAACAGCCTAGAGGTTCAATCTATATCCCTTAAGATTTCATTCTTGACAGGCAATTGGAGAGATAAACATGACAAGCTAGCTTGCACCTCAGGGATGTCTGAGTAAACATTAATTTACCCCATCAACCGCATGAACTGCAGATACCAGAAATTATCAAACAATCCTCTAAAATCATGATGAATAACATAAATGAGTCTTCCAAGCTCTTAACAAAACTTTTAAAGCAATCATTTTTTCCAATACCACAAAGGGCACCTGTTGGAATGGTTTGTGCTCAAAGCAGATAAACCTAGGTAGAATTATTTTCTCACAACTAAAACTCTCCCTGATTAGCAGAAGTACAAGAAAGCTTCACAGCCCAATCATGTCCTCCTAAACCTCAACAGATTCAAGAAATATTTACAACTGATACATGTTAGTCCTATATCCCATATACTATTCAAAGAAAAATTTACAAGCAACACACGTAAATCCTATATCCACATCTTGAAGGCATACAAAGTATGTTGTCTCCAATATATCATATCCCACTAGATCATTCTCATTCTGTCTTCCAACAATAGATGATGTCTGCCATATATCAAATTCAAGAAAGTCATTTTCATCATGTCTAAGAATGTAGCTGTACAGATTCCTCTATAATCATTAAGCTAGGTTCATTGTTTCACTATATTATAATTGCATCTATTATCATCCTCATGGGTGCAGATAGTTTAGGAATGTATTTTGCAGACTGAAACTATGATGTGCAGATGCTTGGATGGCATTTGTTACCACATCAAAGCATGCATCCACAGAACCTTCAACACTCAAAACCATAACAGAAGATCCTAGAATTAAGCAAAAACTCTTACAAAGTGGTAAAACAATAAAACTGACCCACTAGGTCCCTTTAGTATCTGCAAAACCCTTTATTTCCCTTTGCTAGAGCCTTCCCCGAACACCAGTTCACATTTTCAGGTCAAAAAAAAATTATCATAAAAGTAAACTGGTGTACAACCTGTTCTTGGATGATAGTAAGTTGTTACTGTGAGATAAAGCAAAGTTTATATGCATGCAACTGCTCAGTAAGATATTTTTTCATTGCATAAATGGAATGTCATACGTTCTTTGCTTGTTCTTTCACATTCATAAAGATTTAAAATCAGGTGTCACTGTAAAGCGACCATGGACCACAAATTTCATGGACAGGTAAAGTTTATGTGTTGATTAATCATTTCTACTATTTTTAGGTATGTTAAAACTTTTCTTCCTACTTTAGCTGGCAGCATTGAAATATGCCACTCAGGAAACTACACAATTTACAATAAATATAGTTGCAGCAGTAACACCAGTGCTCAGATCTTAGCAATAAATTTCCATTCATATAAGAGACCAAATTTGTCCACACGGTTAACAAATATAAACAGAAAGAAGCTCACATACATGCAGATATCAAAGGCTCTTATATGACAGACTTAACCCACAGGATGCACTAATACAGATTAAGAAATAACTTATTCACTTCAGGAAATAAACTGAATAGATTCAACAGCAATAACAGCTCATATTGACTGGAGATCGATGTTCCAATTGTGCCTTGACTAAAGGTTTGAAGTGATGGGACAGGCACCTTAAAGTGGTGCCTTAGAATGGTGTCGAATCTCCTGTATGCAATGAGTTCTCCTGCATCTGCCACATGAGTGAGAGATCGAAGCCTTTGAACTGAGTGACCACGTCCCTTACTGTCCCATGCTGTTGATAATGCGGTATATAATCAGAATACTGTGTGACAGCTGATAAAGGACTTCAAAAATGCATCAGGTAGGGTAGGTGTCCTACTTGACAAGGGACCTCTCAGGTTTGCATCTGAGAGCTTGCATTCATTTAATGCATTTACAAAATAAACTCTTCCAATACCTTAGTCTTCAACAACACGCGTATATAATTATATACTAATCCTTCCCAAGTTGGCCAAAGGAGGAACCACCACAAGGTTGGCCTAGGAGCCTTATGTATGCTCTGATTACTGGGAAAAACAGGTTTTGAAGGGGACCCGAAACCCTTTACAAAGCCAAAAGCAGAAGATCGAAAGAAGACAAAACAGCAAAAAAAGCTACAACAGCGAGCAGCCCAAAGAAGGGCATCAGGTAGGGTAGGTGTCCTACTTGACAAGGGACCTCTCAGGTTTGCATCTGAGAGCTTGCATTCATTTAATGCATTTACAAAATAAACTCTTCCAATACCTTAGTCTTCAACAACATGCGTATATAATTATATACTAATCCTTCCCAGGTTGGCCAGAGGAGGAACCACCACAAGGTTGGCCTAGGAGCCTTATGCAAATTATTGAATATTTATCATTTGATTATGCTCTGATTACTGGGAAAAACAGGTTTTGAAGGGGACCCGAAACCCTTTACAAAGCCAAAAGCAGAAGATCGAAAGAAGACAAAACAGCAAAAAAAGCTACAACAGCGAGCAGCCCAAAGAAGGGCTACAAGGGCATCAAAGCAATAGATAACATGAAAAAACCAGCCCTAAAGATAAAAAACCAGCATGGGACCCAGCCTAATTGACAGAGTTCATAATCCCGGCTTTCTCATCCAAAGTCTTATCCATTTTGGCCTGGATATTGTCCATCCTTCCGATGACCTGCTTCATTTCTTCAACATTTTTCTCTACAGAAGCAGACCTCTTCTTGGCGCTCGCACAGGTTCTGGAACTGGGCCCACCACTAGCCTCCAAAGAGTCATTCTTGTGTTCACTTTCTTCCTCAGGTTCGCTGTCCAGCATGTTGACCAAGGCTTTGAGATTTATGCTGGAAGCTTTCACATTGTCCTTGCTATGCTGGAGGATGTCAATGATGGTACTCTCCATGTTGTTCATTCTTTTTTGAGTCTCAAAAGTAGAAGAATTAGGGTTAGCATTACCCTCATTGAGATAGGTATCCACTTTCTCCTAAAGGCTGGCATTCTTTGCCTCAAGTTTCCTGCATTTAAGATTAAGCCTTTTAATCTCATGGAAGCACCATTTATTGAATCTGAAAGAGTATAAGGCTTCAGCTTTGGCAGTCTGCAGGGCACTGATGGTGACTTCCTCTTTGTCATCGAAGTCCTCAAAAATCAACTTAATAGAGGACTCTCTGATCCTCCTTTCACTGGAATCCTCGCTATCAGCATGAATGTTCTCTTGGGTATCTTGGGGGACAGGCACATCGTGCCTCATACTAGCAACAAAGTCATCAATAATGGGAACCTCCTCTTTTTGGAAATCTCTGTCAGAATTATGCTTCTCAGCATATTGGATAACAGTATCCACCAAATCTTCTAGGCTATGAGAGTTATGAGCCATGGCTTCTTCAGAATTTAAAAATTCTATAGACTTACCTTCCAGGTTGACCATGTCCTCCATATCCTTGCCATCCATATCCTCCTTATTAGTATTCTTAGACGCAAAGTCAATCTCCCTGTTTTGGGTGGCATTAATGTCCTTCTAGTGGGAGCCATCAACAATTTTATCTTTTGTATCAGCATTTGGCTCGATATTCTTAGCAAACCCCTTATTGTTATTATCCTCATTTCCACCCAAATCCTGAGGGATGGCATTATCTTCGGAGTCCTCAGTATCCTCCTCTTCCCTGTTAGGGTTCTGCATATTCTGGTTCTCACAAGCCTCCTCCTCAGAATCATCAATCACATTTTCATCATTACTGCAATCGGAAGCTTCATTCTTCCCTGTCCGGCTTTTCTTTGAACTGCTTCCTATATCTCCTTCAACCTTCCGTTTACCCGACCCAGCAGTGGGAGTAGTGATGCTCAGTTTACCCTTCCCCATAATGGGAGTAGAGGCAGTAGGGTTAGGGATAGTATTCTTAATGTGCTCATAAATCAACAGAATTAACCCCTCGTGCCGAATGGCCTTCTTAGACATTTTCTTGTGCTCATTTAGGCTTCTAATTAAAGAGCTATGAAGATAATAGGGAATATTGATAGTATCCATGTACCTAAAATGATTGAGGAACATAAAATGATGGGAGTGAGCCTGAGTAAATCGCCCATCAAGGGTGAAATACTCCATAACCACCAGAAGAATATTACCCCAAATCTCTTTGATTTTATAGACATCGATGAATCCGTTGGTGCGAGCCTCCACGAAATCCTCCTGCTCCTCGGATTTAGGGAATTTTTTGGTCGCCATGTCAGAGATCATTTGTTTATGTTAGTTTCTAGATTTGATTGTGAAGAAAGTTTTTAACATCAACATTTCGGATCACACTACCTAATCCATCATCAAGGTGCACAAGAGCATAAGGAAAGAAAATTTGTAGATTGCAAACCTAAAAATGAATAAAAAGAGGGGAAGAAGGGAAGGAGAGAGGAGAGGACAACACGCAGATCAAGGTTGACAAGACCTCCAAGAGCACAAATTCGTCACTTGACCCCACTGGGGGTTGCCGCTCCCAGACCCCCACTTTTGAATTTAAAAATAAAAGAAGAAATTGATTTGTCAAATCAAGTTGATGTTTTTATACCCACTGTACTAAGTTCCAGTGATGAAGAGTTTGTCTTGAGTGATGATTAGAGGTCTCCCTTCACTACATTTTGACAATTTGTACTTATTTTGATATCATGCTGCTCATCATAATCATCTTTATGATATTTTTGATATAATGGAAATCTTCCATTCGCCCATTCAACAATTTTATTTAGTATTCTTATTTGTAATTAGTAATTTGATATTCAATGATCCATTGTTCATTGTTCATTGTTCAAGTATTTAGTATTTGGCATTTGCAATTTTGTTATTTTACTTCTTATACTGTTATACATCTTTTCATAACTAGCATTTCAAGTACTATATGTATAGTATATAGTATATACAACACCCCCCCAGCTGTTGTCCCCTTGGAGTCCCCAAATTGAAGCCCTTTTCCCCCCGTCTCATCAACCCGTCCTATCGTCCCCCCGTCCCTCTATCCTCCTGAGTTAGTGTAACACCAGTCATTTCCAAATGAATCCCAAGATATAGTCAATCAATGTGTTGCAATCCAAGCAAATGGTTTGGTTTCTTCACTCACCATCTTAGCAAGAAATGGTGGCAAATTTCATGAAGCTTCAAAAGAGAACAAGAGCTCAAGTTAAGAGAAGATGCACATCACCTATTGCAAAGGAAGTGAAATTTGTATGAGATTCATTGAGGCCCATTACAGATTTGTCGATTAAGACATGGGTGTCCATTGTTTCCAATGGATGGAAGGATGCCAAAAATCAACCTTTGATGAATGCAATTGCAATATCTCTTAGAGGGGCAATGTCTTTGAAAGTTGTGGATTATGAGTAGATAAGAAAGCGTAATTATTGCTAACATCCTCATAGAAGCCATGGAGGAAGTGGGATGGGCAACAAAATTGATTGGATCAAACAGGTGTACGTAGAAATTAAGAGATCCAAATGTTTATGAGCCAGCACCACATGTTGTAATGCATATTCAAATCATTCTTGAAATTGGAACTGCTAAAGGTAGGTGAAACGATACAATTTTATGTTTCACTTTAGTAATTTATTTTTTAAATCTTACGTATATCTCTTTGTTTTTTAATGTATTTATTTTTCAAATAGGTTGTCGAGACCTAATTTGCCTCCAACACAACATCTTGACAAAAACTCGTGAAGATACAAAAGGCACTTTCTAGCATAGTCATCAAACAACTCTGATCCATGTAGAAGCAATACAACAATAAAAGGACAACAAATATTTAACCAAATGGTCTTAAATGATACTTCTTGAGACATCTGAAATATCTTCTCAATTGTACCAAGCCTGTGTTGAGTATGATTTGGTACACTAACATAAATAAGCCATGTCTAGGAGAGGCATATGATAGCATCAACTCAATCATTGGAAAAATGAAGATTTTCATAAAGGAGAAAGATCAAGATCCTCAAGAAACTTTCTTCAAAAAAAATGCAATGAGTGATGAAACAGAATGACCACCCTTGATTCAAATCCCAAGTGGATCAAAGGACAAACATATATATTAAGGTTTAACCTAAAACAATTGTAGAATATGCATAAAAAATTCTACATTAGCATACTGATACACATTTCAGATATGCAGAAGATTTAATAGCATTATGTACATACCAATTGGTTGGTAGGAATTCTATATGTAACTTTTATAGGGGAGGTATTTATACAAGTGATTGTCAACTAAGCCCTCGACAATATGTTAACAAGTGTCATACACATATGGTGCACTTTCGATGTGGACTAGAGTGTGATAGGTGTATAGTGCCAATTGTAATGAAATATAAGGTGGTACCAAGTGTCGAACATGTATGGTGCCAATTGGTTGGCGTGATCATGTGGCACAAGTGTTTCGGTGAATTGGTAATGTATAGTGTTAAATTAATAGCTAAGTAAACACATGTGCAAGGCTACAACATGTGAGCAAGCAGTGTTGTGCAAAGGTGTGTAAGGGAAAAGTAGTACACAAAGTTGCACTAGACAATACAATGATATGCAAAGTTGTGCTAAGATTGCATGGTGCAAATTGAGTTAATGGAGACAAGTGTGCAAATTGCACAATTGTACAAGGTTGCGGGTGTGACTATGCCTAAGATCATTCACCCTTTCTTAAAAAGAAACAGTCTCCATTTTGTCAAATATAAGTCTAGGAAAATGCACACAAATTTGCTCCAAGTTGTATCACTTGGCCTAATCAACATACTATAGAATCCTGACTATGCGGAATAGTGAATGGGCACCTAAGAAAGTATAAGTTATCTCAGAGTCAATTTGCTAACTTCAGAGCGGGAAGCTCCAAAGTAATGGGAATTTATGAATTCAAACCATACAACAACTAGAAAGGTTACATGCCAATTGCTCGCATGGGTGTGATTCAATCTACCCACAATGCATCATACAATGCCTTTTGCCAGGACCTTTGAGTCTCATCCACCAACTTCCTGATAATTGCAACCAGGTTCTTGTTGCTGGATTCTACTTGACCATTACCTTGGGGGTAATAATTGGATGAGTGTGCCACATGATCCCATAACCGTAATAGAAATGTGTTATGTCATGTGACAAAAATGCAGCTGCATTATCTGTGACAATCTTATGAGGAACACCAAAACATGAGATGATGTTTTCCTTTAGAAAATTGCATACTACCTCAGACGTAGCAAGCTTTGTTGGTATTGCCTACCCATTTGGTGAAGTAATCCATTGTCGTAAGAGCATATGAATGCCCCTTACTCGAAGATGGATTGATTACACCGATGAAATCAAGTCCCCACTGTTGAGATGGATCCTCAATTACAATCGGCTTTATTTTGCTTTCCTACAAATTGTTGACACAATTCGCACTTAAGCACCCAATGGTACACGTCTTGAAACAAAGTGGCCCAGTAGTACTGAGCCCTTGGTATCTTATACGTTGTGACTAGTGCAAAGAAATGACCACCACATGCAAGGTTGTAGAAAGATTCGAGTAACCGCACTTGTGTCTTTATCAACACAATGAAGAATGTTTCATCCATGCCTCGCTTGTACAAACCATTATCCCAAAGGATAAAATTTTCAGCCTTTAGCTTTATGCTCCTCTCCTTATATGACAGATGCGGAGGACACTCGCCATATGTGAGAAAATGAGCAATATTTGAATACCACTCGTTCGTTGTGCTAGCGAGTAGAATTATTGGAAGAGAGTGTGAGTTTTCTTCCTACATTTTAGTTCCTTCATTTTCAGCCATAAGCTAACATATACCACAAACCAGCTTCGTGGGCCTAATTTCCATGTCATACTCTTGAATTTTAGCAGTCCAATTTCCTCTTTTGGTTATGAGATCTTGTTGTGTCAAGATTGTCTTGACTATAGTATCTGGTACCAAAGCTATGACATGAGAATTCAAAATGTAGAACCTGAAATGCTTTACCTCTTTTGACCACGGCAAAAGCATGCTTTTCCATTTGGGTATACTTCAGCTCATGAGCCTTCAATGCGCAGCTCATAAACCAGATAGGAGATTCAACTCTTTCATCATTCTTCTACATCAAGATCACAGACATAGTATGCTCAGAAGCATAGCTATACATGATGAAATTCTTCGTGTAGTCTGGACAGACTAACCCTGGAGCATGCACAATTGCTTCTTTGATCTTTGCAAACGCTACTTCTCTTCTGGGCTCCATCGGAAGATATTTTTACCTTTCATCATATCTATAATATGATGGGTCTTCTCAGCAAAGTCTAGAACAAACCTTCACAAGAAGTTAACCTTTCCAAAGAAAGAGTGAACTTTTGTTTTTCTTGAGGGCAGCAAAAGACTTTGAATTGATTTAACCCTTTCAGAACCAATATTTATACCCTCCTTCAACACAATGTTGTTAATACTAAGATCGAATTACTGAGAGAGGAGGGGTGAATCAATAATCTATCAATTATCCAAGTTTCGACTCTTTAAACTTTACCACTGCATTCATAAGTTTATCTTTTAACAGCATCAAATGAAAATCTTAACCATAACCACATCCACAAAATAATGAAACACTTGACACAGATATTTATCTCGTGGAAACCCAAATTGGGAAAAAACCACGGTGGGGATTGATACCCACTAAATGATATACCTTTTTGAAGTACGCCCTTTGAGGAGCTTAACCTTGTTAGGAGTTTTACGAAAGCACTATTAGGTGCTACCTAGTTAAGGGATTTACCTTTAGGTCTGTTAAAATCTTTACCCTATCAAGAGTAGCCTTGTTAGAGGATTTCGAACACAAGCTAATGTGCCACCTTGTTAGAGGATTTACGATAGGGACGCTAGGATCCACCTTGTAAGGGATTTTTTACTGTTGTAACTATTAGGGAACAACACGAACAATGATCTATAAGATAGCACTACCTCTGCTTGATCAGATCCACTGAAGCGCAAAATGTCTTCTCACCATACTTTTATCTTTCCTGGCTTGATCACAACTTGCAACTTACACCCACTTGCTTCACACACGATCAACACTCAAAACTATCAACTTCATCCTTTATATATTGTTCATCAAGACCTTAAGTTTTCCATTGCCTTAGGATTGCCCTAAACAGCTTACAATTTACTTTCAATCTTCGTTGTTAGTTCCAGCACATCAAACAACGATATTAAATGTATACAATAAATTTCCTATACAGCATCGGCTTTCACAATGATTTATATAGAAATTTGAGTCCAAGAGTCAAACACGTTTTGACTACACATTTCCATCTTCTTGACTCTCCTCCACACGCTAGCATCGAATAATGTAATGCCAAATCATCACCTCCAATCTTTAATACATGTCATTAGATCATGACTGACTTAACCTCGATCATCGCAACACTTTCACCGATCACCGATCAAAGATTTGATCTCTGTCGCTCAAGAACTTTAACACTTCAACCTGTTTAACAATTCTGACTCTGTTCTCTGGTCTTCTATACTCCTCTTCGGTCATCCAAAACAGTTGCGATTGAAACCATAGCATCCAAACACTATTGGCAACCATATCCTATAACCCCATTACAAGACAACACAGATTTGACAACCACATAAATCACTTATTGCCTATCACTAATTGTTCTAGCGGTTGAATTGTTAACCTTCCTCTGATCATAACTTACTCACCGGTCAATATCAACAGTAGCAGTCATGCATTTAACACTCTGAGACATCACAGAGTTTCCCATATGAAACGCTACAACTAAAATTCACCAAACATTCTAATCACCATTCATATACATAACATACTAGCAACACTAGGTCAATACTTGACATCAATGACAACTTAATAATTGATCCTTATGCAATCAAATCTATCTCATTGCAACACTAATAATCACTTCATCAGTTAGCATCAGTTATGCCAACAAATGTGTTCCAAAAGCTTTCCCTAAGTCACACCAAAAACTGATTTCTTGGTGTTAAGAGAAACACTGTGTTGTCAACATCTTTCTAGAACTTGTTGAAGATGATAGAAATGATCTTGTTGATTCTTGGAGAATACGGTCAAGTCATCCAAATAAATGATAATGAACTCATCTATGATTTCTCAAAAGGCAAGGTTCATTGCTTGCTGAAAAATCGCACCCGCATTAATGAGACCAAAAGGTATCCTGCGATATGCGAAGGTACCCCATGGCGTTCTGAACGCACTCTTGTGTTGATCGTCTTCACTAACTTCAATCTGATTGTAGCCAAAAAATCCATCAAGCATAGACAGCATTTCGAAACCCGTCATTGTCTACAAAACTTGGTCTATTACCGGCAGTGGGTGATTGTCCTTTAGTGACAACTGGTTGAGATCCATGAAATCCACACAAATGTGGATTTCTCAATTCTTTTTACGCACTACGACTATATTCGCTATCCATGTTGAATGGTGAATAGGGAAGATAATCTGTGCATCAAGCATCTTATGGATTTTAGAGAGTATTGTGTTAGGAATGAATGCTAAATGTTTGGCAGTCATTCTGTAGCAGTTGTTGGTGCATTCATGACTATGATTGTCATTGATGTCAACACAGCGATTTACCAAAGACTAGCAGAGGAGCAAACAGAGTTTGAATTAGCGCACGTGGGTTATTGCAGTTGGAGCTATGCGATGTTGAGGATATACTCTTTGATATGTTATATGTCTATGGTTAAGAGCGCAAACAGTAATTCATTTATTCATGGAAGTTATGAGCATTTTGGTGGAAGCAATATTCAGGCAGTGTTCTTGAGTAGCCGTTTGTGGAAATCGGATGATATCTCTCAATCGGGATGGAATCTGGTTTTGCGCAATTAAAGGGAAGTTGAAGACACATTGATAGTGACGTGGATGACAGCGCAAACTTCAAGGTCACACGAGTGAAGATTTATTGTATTTGGAAGCCAACAATTTTGTGTAATTTTGATGTAGCGTGTGGAAACTTTTATGTTGTAATTTTATGCCAACTCATTTGTGATTATTTGAGTGTGGTATAAAGGAAGGAATGTATTTCCTTGTTGTAATGTGGTTATGATATGGAAGTAGTGGTTGTGTGTGATGCTGTATGCATGAAGTGGAGAAAAGAGCTAAGTATGAAAGCGAATTTGTGAAGGAAGACATGCGAGGTACAGAAATCTGAAATTGAGATCTAATGTAATAGTGAGTGCGGTTTCGCATAATCAGAGAAGAGGTAACATATTATTCTGTTGAGTAATGCAAAGATTATTTGGACAGTGTGTTCAGTGATCTTACCCTGAAGTTGTTTGGGCAGTGGATCCTTCTGTCTTCCATAACTCTTAACAGGGATTCAAAATCTCCTAACAAGGACTCATATGTACTGAATGTATTTCATAAGACTCCTAATAGAGTCCATCCTTTCACCAGGAATATTCATATTCGTGCATCTTTTGTGGGCATCATTCCCACCGGGGTTTACTCTTTGATCAAGAGGTTCCCTAGTCAACATATCTTGTGTTATTGTGTTATTGTGTATGAATATCTTTCTATGGTTGGTAATTATATTGCTTATATGGTTTAATGTTGTTGAAGATGATAAAAGTTATAATTATCTGATAACTGATTCACCCCCCCCCCCTCCCCCCTCTCAGTTATCTTTGTAGACTTTACTTTCTAACAATTGGTATCAAAGTAGCAGGTCCTTGAAAAAGAAGTTTAACAACTTAAGGAGATCCATGGCAAATTTCAGGAAAGAAAGCCCTAAGTTTGATGGAGTAAATTTTGACAGCTGGAAAGAAAAGATGAAGACACACCTACTGTGTTTAAGACCAGGTTATTGGTTGATTACAAAGAATGATAAGACTATCATTGAAGAGGGCAATCTTGAAACATGTACTGCGGATGAGAGAGATCTATTCATGTGTAACATATTTGCAAGAGAAGCACTTTTGACAGCCCTTCCGGAGAATGAGTACAGTCAGGTAAAATATTTGAAAAAATCTCATGAAATTTGGAATGCTTTACACTCTACTTTTGCAGGTGATGAACATGCAAAAAGAGTTAGATTACATAATAGGATATGTGCATTTGAAGATATAAAAATGTTGGAAGATGAATCTATTAGAAGCTATATTGGTAGAATGTCAGAAATTATTATAGGTATAAAATCTTGTGGAGGAACAAAGACAAAGAATGAAGTGATATGGAAAATTCTGAGGACATTGACCCATGTATTTAAGTAGACAACACAGATGATTGAATAAGTTATACCTTGTACTACAAACTTAACAAGAGAGACTCTTCTTGGAAGATTGGAAGGAGCAAAAATGAACCTGAGATTATCAGGAGACTTACCTAGAATGGAGACAGCATTCAATGCTCTTAGTGTTCGCCCTACTTTGTCAAGAAGCATCAGTGTGAGTGGAGATTATGCTGGCAGCAACAAATCTAGAAATGAAGAAGACAAGAAGATTGAAGAAGGTATTGTCTTGCTTATGAAAAGAGAACCAGATGGTAAGAAAATATTTAAATGTTGGACTTGTCAAAAATATGGTCATTTTGCATCTAAATGTCCTAAAAGAGTTAAAAAGTACAGAAACAATTTCAAACCTGGAAGATCTAAGGAATGTTATTATGCTAATGATGAAGATCTTGAAGCTAGTATAGAAAGAACTTTAAGTGAAAGTGATACTGAGAATAATGATGACATAGGATTTGTAGCAATTAAAGAAGAGAATCCTCAAACTGATGTTAAGGAAGAAAAAGTTTTAGTTTCTCAAGTTGAAAAGAAAACTGATTGGATTATAGACAATGGTTGTTCACATCATATGACTGGAGACATGAAAAAGTTCATAAAGTTTAATGAATATGATGGAGGAGTTGTTAGAGTTGGAAACAATGCACCTTATTTGAGTAAAGGTATAGGATCTATTACTCTTGATGGAAAGACTAATATTGATGATGTTTATTTTGTGGATGGATTGAAACATAATCTTTTGAGTGTTGGACAGTTAGTTGATAAGGGATATCAAGTTTGGTTTACTGAGAAAACTTGTGTGATAAAGGATAAAGATGGAATTCTGATTGGAACTGGATCTAGAACCAGAGGTAATGTATTTCAGTTGAATCCTACTGAGATGACATATTTGATTACTAAGATTGATGACAGTTGGTTATGGCATAAAAGGTTTTGTCATATAAACTTTGATAACATTGTGAAAGTAAGTACTACACTTGCAGTAAGAGATTTGCCTAAAATTATGAAGCCTACTAACATGATTTGCAAAGAATGTGTAATGGCTAAACAGAAGAGAAGTTTTTTTCCCAATAAGAAGTTTATATCTACAGAGAAGCTGGAGATAGTTCATATAGATTTGAGCGGTCCTACTAGGACTAGAGGATTCTATGGAGAAAGGTATTTTATGATTCTTGTTGATGATTTTACAAGAATGATGTGGATTGCATTTCTTAAAGAAAAATCTGAAGCATTTGATAAGTTTAAGATTGTTAAGAATAAAGTTGAAAATGAATCTAGAATGAAGATTAAATGTTTGAGATCTGATAGTGGTGGAGCATTTTTCCTTGGAGGAAGATTAGTTTCTTGGCTAAGCAAGAAGCAGAATTGTATCTCACAAAGCACAGCAGAAGCAGAATATGTAGCAGCAGCAAACAATTGTAACCAAATAATTTGGATGAAGCAAATGCTGAAAGATATTGGAATAAAATTTGTTGAACCTATTGTCATACATTGTGACAGCACCAGCACAATTAGTATGTCTAAAAATCATGTATTACATTCTAAGACAAAGCACATAGAGATTAAGTATCATGTTGTAAGAGAGAAAGTTGTTGAGAAAGAAGTCAAACATGAGTACATAAGTACAAAGGAGCAGATAGCAGATATATTCACAAAGCCTTTGCCTAAGGATGCATTTGAGTATCTAAGAGGTATGCTTGGGGTTATGCCCCAGCCTACTTTTGAAAAGTGATGTAGTTGGTTGCATCCGTCCAGTGGTATATGAGCCTTATCTTTCTTATGAAATGGATGTTGGTACTTCCTCTATGGGGGAGTATGTGTATCTAACTTGAGCCATGAGGACTCTAGTGAATGTATTTTCTGAATAGTGTCTTTTGACATTAAGTTGTTGTTGACATAATGATGAAATTTATGTCATTGATGTCAATGGGGGAGAAGTATACATGAAAAACAATCTAAAACATCTGTTGGAGAAAACTTATTAGGATAACGAAGCAAGATTTGATTGATGAAGAGGATTTGAAGAAGCAGTGTTGCAGTATTGGATTTTTGGAACATTGGATGTTTTTCATCTATGTTGCCATCAATGTCAATGGGGGAGATTGTTAGGAATGAATGCTAAATGTTTGGCAGCTATTCTGTAGCAGTTGTTGTTGCATTCATGACTATGATTGTCATTGATGTCAACAAAGTGATTTATCGGAGACTTGTAAAGGAGCAAACAGAGTTTGGATTAGCGCACGTGGGTTATTGCAGTTGGAGATATGCAATGTTGAGGATATACTCTTTGATATGTTATATGTCTATGGTTAAGAGCGCAGACAGTAATTCATTTATTCATGGAAGTTATGAGCATTTTGGTGGAAGCAGTATTCAGGCAGTGTTCCTGAGTAGCCGTTTGTGGAAATCGGATGATATCTCTTAATCGGGATGGAATCTGGTTTTGCGCAGTTAAAGGGAAGTTGAAGACACATTGATAGTGACGTGGATGACAGCACAAACTTTGAGGTCACATGAGTGAAGATTTATTGTATTTGGAAGCCGACAATTTTGTGTAATTTTGATGTAGCGTGTGGAAACTTTTATGTTGTAATTGTATGCCAACTCATTTGTAATTATTTGAGTGTGGTATAAAGGAAGGAATGTATTTCCTTGTTGTAATGTGGTTATGATATGGAAGTAGTGGTTGTGTGAGATGCTGTGTGCATGAAGTGAAGAAAAGAGCTAAGTATGAAAGCGAATTTGTGAAGGAAGACATGCGAGGTACAAAGATCTGAAATTGAGATCTGATGTAACAGTGAGTGCGGTTTGGCACAGTCAGAGAAGAGGTAACATATTATTCTGTTGAGTAATGCAAAGATTATTTGGACAGTGTGTTCAAGGATCTTACCCTGAAGCTATTTGGGCAGTGGGTCCTTTTGTCTTCCATAACTCTTAACAGGGTTAGAATCTTTTAACAGGGATTCAAAATCTCCTAACAAGGATTCATATGTACTGAATGTATTTCATAAAACGCCTAACAGAGTCCATCCTTTCACCAGGAATATTCATATTAGTGCATCTTTTGTGGGCATCATTCCCATCGGGGTTTACTCTTTGATCAAGAGGTTCCCTAGTCAACATATCTTGTATCATTGTGTTATTGTGTATGAATATCTTTCTATGGTTGGTAATTATATTGCTTATATGGTTTAATGTTGTTGAAGACGACAAAAGTTATAATTATCTAATAACTGATTCACCCCCCCACCCACCTCTCAGTTATCTTGGTGGACTTTACTTTCTAACATATTGTTCATAAAATCTTTGGATCAAATTGCCTCTACTTTTGTTGTAATGGAACAGCACCGAGCTTGAGGGTAATTTCATGTTGCACCACCTTTGGGCGAAAGGCTTTGAGATCATCGCATGAATATGCCAAAACATCCATGTATCGAACTTCTCCCTTTCCTCCGTAGTGCAACACTTTCCAATGTTTACCATTTTCGGATCAGCCTCCAATCTGAGATTGTATTTCTCATATTCCATGGTAGAGTTAGTTCTTGATTGTTGTTGCTCCTTGACATACCTGTCATGCTTGTCAAACAACTTCTCAAGAGACACTAGACCTTTAGGAATTTTATTTCCTTTCAAATGGATGAATTCTTCTCAAATTTTTGGATCAATATCTAAGACCGATTCCCTTGATGATGACTTGCTGCCCTCAAAGTAGAGTTCATCAAAATTCTCCCTTGTTTCAAGAAAATTGATGATCTACTTGTCATCATTGAAGACTTACCAATGGTCTGAATTATCTAGAACACTTGGCCGAAAGATCAACTCAATCTGGTACAGATTACCAGCAAAATCCTTGTAAGGAATCAACAAGGTTGTTGATGCAGCAAGAGAGTCAACTCTGTTGTCGTTGTACTCTCTTGGAACTACAAAAATGTTGCAAACATCAAATGGCCTGAAGCAATCCCACACCAAATTGTGGTAGTGTCTCAGCCTCTCGTTCCTTGTCTAGTACTAACTTCTGATTTGACACACCGCCAATTCGGCATCACCTTGGGCATGTAAATTTCAGATTCCATTCTTGTGTGCCATTTCAATGGCTAACAACAAAGCCTCATATTCAGCAGTGTTGTTGAGCTGCAACTTAAAGGAAAATGAAAACAATTCACCTTCTAGATATATCAAGACTACCCCCGCACCGGATCCCAGAGATGTGCAACTACCATCAAATTCCAACGTCCAAACGTCATTGGAGCTACTGGTACTTGCCTTTGTAGAACTTTGGCTAGGACGTGTAGCTTTTTTAACCATGGTGGAAGATTTAGCTTCTTCAACCTTTATGAAAGATTCATTGGAACTGAGATCGGTCTCTTGATCTTCACTTGCATCTGTAAATCTTTCAGTATCAGAGAGATAGGAAGAACCTTCTAATCCATCAATCAAATTTTGAGCAAATTTTGAAATTTCATCAGCATGAAGATAATAATTTCCCAATCCTATTGACTCAAACAAAATTTGAGCATGAGGGTCATCAGACTTAACCCCGTATACTTGGTCTCCCCTCTCGAGAAGCAACTTCTACATAACACCCTTGACGGGTATCCTTGCTTTGGACATGTCCATGTTGAGTTCACCCCCTACATCTGTACAAAAGTTACACCCAAGTAACATTCGATAAGAAGCAGGGACGTCTACAACCAAGATGGTCACTTTATCTCTTGTCAAGGAAGGATGCGAATGCAAACTGTGCATCCTTAATTTGCCCTCTGAGAGGCACTTACTTATTCTCCATGGAATAGCAATTTCCAAAAGTTTTGGTCAAGGTCAAACCCAACGCATCTACCACTTTGGTTGTCATGACATTGTCAAAGGCACCAGAATCAATAATGCAGTTACTCAACTTGAAGCCATTGATCAACAAGGAAATATAGGAAGGTTCTATTTTCCCAAGAATGGATGACAATATAGTTACTAGGTTATTTGGTAAATTCTTTGGCTCGGGGATAGGAGTTGAAGCTTGAGCGGGTTGGTTTTCCTTGACAAATTTGGTAAGTCTATCCAGCTGATCTAGATAAGCTTTTAAGTACTAAACCTCAGACATTTGTATCTTTGTCTTTTTAGCATGGTCAATGATATCAAATGCTTGAAAAGAGCTTGCTAGGGAAGAGGCAAAACTTTTAGCCTAGGGTCTTGGATTAGACACACTAGGTTTGGGTACACTTGCAGAAGAAGAAGGATCCTAATTACTTGATTTTTCACTGCATCTTTAGGAAGAGTGGGCAGCGGTGTTCCTCTTTCAGCAATGGTGACTGGCAAATGAGGACCATCCTTTGTTTTTTCTGCCTCGTCCTTTTGACAAATCAATTGTGTTTGAGAATGTGCAATCACAACAAATAGTCAACCATGGGTCTCTTCAGATTTTGCATTATCATAGTGTATGTACCTGATAGTAGAGTCACCAACTGTCTCTTCATCCTCTTGGTAAAGGGCAGTAATGTCCTCCGTTTGATATTTAGCTGATTGAGAACCAGCATGATCTGCTTCATAATACCTTGTTATTGAGTTGCCTGGAGGGGCCTCAAGAGAAAGACTCTCCGGAGGAGGGGGAAGCTTGCCTAATTCTTTGTTGCATAATTGTGAGCAGCATTTCGATATGTCTGTCATGGAATATCCTTGTACGGGACAGCGATTGACCCTTGAAAATTCTGCTTCTTGAGAGCAAGAAGTTCATTTGCTAGCGACTGCAACATTGGATCTGTGGTGCTCGATGAGGAAGATTTTGAAAATGAATTTCCCTTTCCACAGTTTGAATCTCTTCGAATCTTACCAAGCGGGGATCAAATCATCTTCAATCTCTATTGCCAGAGTTTGTGCATTAGCCAAACTAGTAGGAACAGCTCTTCTCAACAAGAAGTCGACTTCAAGCAATTGCATATTGATGAAGAAACACTTGAGGTTCTCAGGTGCGGGCATTGTAGCAATAGGAATTCTATTTGCCAATTTATTAAACTTGGCAATGAATTCTTGCATGCCTTCATGCGCATCCTTTTTCATCTGCATCAACTGAGCTAGCTGAGCATGCTCATCTTCAGTAGACTTGAAACATTCCTCAAATTTATCTTTAAGGGTATCCCAGCTGGTGATAGAAGCTTATGCAAGATTGTAGAACCAATCGGTTGTGTTTCCATATAGAGTTCCTACAAACAACCGTACTGAAACATCTTGATATTCTACACCAAGTACACCACATGCAATATAGAAAGCCTTCATATGCTCATCAGGATATTGCTTACCGTCACTGTAGAATTTGGGGAAATTCTTACGAGAACCTTGTGAAAGAGGATGATGTGGTGGAGTTAAGTTCAAAGGACCAAAAGATGTCTCCCAGGGACCTATGGAATCCATTTTTGAAAAAATTGGAATGAGTGGGATGGAAGGAATTAATGGTTTGAAAAAGAATGGTGAGGCTTCACTTGGTACAGGCGTCTTTTAATTGGATGGTGGAAAACTAGTAGTTCGTGAAAGAGGGAATTTGGTAGCAAGGAGATCAAGCTTAGCTTGTTGGGCCCAAGCTAAGCTCTCTGCACAGTATGGCACACCGGTGTTCTCTGCAACAACAGTTGTTTTGGGGACTGCATCTAAACATTTGTAAATTATGGTACTGCTTTCCTCAAGAACATTTTGAAGAAGATTGAGTGAGAATTGATAATCCGTGAGCTTGTGAAGGGAAGTTTGCGTGAAGTGATATGCCTGAAGCTCTAAGTGGGTCATTAGCAGGAGTTCGGAGACCACAATGTCTTCTGAATTTATCTCTTGGTCATCATTCACTAGTTTGCAAGATATCTCTACAAACTTGGTGTTGATCTCCTGCTCTTTCTCAGCACAAATTTTTATTGCCGCTTCCAAGTCTGTAATTAGGCCCTCAATCACTTGGCCCCTATTCACTAAAAGCTCCTTGGATTTCTATTCACTAAAAGCTCTTTGGATTTAATGTATTTATCGCGAGAAGGTATTAACCCATTCTTGCACAACATCTCTTTTGAGATTGTTGACTTAGTGGTCAGCACCTCCTTGGAGATTCGTGACATGGCTTAACCGCCTCTCGTGGATCGGGTTAAATCTGGCATTTGTATCGGGCATTGAGAGTTCGAGCTTTTGGTGCAACGGCAAATGATTCCAACAATTGGTATCAGAGCCTTGGGTCACAGGTTCGAGTCTCCCTTCAGTTGGGGCTGAAGGCTCAGTCGGTGCTAAGGGGGAGATTGTTGAGATTGTTGACTTGGTGGTCAGCACCTCCTTGGAGATTCATGACATGGCTTAACCGCCTCCCGTGGATCGGGTTAAATCTGGCATTTGTATCGGGCATTGAGAGTTCGAGCTTTTGGTGCAACGGATTCCAACAATCTCCAGTTTCAAATCTGAGAAATTATTCCAGATTTCCAAGTTCTTTTCAAGTGACTCCATTTCTTGATTGAAAGTTCCTAGAACTTCATTTAAATTGGACCTTATTGTTCTAGCATATGTGAGCACCTGAAGTGCTTTCTTTACCAACTTTGTCCCATGTGCCATCATCTAATCCACCCATGTATTAATGGCGGTAGCCATTTCCCCAACTCTTTCAACCTGCCTAATGGACTCCTCTGCAATGGAAGATGCCAATGGATCAACTTCTTCTAAAGATTTGGTAATCTTTTGAATCACTACCATGAGCAACTCATTTTGTTTTTTCAACTGATCCTTTTTGAGCTCATCACACTCATGTGCTAGCATTGCTACAGACTCTTGGGCATCATTGATTACACCAGCATGTGTTTGCTTGCCCAAATCAAATCTGGTGATCCTAAAGTCAGCGAGTTGCATTTCATCTCGGGGTTTTTCTGCAAGGGGTTCAACTATCTCCAAATATTTTGTTTTGTCTTTGTCAACTCAAACCCTTGACACCCCCAGTCCTGACTTGCTTCAGCTGTTCAAAATCAAGGTCATCTAGCAAGACTTCTTGTTTCTTTCTCTTAGAAACAGCGACACTTAGCCAAGAAGGGAGGTCAGAGAGGGGTTGGGTACATATTGTGGTGGAAACAATTGTTGGTGCCTCGGTTTGGACAGCAGTGGGGATAGTTCCTAGAGTGACATGAGGCATTGACTCTAACATGAACCTGTCGAAGTCACTCAAGGTAAAATAGCCTTCAACAAAAGCAATTGTGGGTGAAGATGGATGAGAACAATAAGAGAATACACTGGCCAAGTTTTCACAAGTCATATTATGAATAGACTCGGTAGCTTGAAAAGAGGCAAGAAGTGCCACTGGAGGAATCAAAACTATAGAGAATGAGTCAACATCAGCATCAATTGTGAAATCAAATACATCTACAGGAATGAATTCCTGAGTAGTTTCAACAAGAGTAGATTGTGCATCTTGTGCCACTGAAAGTACTTGTACTTCCTCTTCTTGTTGATCATCTTCTACCTCAAGAATCTCCTGAATCAACACCTATTCTTTTCCTTTGCCCAAAGAATTTTTGTGAGTCTTCTCCTTCGATGTGAACTTCAGCTTTATTGTGGTCCCAAAGGAGGAGGCATTATCTTTATTTTTTTTTCTCACCTCTGATTTGCAGCCCACAGGTCTGGATGTATCATCATCTAACCTCGATTTAAATCTTCTCATCTTAATACCCCTACGCTTAAGCCAAGCATGAGTATTAGCCACAATGGATTGGAACCTGTCAGTTATGGAAAAATTCTCTTTTAACGACCACTGAATTGGGAGGAGGTTTTGGGCTGCAACTTTTGCTTTCTCATACTCTAGATCTTGTATTTCCCCATCATCCTCTGTTCCATCTGGAATGTCAGCAAGATTCATATTAATGATCTGTTCTATGGTAAGTCTGCAATAGTCCATCCTTCGGATATCCTTATCTGTACGGAGATCTATCCAAACATCTTCAATGCGATGAACGTGAGTGAAAGACCACTTGATCTTGTCCTTCATGCCCCGAAAATCAAAATCATCTCTCATTTTGAACTTTTTGAGCTTAATCTCTTGCAGTTCAGTTTCCATTGTCTTTGCCTTTACAGTAGAAGTGAATACATGCCAATCACCAAGGGATGCTAAGTGAAAATTGCAAATCCAGGCTTATGTGCTGCAGACTGCTTTGCATGTACATAAATCAACTGCCTCCCCAACTCTATTAGAACAATTTTGTCAGTTGGATATCTTGGCAACATAGACGGATGATCATCAAAACACCCAAGCCTCATGTAAGTGAAATTCGGGAATTGCAGGAACATGCACCCATACTCATTTACCTTCCTTCATGTTGCCTTTGAAACCCTTATGTTCTCAAGTGTTTTGTCAAACTGGCACATAAAGTTACCAAAGAGGGCATCTTGAAGTCTGCAGTAGTGATGCCTCCCTGTGGCCATGGATAGCTTCATGCTGCCTCTGAAACCCTTCTGTTCTCAAGTGTTTTGTCAAACTGGCACATGAAGTTATCAAAGAAGGCATCTTGAAGTCTCCAGTAGTGATGCCTCCCTGTGGCCATGGGTAGCTGACTGAAGTATCAACTTACTCCTATCCCCATCATAACAAAGTCCTGGTAAAGCTCGAAAAGATGCAGCAATATACACAAGATAAGAGTTCATGTAAAATGTCATGGTAGTAGATACCTCTGACAATTGCTCACATAAAGAGTCACTGATTAACTCTGCCCAGAATATCTGTTGCTTCCCTTTCTTGACAATAGCAATATACTGAAACATCCATGGTTCAAAAACATTGGCTTTATTCAACCCCTGCAATTCCTCCATTTTTTTCTCAAGTGAAAAAGTTGCTTTTTGTGGGCCATGGAAGCATTTCAGGGGTTTTGGAGTGCACTGCAGGAGAAGGTGCAAGTGTAGTTCAACTTGTAATAGTTTATGCAGTTGGACCAAAAAGTTCCTACTACAAGAGAAAAACATAAGAGTTTGTGCAATCGGGGTTTTGGACCCAACTAAAATTTGGATTACATGTGTAAATGCATCCTCCATTTTTTGGACCAGCATTATCGCAATATATCACATCTCTCTTGTCAAGTTGTATGCAATTCGAGTGATGAGGAGTTTGCCACAAACTTTGGGAATGAGCGATGACTTGAGATGTTAGATCATTGGCCAATTGTAGTTTTGAATATATTCATTATTTTGAACATAAAAAAATAAAAAGATAGTCAGCATTAACATTGTTCATTCAATCCATTATCAAAAATGTTTGAGCATTTCAAAGTCTCATATTTTATTCCTTCTCTATTTTTTTAAAGCTATTTTTTAATGTATGTGTGTGTGTATCAAAACCCACCAACCACCCCACCTCTCTTGAGACTTCGTGGAACAATGGTATAACACCTTTTTTTATCTAGACACGCCAAATTTGAAATGAAATAACAAAGTTAGTTTTTCTTTGTTTTTATAACTAGTACACTGTTATTTAGTTCCTGAGTTTTAGACAGGTTTTCCCCATTCTGAACCTAGGTAACTGAACTAAAATCAAAACCAATTGAACTAAATATAGGGAAATGAAAGCCAATCTATTCAGCCCCCTTAAAAAAATTACAAATTGAAGGAATGCCCTCAGAATGCCATAAATCAATAGAATTCCCTACTAGAAGCAAAAATCAGATTTACTACAATCAAAGGGCAATGACGCAGTCAAAATGCAGAGCGATTTCCTTGATGATGACTCAGATTTAATCCACACAGAGCATGGTCCTAACTTGTCAAAGCCATGGTATTAATATGGTCAACACTCAGATGAAAATGGGTAAGTCCCTGACAAATGATAGTATCAAAACCCCTGATATCTGCAACCAGAAACAAAAAGTAGTTTAAACTTAATGGTTTGTTCCCCGTACAGTACAAAGACAGCAGAAGAGTGTCACAGTTTACCAAAACACAAGAATCAACAGAATTTCCTTTCAAAGTTTAAATGTTCTCGCAGTTAGTATCCTACAGCTAAATCCTTTATGAGCAGTAATAACAAACAGCTTGAAAATTTCAAGGTATCAATTACATTATACCCCAATGCCATGCAACCAACAGTTCTCTTAAACCTAGACACTCATATCAAGAGTTCCTTAAATGAGGGATGTTGGTATAGACTGATAATCTCAGTTGAAAAAAAGAGGATTTTCTGAGAATGCCAATTTGAACTCAAAAACCCAATCTCACAGGTCATGGTCTAGCAGTAAAGAGGAACAAATGTCATGATGATGACCCAATTCCAAGCCCAAATGAGCATGATCCCAATGTTATAACATCTGCGCCAAAGTGGGGGGATGCCTGGATGAGCCTGGTTACAGGACCTACCAAATTATGGTGGGAATAGCATCCCTATGATTTTGCTTTTGTTGGAATTTTTTTGTATACACTCTTAAATTGCAAATCAACAGCTGTCTTTGGGCATCAAACCATGTAACAGGAAAGAAACTCTGATGGGCTCTACATGACCCAAGCATCCGTGGACCCCAACAAATTTAACCTCAAACAGAATCTCAGGAGGATGGAAACCTCTCAAACAACCAACAAAACAAAATTGAACATATAATCCCAACAGTTTCTAAGGTCTGATTTGCCTGAACTGCTATCATTCACTAAAATTCATTAATGATACAAAATGAAATGCCTCAGTTTCATTTAACAAAGAAGTCTTAAAACATCTAAACAAAATTGGGCAGAAATTAACCTCCTCAAACAAGATGTTGTAAGCTTGATACTGCATTCCCCTATTTAGTTGATAAAAATGTGAATTACAATATTGACCAAAATCAAGATAATACAGCTTAAAATCTCAAAGATTTCTAAATGCTGATGGTTGCGCTTCTCTAGGGTTCGTTAAGTTTCATTAATAGCATAAAATTTGTCACCGGATAATTTATTGCTCTAATGTACTTCAATAAACTTTTTATGTAGGATCGAATGAATTGGGGAGTAATGGGCAGAAGAAACTTATAAAAGCACGGCCCCGTTCACAGCAATAAAGGGTCTGATAACTCCACGGGCATGTAATGAGCCGTGGTGCAAGGATTATAAGGTGAACCTATATTTACAAATCTCCATAATGCGATACAAATTTCCTCTACATTACGTTATCCATGATTTATACCCTCGCTTAAATTTTCCTAAGCAAACTTTCTTCAAAGTCTTACGTCTAGAATCGTAGTCCCAAATCAGCACAACAAATATTAAAGAAAACAAGGGAAAAGGGCACAAGTTCCAAATGGGTTTACATCAAATAAAAGGAAGTATTCATAACTGGAACTTGTTTTTCACTTAATGTAGGATTTGTATCTGGGTTCTAACTAGAAACACAACGCATAATCTATAATCAGATTTGCACTAATTCAAGTAATTAAAGAAAGAAAGAACCATGGTGCTTGAAGAGACTCACAGGCTGAACACGCATTTGGTAACATCCCGGCCTTTATCCAAACACTTCTCGGGATTGGGGTCAGCTTTCTTGCAATCTAAAAATGCTTTGTTCTGTGCCCTGCAGCTCGAGGCAATGTGCTTTGAAGCCGCCATTAGAAGCGAAGATGTTGGAATGGGTTCTCCATTGGCATTATTGACTTCGGTTGCCATTGAAAATTATCTGATTCGATAACCCAAATCGATCTTGGAAATCACTACTGTTATAAATTGAACGTCTGTTTCCCTGTGAGAACCGCGGATCACCTATCACAGATGTACGATATTTCCCACCGTTGCTCTCTTCACCCCAAACTTGTCCTCGTGCCCAAATATACCAACGACTTCTCAACACTTTAATTCGACTGATTTCTCGGGAGAGAGACGTTGCATTTAGGGAGCGGGGTTGAACATGGCATAAATTGTAAGTTCCCTAACATCAGAACGGATGTGAGCAAAGTTATTGAATATTCGAAGATCTCCACCATAAACAACAGGAAAACAAATATTACCAAATATTACCACTAATCGCAATTAATGTCTAATAGGCTTGTGAAATGAAATGAAGGAATTTTAAGGAAATTTAATGTGTAAGTTTTGAGTCGAACTTATTGATCCATGTTTCATGAGTAAGTGGTTCACAAGAACTCATCTCTCATGAGAATAAATCAAACACATAACACTCATTGCATTTAGGTGAAACATGACAGATGGGTTCAGTGAACTACTACTCATGAAACATGGGTCAATGAGTTTGACTCAAAAATTAAACAACTAAATCCTAATAATAATATACGAGTTTAATGATTTTCACAAGATCAAGCAGTCTAAGGGACCAAAAGCCACAACATTAACATAATTTTATATTTCTTTCTATTTTGATTCTTCTATTAGAATCTTGATCAAGAAATTTGCTAATGTGTGAAGCCTTAGCAACTCAAAGAGCTCATTAAGATTGTTCACCTTCAAAGTATTTTCAAACTGCTTACAGAGATCCACATATGCTACACACTTTATGATGAAGTGTCACTCAATTTCAACTACACCTTTGCTACAAAAGGCACAAGTTCTTTCCTCCCACTTTTATTTGGGAGTAGTCCATCTACCTATTTCACATCTAAGATGATAAGTGTATTATGTAAACAAACACAAAATATGAAAGAGTATGATACTAAGTATAGTTAGGAAACATATGGTTGTTTGAAATGTTAAATCAATAATAGGTTGTGTTTCTTCTTAAATGATCTTATTCTCTTTTTGAGGGAGAGGGGTATTATCTTACATCTAAGCATTCTATTAGTAGTTGAAGGTTGGGGAAAGGCATTGATAATGTTAAATGTAAACCCCATAGAAATAAAGTTGATATTCTAGACTTCATATGTGTGTCCAACTCAATTATATGGGACAACTCAATTTTACAAGAATCAAGAGCGTAAAAATTATTATAGAATTCATTTAATAAAAGGAAATGACCATTAGTCCTAAATTCTCCTTTTTGTGATATCTAAGTATTTTAATTTTTTAAGTTTATGAAGTCCTTTTGTAGTTAAGTACTTCCCATTAGGTTAGAATTTATTCTTTTGTTCAATAATAGTGTTTCCAATTTTCTTGTAAATTTGAAAAATTTAATATTTTCAATTAATTGCTATTATACAATTATTACTGGCAAGCTCAGATGGCCAAGAAGATTGTTGGATAGACACAAAAGCATCTTAGGCCAAAGTTTATATTGTATCTGCATCCAAGATATTGAATCCATGAACTCATGGACCATAGTAGACTCTAACTCGTTCAATCAATTACATTATGTCTACTTCATTACATCTAGGGAACTCACATTTTAGTATAAGGAACAATAAAACTTGATAGAGATTTTGACATGTCAAGCTCTGATTCCCCTAAGTACCGCCTTAGAATTGTGGACTAGAGAATATGATTACTATGAATTTGAGACCACTTGTTGAGTTCCATTACATAAGATTTTAGGGGTCTACTAGGAACATGAGCATGAAGTGAAGTAAATTTTGAATATAATGTGCCCTCTAGAATGTGTGAAGTGAAACTTTGATACTCAATCCACCATATAATAATAAAAATAATATATTATAAATAGTGAATGCATAACACACACAAGACATTTGGGCTAAGAATCTATGGTATCCAATATATGTAGAAATAGAATAAAACCTTAAGGTATAGCATAATAATGCATAATACTCCTTATGGAAAAAGCTATTCCATATAATATCTCAAAGAGCTCCCAACATAATATCATGCTCAACACATATCCTTACAATATAATATCCCTCTTTTTATAAACCTTCTCTTAATAATATAATAGAGGGATACAATAATATCAATGAGGGAGTACACATCACCTAGCATAATTAATTATATAAGTTGGTCATTTTGAGCTTTTCTAACTAACTTAAGAGATGTGCATCACATGTCAATATCTCCATCCACCTAAATACATTATAATATCATATGTCCCCCAAGTATAGAATGTGTCATCATTCCTTGACATGTTTTATCCTCGAAACATGAAAAGAAGTCAAATAGCATGACAATCACAAGTCATTACAAGTATGGCACCAAGACCAAATGCCTAATCATTTATAGTTAATCTTTGTAGTGATTTTTTTAGGTTAATGATAGGTCTAGATCCCATTTTTTATCAAATTTTGTTGCACCCATTTGATCATATTTGTTTTTTTTCTTCTTTTTTTTTCCTTTTTTTCTTTTCTTTTCTTGATAGATAAATGGCCTAAGCCTTGATACATCATAAAATATATAGATACATCTAGATAATCATCTTTTAGTCCCAAGTTACATTTTTCCACCTTCCTTCTAGGTCGTTCCTCGTCATTCCCTTCTTCTTCTACCTCTGATCATGATCCATATATGATCTGAGCACTACATCTGGCACTTATGTTAAGGATAAAGCTCTAAATAGTCACGAAACCATGAATACAAAAAGGGCATAGAGTTTAAATGTAAAGGGATAAAAAAAAATTCTTCAACAAAAATAAAATATACATTTAAATCATTAGAAAATACATCTAATAGAGCGAATTAGTCATTCCTCAGCTAAGAAAACATATCCTAAGCAACGCGATTATCAGTTTGTTACACCAAAGGGTCTTTTCTAGCTTGGTTACATAAAAATATAATAGTAATATACCTGTGTTACCTTACTGGCATTTGATCATATTTCTTCCTATGGTGAGTATAGTTTCCATGAATAGCCATTACTTTTATGTTGTCATGATTTTTTATAGTGGTTCCTCTAATAGCCTATCGGTCTATGATGATTGACTTGTTGATTCATGATGATTGACATATTAATTATTATATTATCATGCCTTCATGATGGCATATGCTATTATTTTCCATCTAATAATCATGTCGATGCTATGTTACCCTTCGTTATCACAAGAACCTTCTCTTATTCATCACCATTTGTGTCACTTATTTTGTTAGCTCATAAAAAGAATTTATTGGCTCTTCTTTTTTATCTACATATTGTTCCTCTTGTGATGAGGAGATGCCTTCAAGAAGTTTGCAACAACCCCACAATGAGATGGAATGGAGAATGAATAGAGGAAATCTACAGCAGTGTCATGTTATGAATGACAAAGCCTTCAAATGCAAGCATTCATCATTTGATTCTCAACACACCAGTCATGTGCTCCTAATCAACAATCAAACATGTTATGGGGATGAAAGTCACTAGACATTTGAGCCTTCAGACTCCAAATAGGGACACTGTCTCCACCATTTCAAAACCACACCAACAAGAAGACTTTGGGCATCCAATTAACAACTCGGCCCAAACTGTGTTCTACCTTTCTATCCAAACAATGACATAACTTTATATTCAACAAATGGAAGGAACTTCTCCTTGCTCCAGCAACCTCACAATCACTACAACCTTTAGTAGTTCAATCTTTAGCATTGAATCTCATCCCCACACCTCTTCCTTTCAGCAACTCTCAACATACGACAAGCACATAGAGATGTCGCATTTTCTCATGCATGCATTCCTTCTACCCTTGACCTATTTCTGTAGTTGTCCAAGAAAGATATAATATACATCTTCTCTACCCACACTCCACCACGTTCTGGCCTCACATGGTATTTGCGTGAGTAAGAGGCATCACTACCCAAATCAACGCCCAAATGATTCTTT
The DNA here is from genome assembly GCA_027943335.1 of Chamaecyparis obtusa. Taxonomy (NCBI): domain Eukaryota; kingdom Viridiplantae; phylum Streptophyta; class Pinopsida; order Cupressales; family Cupressaceae; genus Chamaecyparis; species Chamaecyparis obtusa. The sequence goes on from BSBK01001420.1 coordinate 89,841, forward strand.
TGTGAGCCCAATTTCCAGCATGATGATCACTTCACACACCTAATCGAAATGTTTCTAACCTGTTTCATTCAAAGGCAGAAAGATGCAACCTGATTCTCCAATTGGTTTGTAAGGTTAAAATATTGAAATAGATCAGGGCAGCACAGTGACCAAAAAGAAAAAGGAAATTTGCAGAAAAAGACATTGTTGTTGTTTAGTCATTCATTCATCAAGACATAAAATTGTTTCCTGATTCTCCAATTCCTTCAATTCTCTTATGTCCTCCCTCCTCTCCAATCGACATTGGAGGGAACAAATAGAAACACAAACAGTTACTAACTATTCCGTAAACATTAGACCCATAAAGACTGTTAGCCTTTACTAATGTTTGTTTAAACATTACTCATTTACAAACAAATATTTTAGCCTGGCAAAGGCTTTTCTCCTTTGATTATTTCCTAATCCCCTATAAACCTAACAAATTCCAACATGGCTTACAAATGGCCAAAACATGCCCTTATTACATAAAATAATTCCAAGACTAGAAAGTACCGCTAAACATATATTAAAATTAATGTTTCTATCATAAACTAGAAAACTCTTCGTGGCATAGCTGCTCCTACAGCATCTTGTTATCCCTTCAATTCATTGGTAAAAAAATTTATATAGTTTCCTAAACTTGTTCTTCCTTGACAATCCTTTGGACTTCATTATATGTAATATCTGATAATGTATCATTTTTCCTTCTATATCAAAGCTTCATGAGTTTTTTGTGTGTTGATGTTTTTTGTTCTCAAAGATTTTAACCAAGATTTACTAAGAACAATATCCAACTCGTTTATATATCCAAAACTTGAAATTTTGAATGAAAAACATATTTATTCATACAAAACTTCAAATCTTTCAAATTTTGAATATCCATACATGATATTTGACTATCCTTTATTTTCTTTACTTGTACTTGTAATTTCTTCCAACTAACTCCATATTGATGAATTTATACTTGTTGCTAGGGTTTAACAATTTATTTTCCTTCTAAATGTACATTCACAAAATTAAAGGATTGATCTCTCTTCTTTAATGCTAATTTCTATATATTTGTATCTTCTTTTCATTCTTCTAATTGTAGGAGTTGATGAAACTCCATAAGAGGATAGAATCATCTGCAAGAAAAACACATGTCACACAAAAGGGATCAAGAAAAGATAATATGCTCTATAACAACCCTTGAATTATGTATTAATTAAACAATAATGATCTGGGATACAAAATAGGATTAAATGGCTTTCTTTATAGAAAGCAAGAGATGCCCTAATCCTAAATTTAGAATAACTAAAACAATGCAAAGTAGGAGATAAATTAAGCTCAATTACAACTAAGAAAAGCTATAAAAGAAAACTCTAATTCAAATAAAGCACCTAAGTTTATCTTAAGTTTAAAAAGTAATTAGAGGACCTAATTAATAAATACTTAGATAATATGTTCTAAAATCTCTAACACCCCCCTCAAGATAAACTCAAGGAGAAGCTAAAATCTAATACTAAATACAATAAGCTAGAATGGATGAGTCCTAACAACAAAGACCTAATTAGGTACTCATTTACAAACCAATGAGGTCTTTGTAAATTGAGAAAAGGAGAAAAACCACATGGAAAAAAACCCTCTATAAAAGAGAGAAAATATAATAAATACACTAGTGAAAGAAGGAAAGGAAGAATCAATGTGAGTCCCCAAGGATAGATTTTGTCATAATATTACAATGAATATCCCCCCATAAGAGAGAGAAAATAAGGATAGGAATCCACTAAATGAAGAAGTAGATCATATGCCAATGATGAAAACTTGAAGACAGAACATGATCCAGTGCCTACAAACAATGTTTCTCCCCTTAGGAAGAAACAAATCTGCTAGAGATAGAAGCCATTCCCATGAAATAGAATAAATAGGAATCCAAATCCAAATTGCATATGTCTGTAGAAACTTCTCAAATATTATTATGTTCATGATAGATGATGATGTCAAAAACCAATTAGGTACATGCCTAATCAATATAGGAGGTGATAAATCAAGATTCTACAAAAGTTGATGAAGAATAGGATCCGTGAGTGATAAAGATAAGCTAATAACATTGATGTTTCTATAGAAAAAGAAAATTGAATATCCTCAAAATATTCCTCTAGATTTGTAATACAAGACTCCACAAACAAAAATGATATATCTATAATATACAAATCTTAAGTAATGGTGTTTGGAAGAACAATGTCCTGCTATACTGAATCAATGGGGGATGCATGAGCCAATGCCACTCTGATTAGGAAAAATAAAATATGAATTGAGGTGGTATCTCAATATGAGGATTGAGAACTCATATATGTATCTCTAATTTATCTGAGCATGTAAGATATGTAATCAACTCAAGCATCATAAGAGTTTCATGATCATAAGGTATGCAATCTTCATTTGCGAGAGGAATATGAAAATCTACTACAAGACCCTTTGGGATGGAGAGGAATGAGGGTCTAGAGACATTCAATGTTGAATAAAGCATGCATAGTATCATGATCAACATTGGTCAAAAGAAATCTTGCAACATTCCCATTAATGATCCTCCAAACTACCCTACCATTCCACGTGGTTGGTGTAGGGACGAGTCCATAAAAATAAGGCAAAAAATCATGCCACTTGAGATGTGTTAGGATGCAATGTCACCAAGACCCATAATTTCCCTTTATTAGGTTGATAATAGTAGGATGAAACAAAATATCCATGATACCTCCTCAAATGAAATAATCAGACCCCAAGAATCTCAGAACATATAGAGCATATCAAATACAACCCTCTCCAATAAATAGATCCACATAAAGTGCTAAAATATCCAAGTAACTGAGTAGATAGTGAAAACACAATATATATATATATATATATATATATATATATATATATATATATATATATATATATACACACACACACACATGGAGCATAATTTGGAAAAAAAATACTATAGATTTGAATAAAGGACTCAAAGCTTTTTGACCATGTGTGGAAGTTGGAAAAAAAAAAGATCATATGTGCAAGATATGGCCCTAGAAGCAAAAAATGGATGGATGACTTTGGGGGCCTAGTAAAGAAATTGGTGTAGAATCTAATGAAACCACGACCATCAGTAGATTGGTGCTAGAATCATCTTTCCATTAATATATGGTTTGTATAATTTTTAATATGTATGTCGAAGTTATGGGCAAAAGACTAGCTGTAATTTTTTATGTCTTGGAGAGGTCAAATTAGTGGTGTGGCAATCAAATTACTGGCATAGTAATGTTGATATGATACTACATTCTAGAATATTTTGTACCCACCTAGAATATGCTTCCCTAGAATTAAAAAAATACCCAAAAAATGATTAGGAGCATGTGAGGGGGAATATTCCCCTAAAATTATCTCTTAAAGTCAAAGCAAAAATTAACTTTAAGTGGGCCCCTCAAGGAATTTTGACCTATAGCATGTGAGTATTTTGGGAAAAAAACAAGATTTTCTAGCAAAGTTATTCCAAAACCAAAAAGATTTTTTTTTTTTATTTTTACTTTTTCAACCTTAATGGAGGCCTATTTTTTTATTTTATGGGAAATGATGGCAAAAAAACCAAAAAAAAATTATGATGAAAGTTATTTGAAAAATCAATAAAAATCATTATATCTACATGTAGACTGATAAATTTTAGAAAATGTGGCATAAATCCCAAGGCAAGAACTATGGTACCTATAATGAATGGAAATAGGATGAGAGGGACAATCACTAGGATGGATATTCAAACTAGGAAGCTCACACTTTTATACATTGATAGGAAAGCTTATCCACTAAGCTCAAGGAGACCTAAGCATTGAATAGACGCAAGGATTCCTTTGCTCGAATTTGAAGATGACTATGTAAAATAGAAATGGAAATGCATGAGAATGGAAGGAACGATGAAATTCTATGTATGTAGTCAAACAACATACTGTAAAGCCACTGTCAATAATCTAACTGCACTATATGCTCTACTGGAAGGAAATCAAACTGATTCCAAGGCTATTGTTATTTCTGATGACACTAAATAGGATGAGCAAGTTGTAGGTATGGTACCATAACTAGATCCAACACTAAGAAGAAGATGACCTCTCCGCCTAAGGATCTTTCCAGTCTAAAGGACTCAATCCAAAATATTCAAGGCCTGCTGGTGGACTCAAAGGAGTTCCTTAGAAATCTGGACTAATTCATTTTGTTGGGTGTGTTTCTGGTTGTTCGGTTGTTGTGCTAGTAGTTTTTTGGCTTTTTGTGGTAAAGTTGTAGATCTTATTGTATATCTTGGGGTTAGCCCTTTTTGGTCCCGTCGCTTCTTTATGGGCAGTGGTTGTAATTTTGTTGATTTTAATATCCTATCTTTCTTCTAGCTTGTAAAGGGTTTTGGGTCCCCTTCAAAACCCGTTGTTAGCTCAACCAAAAACATACTGTAAACTCAATTCTGATACCAAATCTATAAATTTGAAATAGTGACTAACCTATAAACCAAATTTAAGTTCAAAATGGTAAGTACGGGGAAGCCTAGAGGGTTTGAGGAAAGTTGGAGGTCTAGGGAAAGTTCAGTCACCCTATTCCCAACAAAATCTGATGAAAATACTGTCACTTATAAATTTTTCAGATTTTTTTATAACCTTTTTCCATAATTGCACCACATATCAACTACACATAGAAAATAGGGAAAGTGTTGGTGGAAAGTGGTTTGCCTCAGTCAAACCCATGTAGAGGAGCTCAACTTGAAATCAAAATTGAAATGCTTAAAAAGGGAATAAGATAATAAGATATCTTATACCGTTATGGTGTAATTGTGATGGAAATGAGATCACAAATTTTAATACAATACCATGACTCTATAAATACATAGAAGGACATCACAAAAGACATGGTTGCATGATAGTTGTTGAAGCTTGCAACAATGAGGAATATGGTGGGACAAAAATGCCTTCAATGCTTGAAAAGCTAGAATACTTGATTGCTCCTTGAATGTTAGAACTTGATGAACACTTACTTGTGATTATATTGGATTCAAATGGATCGATCCCAAAATAGGGGAGCTAGCCTTGCTCTTATACCTCACCAAGCCATTTTAGGGATCTAAACTAGAAGAAGGTCGACAGGGTTTTGAACATCTCACTAAAATCAAAAGATCATAATCTAATTCAAATATGGGCCCAATTTTCTAGGCATGGGGACATGCCCAAGGTACAGGGTGATTTGACTCACCCCATACCTTTTTAGGCACCCTATACTAGCCAATCAGGGCTTAGATTTGAGCCAGGGGTCAATTAGGATTAGGGAATACCCAAAACATGTACAAAATTGAGGTGTGGTATCAAAACAAATACAAAAGGCTACCTATAATAAAATAGGGACTATGTATGAAAATGGTGATTGAATGGATGAAATAATTAAAGGTGCACACCTATAATCAAGGGCCCTTATAGAGATTAAATTAAAAGAGGACTTTTATTTAAATGTTTATTAGTTAAATACATAGAAAGGTCCTATAATGCATAGAATAATGAACACACACTAAAATGGGTGCTATGTAAGCATGGAATTGGACACCTTAGGAAGTGTGTACAATTTATGGCACTACATTTTGTTAGAAAGAGAGCATTTCAGAATGGATATTATGTTGTTATTGATGGAAACTACATACATCTCTCTTAGTTTTTTAATGAGTTTTTATTTACCGATATAAAAATGATTAGAATTAGCTAAGTACAGTGAATAGAGTAGTATATAGGTTCATTAATTGCATCAGTACAGATAGATGAATCAGTATTATGATATGTGATTCTAGATTCAGTATCAAGTCATTTAGAAGAATCTAACTTTATGATTGCAAGTGTTGGAGTTTCAAAATTTAGGAGATACTAATGTTTGAGTATCAGAGTTCACTGTGTTTGTTAAGAACATGATAAAGATGAAAAGATTTCATAGATCAGACTTAATTTTGATAAGGAGAAATTTTTTGGGTATTGATTATGATTGATTCAACTATGGAGTAAATATGTTGTGTTTATCATATTGTGGAGTGATTATAGAAAGGTCTGGTTTACACATTTCTCATGCCAAGCTAATAGTGTTATATTTTTTTTTATAACTTCATATAAGAGATCAAGTCTTGTTTGCGAAGGATGGTAATGTTGTGTAATGTAAACTAATGTTGATCTGATGATAAGGAAGTAAGAAAAGACTATGTTGATGTGCAAATCTATGTTCAAAGCTTCATCATAATTGTATTGGCATTATTGATGGTACTAGTCAGTTTGATATAGGACTATAACTCTATCTTTTGTTTATGTAATTTGGTTTTGTAATTGAGTATTGAGCACTAGGTTGTAAGCCTAAATGAAAATGCATTCCCACCTATTTTACTTATGCTCCTAACCAAGCACTTATTACTATAGTAGTGAGCTATTTGTGGGTATCATCCCCACTGGGGTTTTTCCCTTAATCATGTTTTTCTTAAAAATAAATGATGGTGTTGTGGTGTTCATGTTACATGTTGTGTTTTGTTTACCTGCATTTATCTTCAGTATTAAGTTATACTTTTAGTTTAAATTATTAAAGAATATTATTGCACTGATTCACCCCCCACCTCTCGGTGCTCCCTAATCCAAACAATTGGTATCAAAGCTTAGTTCCTTGGAAGAAGTTTAACAACATGAGGAATATCATGATGGTAGCTGACACAATCCAAGGCAAGAGGGACTAAAAGATGATCAATCCTACCTCATAGCAAGAGTAAACACAAGAAAGCAACAATAGGGAATAGGAGATAAAATGCAAGATCCAATTTATTAATTGAGATCAAACTGTTGGAAATTTGCCTTCATACATGTCGGGCTATAAGGCCTACCTGATTGCAACCTTATAATATAGCTAAATCAACCTTACTGATCTAGAATCCTACTTTTGTATCTCACTACTCTCCCCTTCCTTTTACTGAATTACATCAAGTTACAATAAATAGCCACCACGACACATAGGTTGGCCCTAAGAAAGATTAAATTTCCCAAGAACGGGAAAATATGTTACAACAAATAGGGTGAGTCCTAATTATAAGAACTCAATCCATCAATTGTGTGAAGCCTTATGATCCTAGATTTAGGTCCACACATGATCCAAGAACATAGAAATATGCACCATCGATTATCACAAAATGTAGATTAATACTGCAAGATCAAAATCCCACCAACAATCAAGAACAAGCCAGGAACAATCTACTTGAGAATAGATGAATCATAGCTCGAGCAACATCAATCCAAATGGAGTGTGATCATGGGAAAGTGATCAATAATAGGTCTTGGATAAGATGTTATGACTGCGTATGCCAACTCGAACACATGATGAACCACCAACACAATTTCATAGATGAAAATAAGAATAGAAAGAACATAACTATTTTTGGTTGATGCAAGATTGTCAGGAACCCAAGATGCTCCTGCATTAGACACCCAAGGTTATTAAGAATGAATTCTCCTACATCATATCTTCTTTACAACTTGAAAAGAACCAAAGTAATCTAGCTCAGACTGATAAATCCAAGTAGAGTCTTCAACTGATCTATCTTTCCACTTAACCAAGTACTCCAAGTATTCTTTTCCTCTAGTGTTCCTTCCAATACTTTTATCCCAGATTTTCTCAACCTCATCCATCTAGATCTTAGGATACTCTTGTGTCAAATCTAAATCATCCTCAAGCTCATAATACTCATACAAATCTACAATATTGAATATAGATGATATATCCATATCATTAGGCAACTCAACTTCAAAAGCATTACCATTGTCAAATTTCCTCATTATTTTACAAGGTCCAAATTTGTTTATTTTCAACTTACTATATGATCCAATAGGAAATCTACCCTTCTTCAGATGAATCATGACTTCATCTCCAACTGGAAAATTCTTATGTCTTCTAGCTCTATCAATTGTATCTGTGTATCTTTGTTTATTATATTCCAAGTTATACCTTACTTTCTCATACAAAGTCTTCATGAATTTAGCATAGCCCTCTGCTTCAACACTTCTTTTCGCTTCTTAACCAAGATCCTTCAATTCTATAATTCTCTTAGGATGCATGTCAATAACAACTTCAAATGGTGTCTTGCATGTACTCCTGTTTACTGAATTATTATATGCAAATTTTGCCTGTGCCAAAACTAAATCCCAATTATCCTATTTGTCTCTAACTAGGCATCTCAACAAGTTACCCAAACTCCTATTCACCACTTCTATCTGTCCATCAATTTATAGATAAAATGTAGAACTAAACTTCAAATTGCTATGCACCTTCTTCCAAAGTGTTTTCCAAAAATAACCCACAAGTTTACTATCTTTGTCTGAAATAATACTCCTTGGTAATCTATGTAACCTCACAATTTCCTTAAAGAATAGATCAACAACATATACAACATTTTATGTCCTCCTATAAGGTATGAAATGTGACATCTTTGAAAATCTATCCACCACAACAAAGATAGAATCATTACCTCTTCATCTCTTTGGTAAACCAAGAATAAAATCCAAGCTAATGTCTTCCCAAGGTCTACTAGGAACTAGTAATGGTGTATACAATCCTATATTTTGACTAAATCCTTTAGCAACTTGGAAAACTCTGTAACTCCTAACAAACTTCTAACCATCCCTATGAATTTGAGGCCAAAAGTATTTTTCATTAATCAAACTCACAGTCTTATCAATACCAAAGTATCATGCAAATCCTCCATTATGCTTCTCCTTAATCAAATTATCCCTCATTGATCTTCTTGGTATAAAAGATTGAATTCATTTGAACAACATACCTTCTTGAATGAAATAATCTACCCATTTTCTCTGGTTATCTATTGTTGGTTCATTACAAGTCTTCCAAGGTTCTACAAAATTGGGGTCAGTTTCATATAAGGTCTTCAAATCATCAAATCCAAGTACTTCTACTCTCTTCTTAATCAAACTCAAAGTATTATCAATACCAAAGTGTCCTACAAATCCTCCATTATGCTTCTCCTTAATTAAATTATCCCTCATTGTTCCTCTTGGTATACACAATTGAATTCATTTGAACAACATACCTTCTTGAATGGAATAATCTACCCTTTTTCTCTGGTTATCTATCGTTGGTTCTTTACAAGTCTTCCAAGGTTCTACAAAATTGGGGTTAGTTTCATATAATGTCTTCAAATCATCAAATCCAAGTACTTATACTCTCATCTTAGATAAAAAAACTTCTCCTACTCAATGCATCAACAACTCTATTTGGCTGTCCACTTCTATTTTTCAACACAAAAGTGAAATTTTGCAAGTATTTTGTTATACTACAACATATTAAATATTTTAAAGGAAGAGATTGACAATCGATTGAATACTTCAAAGAGAGAGATTGATGATCACTAAGCTACAAAGATATATGTGACACATTAAATAAGTTATTATATTGTCATTGATGTCAACTAGTTTTGAATGTACTTATCATGATAGTTATAAACATCTGAAGAAGAAATAATGGTGAAGGAATGAGATATTAACATGAAGATGAGATGTAATAGTTAGATATGGATATGGTATTCATTGGGTAACTTATTGATTAGTCAATGACATTATGTTAGTGATTTGATTGTATTGCATAATTTTGTTATGAATTGAAGATCAAGAATGAACATGTTAATGTGGTCGGTAAATGAAGAACTTAGTATGCACCGAGTTAAGATAGTGTACACCGAGTAAGTGTAGTGTATACCAAGTACAATGTTAGCCTAGTTAAAAGTCACCGACACATCACGGTATTGACCGAGTGAAAGAAATAAATGAAACATAAGATTACTAACTAAATATGATGAGCTAGACAAATATGGATGATTCTAGGGTTAAAGATAAAGTTTGTTATAAAGATCAAATGGTTGACAAAATTCAAGGATGATCAGATGATGGAGAATGAAACATGTTATAAACACAAGTTCTGAGGAAGGTTGAAGCGACAAAATCAATGATGAAGATTAAGAGGCAAAATCTATGGATGAGAAGAAAATAGTTTATCATGTCTATAAAATGAGACAAGAGATTCAAAATGATAATGCATGTGAGAAGATTACATTGATGCAAAGATGGTCAGACAAGTTAAAGATAGAACTAAGTAATTCTACAGACAACACCAAGCGTCAGAGAAAGGAATTAATCAAGCAGAACAAAGTTGGAGGATACAAGGAAATTGAAGAGATTATGATGGCCAGAGGTATTTAGAGCTTAGCATAGATCTAAAAATTTGCAAAGGAAGTTGTATTTGAATTAGATCATGTACTATTGCATTCTAACCATTGTTATAGATAAATCTCTTAACCAAGTGGGACTTAACAGTCTTTATTATTTCATTATGACATTCAATGAATGTTGATTATTTTCATGTTGACCCCATAGTGAATTTTTGGTCATAGAGAACTGTTAGTGATAAATCCTCTAACAAGGTCACACCTTATAGTGTGTTTTGTAACCTTTAATAGGGTTGGCTCTTAATCGAGCTCACTTTAGAAGAGTGAAATTATTTTAGGTACCTGTCCCAGGTGGTTTTTCCCCTAATAGGGTTTCCACATTAAAAATCAAAGTGTTATATGTGTATGAATGTGATGAATTGTTATTTTACTTTACACATTATAATTACTGGTTTGATCGGTATATACACTAGTTAATTTACTGGTATTCGGTTAATGAACATAAAGGCACATAAAAAGTTTTACCGAGTTGTTTAAATTGTTTGAAGGATTTTTTTTATACATCATGGAGTGTTTGGGACTATAGGATAACTGGACTTCACTGATTCACCCCCCCTCTTAGTTATGTAATAATTGGTATTAGAGCAAGGGTACTTGAAGGAAGAAGTTTGAAGGACTTAAGTAAAAGATCACAAGATGTATAAGAGAGAGGTGTCAAACCTTAACAAAGACAATTTCTCAACATGGCAAAGAAGGATGAAGTTATATCTATCTGCATTGGAGATTCTACAACATACTACTTGGAAAATGAGTTTATAACTCACATTGGTCCTTTGACTATTAACCAAATGAAAGAGAGACAAGAACATAATGCTATGATGATTGAGCTTGCTTCTTCTTTATCATATGTTGAATATGAAGACATTAAGACATGCACAACTACAAAACAAATGTGGGACAAGCTTACACTAGTTCATGGAGGAGATGTGAATGTACTTAGGGAAAAAACTGAAAGTCTAAGAGGAAAGTTTGATGACATGAAGATGAAAGAAGGTGAGAACATCACTCAATACAACAACCAAGCCAAGAAAGTTGTGAATACTATTTGAGGAACAGGTGGAACTATTGATGAAGACATGGTGGTAAGTAAAATTCTCAGAGCATTGTTACATGCCTATGCTATTAGAGTCTCTGTAATTCATCAAATGAGAGAAACTCCTGGTAATAATATTTCACTTGATAGTCTCATTGGTAGGTTGACTACATTTGAGCTTAATAACTATGACAACAATATGTTACCTAAGGTAGAATCTACATTTATGGCATCTCCAAAAATTGGAAGATCAAGCAACAAACATAAGATAAGAAATGAAAGTGAAAGTGAAGATGAAGAAGATGAACTTGATGAACTTGAAGCATTAATGGCTAGAAGACTACAAAAAGGCAAATGAAGATATAGAGGTAAAATACCCTTGGTATGTTTTAAATGCAAAGAGATTGGTCATGTTGTTGCAAGATGTCCTGACAGGAAAGAAGATGAGAAAATAAATGAAAGGAAGAATGACAGAAGAAATTACCGAGATCACATAGGCAACTAACAATATGGCAATAGAGACTATAGAGACAAAGACAAGAAGGCATGTTACCTAGTTGAAGATAAAGATGATGACACCGAGACCAAAATTGATGAAGACATATAAGTGGTATTTGTGGCATTGAAAGAAGATTCTAAAGAAGAAGAATGGTATGTTGAAACAACACTTATTTCTAAAGTTAGCAAGAATGATACTTGGATTATTGATAGTGGTTGCAAACATCATATGACTGGTGATGAAGAAAATTTTGAATATCTTGAACATTATAATGGTGGATTTGTGAAAATGGGAAATGATACACCTTGTCTAGTGAAAGGAAAAGGTTCTATATTGTTGAACAATAAGATCATATGTGAAAATTCTTATTGGGTGAAAGGACTTAACTATAATCTATTAAGCGTAGTACAACTGAATAATATAGGTCACCGAGTTGCATTTGAGAATAGAAAGGTGAAAATCTATAATGAGGCTAGAAAGTTGATTGGTACTGATGAACAAACTAAAGATAACTTATTCTATCTAGATAATGCTGAAACTTCTTGTTTGTTAGCTAAAAATGAAGATGTATGGTTATGGAACAAGTGGTTATATCATGTGAACTTTGAAAACATGGTTAAGATTAGTAAGAAAAGGAAAGTTAGAGGTTTACCGAGTATATCTAAACCTAACCATGTAATGTGCAAACAATGTCAAATGGGAAAGATGTCAAAGTCTAGTTTCAAGAGAAAACATTACTCATCTAATGCTATTTTGGAGTTAGTTCATACTGACTTATGTGGTCAAATGAGAACTCAAAGATATTATAGAGACAAATATTTTATCTTGTTTGTTTATGATTTCTCTAGGATGATGATTGTCATGTTCTTAAAAGAAAAATCAGAAGCTTTCAAAATGTTTAAATGGTACAAAGTAAAACTGGAAAGAGAAAGTGGTAAGGAATTGAAATGCTTAAGGTTAGATAGAGGAGGTGAATTTATTTATGATGAGTTCACTAATTTTTGTAATGATCATGGAATAAAGAGATAGGTATCTGCATCGAGGAAACCCCAATAGAATGATATTTGTGAAAGGAGGAATAGATCAATTTTTAATTGTGCTAGAACACTAATGATTGAAAAATATGTTGTACGAATATACTAGAGATAAGTTGTTAGTACTGCTATTTACACACTGAATCGAGTTCAATTGAAGAAAGAATTAAACAAGATACCTTATGAATTATGGTATGGCTACACACCTAATGTGAGTTATTTCAGAATATTTGGAAGTAGATGTTACATTATGAAAGATGATAGAAATTGAAAATTTGATTCAAAAGGTGATGAAGGGATACTTCTATGATATTCTACTAAAAACAAAGCTTATAAATGTTTGAACAAGGCTACTAACAAAATGATTGAAAGTGAAAATGTGAGAGTTGATGAGTTTGCAAAAAATAATGATGAAGAAAGCATAAAGGAACTAGAAGACTATGGTAGATTTGTTTATATTGAGAAACCTAAAACTCTACACGAGCAACAAAATAATGCTACCAAGCAATAGTCTTTATAGACTGAGCATCAGAAAATAGTTACTGATGAGAATGATGATCATGCGCTGAGTGGAGAACACATTGAAGAACAAATATCTCAACTTGTACTTGCAAAATATGTGAGAAGTAACCATCCACAAGATTAGATAACTGGAGATAAAAGAGCATAAATGATGACTCGAAGTAAGTTAAGAAAAAACACATGTTTAGTTTGTGAATTTAAGCCCAAAACTACTAGAGATGCATTGGAAAATGATGAATGGATTAAGGCAATAAATGAAGAGATTGATAAAATACAGAAAAATAAGATATGGACATTGGTACCAAGACCAAAAGACAAAAATGTGATTGGAACCAAATGGATATTCATAAATAAATTGAATGAGAATGGAGATGTAACAAGGAGTAAAGCAAGATTAGTATGAAAAGGGTATGCATAAGAAGAAGGAATTGACTATGGAGAAACTTTTGCACCCATTGCTAAACTTGAAGGAGTAAGAATATTGCTTGCATATGCTACTTACAAAGGATTTAAGGTTTATCAGATGGATGTAAAATCTACATTTCTGAATGGGATACTTGAGGAAGAGGTATACATTAAACAACCTGAAGGTTTTGTTGATCCTAATCATAGGAATATGGTATGTAAGTTGCACATGGCACTATATGGACTGAAACAAGCACTGAGAGCATGGTATGAAAGACTACATTCTTATCTCATAAGAATTGGATTTGTTACAACAAGTGATAGCAATAATTTGTATTTGAAATGTGAAACTGATGATAATATTCTTATTGCTGAAATATTTGTTAATGATATCATATTTGGAGGTCATGATAACTTATGCAAATATTTTGTTGATGAAATGAGGAAAGAGTTTGAAATGTCAATGTTTGGTAAGATCAATTTTTGTCTAGGATTGCAAATACTATAGCAGAAGGAAGGCATATACATCACATAATATAAATATATCAAAGAAGCATTGAAGACATTCAGTATGGAAGATTCAAAAATAGTTGGTACACCTATGGTCACTGGATGCAAGCTGACAAAGGATGACAAGTCAACCAAGGTAAATCAAACCTTATATAGATAAATAATTGGCAAGTTGATGCATGTTTTGCATAGTAGACTAGATATTGCACGTGGTAGGGATTGTAGCTAGATTCTCTGCTAATCCTAAAGAATCACACATGAATTCTATGAAAAGAATTTTGAGATACTTGAAGAACACTATAAATTATGGCTTATGATATAAGAAAGAAGACAATTTTAAACTGAAAGTTTACACTGATATTGATTGGGCTGGAAACATTGATGATAAAAAAGTACTACTGGTGGAGCATTCTTTTTAGGAGAAATATTGGTAACTTGGATAAGTAAGAAACAAGGATGCATTTCTCAATCCATTGCAAAAGCATAATATGTTGTTGTTGCTATTGCTACTAATTATTCAAATATTTCATGGATAAAGCATTTATTGGAAGGTATGAATGATGAGATCACTAATCCAATGATAATCTATTGTGATAACACAAGTGCTATTAATATTTCTAAGAATCCAGTGATGCATGCAAAGACAAAGCACATATCTATTAAGTATCACTACTTAAGGGAACAAGTTCAAGAAAAGTAAGTAAGATTAGAATATGTAAAGTTACAAGAGCAACTTGCTGATATATTCACTAAATCATTACCGAAGGACACATTTGATTACTTGAGAAGTAAACTAGGGGTCCATCCCCTATCTAAGAGTCACTAAAGGTGATATGAGGTTGCATCAACTTGTACTTTATCAGAAGATCTAATGATGTTGATGCATAATGTTCACACTTTGGGATTCCTAACATTGTGAATGATGGAAGAGAAACATAAATTGCATATCTATACATGCAAGGTACAAGAATCTAAACTGAAGAATAGGAATACTAATTTGGCTACTACAAAGTTGATTTTTTCCTTTATGGCATTGTTGTTAAAGGGAAAGAGATTGGTGTTAGAATAACTGAGAGGGGGGGTGAATTAGTTATCTAGTGTCCCAAAACAAAATGTATAATTCAAAACATCTTCTTTAATTTCTGCTCATCAGTAAGCAATAATAACTCTCACTGTCTGTGCTTTTATCGATTACCAGTCTAATACTTATAACAATTTACCGATCAAATCTAACATGTAACATGTAAAGAATGATAACAAAAAAATATCACAATCAACACATAACATAAGAGATTTAATGTGGAAACCCTATAAAGGGAAAAACCACCTGGGACTGGCAACCCAAAATTGTTCACTCTTCTGAAGTGAGGTCAGTTAAGACCCAACCCTGTTAAAGGTTACAAACACACTGTCAGGTATGACCTTGTTAGAGGATTTTAGACTAAAAGTTATCATCCAACCAGCATTCACTATGGGGTTGACAGGATAACAATGTTCATTCTAAGAATGATACATCATAAGACTTTCAAAGTCCACTCGGTTAAGAGATTTAGACTATATACAATGGTTAAATATGTAACAGTAAATGACCTACCCTAATACAACTTCAATTGCAGATTACAAATCAATATTTAGTCCATACAAATCCTTCTAATCAATATTTCACTTCAGATTCAATACTGTATCTACTTACTGTCCATCAGTAATTACTCTTTGTAGCTTAGTAACTATTCTGTAGCTTGGTTCTCACTAACCAGTATGATCAGAATGCATGAAAGCTTGTTCACGTGAAATTCCTATAGTTTCTTCTTCTTCCGGCTCTCTTCATAAATAAATTATGTTCTCTTATATAGACGAGTAAATCATTTTCTTCTCCACCATCAGATTTTGCCGCTTAATCACATTCATAGATTTTGCTGCTTAAAAATTTCTCGGTACTTATGTCAATAACACATTTCAATTTGCTCCGTTAGATCTTCCTTGAATTTTGTCAGCTGTCGATCTTTGTAACAAACATTATCTGTTACCTCGATATTATACTCTTGCTAGCTCATCAATCTTATTGGCTAAACTAATCATTTAATTCATTCTGTTCTGCTCGGTTAACAAAGAAATGTGTTAGTGAACACTGCTTGGTTAATACTATGATCGGTATACACTACACTCTGTCGGTGTATACTAGAAATGCTTCATTTACCGACAACACTACTTTGTGTCTTTCAGCTCTATACTTCATCATAGATGAATGCAACATAATAGAGTCAATATCATCAAGTCATAGACTCATCAAAAAGTTACTCAATGTGTTCCTTATCCTCATCTGTCTTGTACATCTTTCCTCATGTAGATTTCTTTGTTCTTCATCTCTTTCACCTTTCTTCAGATGTCTCGGTGTAGTAACTTACAAGATAAGTGATGTCAAACTAGTTGACATCAATGACAACATAATACTAATTTAATCATATTAAATATCTAATCAGCAACTCCTCAGTGATCTTTAATCATAGATCCTTCAATCAGATTCCAAATCAGTTGTAGTCAACAATCTCTCCCTTTGGCATTGATGGCAACTCAAGTAATATGAAATGTACCATACACATACCAAACATACATTCTACAACTTTGTGAACAAATGTTGTAAGTCGAATAGACTTAATATGTTTAATCACTATGTTACTAAACCAACATTAAATAATACAGCTTTACCATTCTACAATTGTAATCTTTTCAGTTCTTCTGTTCCATTCAGATTGTCTCTCCCTTAGATAGTTCTTATTGATGCTTGTTTCAAACCTTTCAACCTCTTTCATATTGTTCATCTCTCCCTTTCATTGTTGCACATTCCTTTCATATTATTCATCTCTCCCTTTGACAACAATGCCAAAGAAACAAATAAACAATCAGCTCTGTAGTAGCCAAGTAACTCTTTGTGGTATCCAGTACTTCCTTTGTATCTCTGTATACTGATATCTCATCGGTTCAGGTGCTCAAATTTAATCACAACCTTAAACATGATTCAAAGTGTGAACTATGTTGCATCAACATGAATGATCTTCTGATAAAAGTAGGTTGATGCAACATCCAGATCACCTTAGTGACCGATAGACAGGGGACGGACCCCAAGTCTAGTCCTCAAGTATTCAAATGTGTCCTTTGGTAGGGGCTTTGTAAAAATATCTGCAAATTGTTCTTTGGATGTAACAAATTCTAACTTTACTTGCTTCTCTTGCACTTGTTTTCTTAAGTAATGATACTTAATAGATATATGCTTTGTCTTAGAGTGCATCACATGATTTTTTGAAATATTAATAGCACTAGTGTTGTCACAGTATATAATCACTGGGTCAGTGATTACTTCATTCATTCCTTCTAACACTTGTTTGATAAATGCAATGTTTAAATAGTTAGTAGCAGCAGCAAAATACTCTGCTTCAGCTATAGACTAAGAAATACAAGCTTGCTTTTTACTTGTCTAGGTTATAAGTCTTTCACGAAAGAAAAATGCTCCTTTGGTGGTGCTTTTTCTGTCATCCACATTTCCAGCCCAATCAACATCGGTGTAAACTTTCAGTTCAAACTTCCCTTCCTTAGGATACCATAATCCATAATTCTCTATTTTCTTCAGGTATCTTAAGATCCTTTTTGTAGCTATCATGTGTGATTCTCTAGGATTAGCAAAAAATCTTGCAACTATACCCACAACATGTGTTGTATCTGGCCTACTATGAACTACGCACATTAACTTACCAATCATGGATCAGTAAAGTGTTTGGTTTACCTCGGTAGTTTCATCCTCCTTTGTCAATTTGCATCTAGTAGCCATCAGTGTTCCCATAGGTTTAGCATCTTCCATGCTAAATGTCTTCAATACTTCCTTTATGTATTTAGCTTGTGTGATGAATATGCCATCGCTCTACTGAATCACTTGTAGTCCAAGAAAGAACTTAATCTCTCCGAACATAGACATTTCAAATTCTTTTTGCATTTCATTAGCAAATGCCTTGCAGACAAGATCTAAACCTCCAAAAATAATGTCATCAACAAATATTTCAGCAATGATAATAGTATCATCAGTATCACCTTTCACATACAAATTGATGTTTTCACTTGTCTTACAAGTCCTATACTTAACAAATAAGTATGCAGTCTTTCATACCATGCTCTCGGTGCTTGCTTTAGACCATATAAAGCTTTATGTAATCTAAATACCATGTCTTTATTGTCAAGGTTCAACAAATCCTTCAGGTTGTTCAATGTAGACTTATTCTTCAAGTATACCATTCAAAAATGCTAACTTCACATCCATTTGATAGACTTTGAATTTCTTATGTGCAGCATATGCAAGTAGCATTCTAACTCCTTCTAATCTAGCAACAGGTGCAAATGTTTCACCATAGTCAATGCCTTCTTCCTGTGCATATCCCTTGCATACCAATCTAGCTTTATTTCTTGCGACTTCACCATTTTCATTCAATTTATTCATGTATATCCACTTAGTACCGATAACATTCTTATCTTTTGGTCGGGGTACTAAGGACCAAGTTTTGTTCTTTTCTATTTGTTCTATTTCCTCTTTTATTGCATTAACCCATTCTTCATTCTCTAATGCAACTTTCACAATTTTAGGTTCAAATTCACAAATTAAACATGTACCTTGTCTTTTTTTGCTTCTGGTTTGCATTCCAACATGTTTGTCTCCAATGATTTGTGTTTCAAGATGATGTCTTCTGACAAAACTAGCCAAGACTTGATTTCTCCTTTCTTGTTCATCCTGTTCAGGGTCATTTCCTTGCTCGGTAGCTTCTTCATGTTCATCGGTTTGTGGTGCCTATTGTACTGCATTGCTTCCTTGCTGACCAGTCGACACAGTCTGTGGTGTCGGTAGATACTCTAGATGTTCAATGTAAGTGAATCTACCATAATCTTTCAGTTCCTTTGTACTTTCCTTTATGTACTTGTCATCAAACTCATCAACACGAACATTAGTACTTTCAACTATCTTATTTGTAACCTTATTCAAACATTTGTATGCTTTACTTGTAGTGGAATATCCCAAAAATATTCCTTCATCTCCTTTAGAATCAAACTTCCCATTTCTTTAATCTTTCAAGATAAAGCATTTACTTCCAAAAATTATGAAATAACTTACAGTAGGTTTGTGTCCAAACCATAGTTCATAAGGTGTTCAGTTGGAGTCCTTCTTCAGTTGTACTCGGTTAAGAACATATACAGCTGTGCTGACAGCTTCCCTCCAATATGTCTGAGCAACATTCTTCTGTATCATCAATGTTCTAGCACAGTCAATTATAGACCTATTCCTTCTTTCAACAATGCCATTTTGCTGAGATGTCATCGGTGTTGATACTTGCCTCTTGATTCCATGCTCATTGCAAAAGTTAGTAAATTCATCAGAGATAAATTCACCTCCTTTATCAGATCTTAAACATTTTATTTCCTTTCTAGTTTCTTTCTCTACCTTAGCTTTATACCACTTAAACATTTTGAAAGCTTCAGATTTCTCTTTTAGGAACATAACAGTCATCAGTTTAGTGTAATCATCAACAAAAAGAATAAAATATCTATCACCATAATAACTCTAAGTTCTCATAGGACTACACAGATCGGTATGAACCAACTCAAGTATCTTCTTTGTTGAGTAGTCTTTGCTTTTAAAACTAGACTTAGTCATCTTACCTTTCTGACATTCATGGCACATAGCATGATCAGGTTTTATTAAGTTAGGCAATCCTCTAACTCTTTTATTTCTACTAATCTTGATCATGTTGTCAAAGTTCACATGGCATAACCTTCGGTACCACAACCAAGCATCTTCATATTTTATTAGCAAACAAGAAGACCGATCCATATCAAGATAGAATAGATTACCTTTGGATTGTGTACCAGTTCTGACAAGTCTTCCTCCATCATCATAAATCTTCACCTTTTTGCTCTTAAAAGCCAATCGGTGGCCTGAATTGTTCAACTGAGCCACACTTAACAAATTATAGTTCAGTCCATCTACCCAATATGCATTTTCACATTGTAGTCTATCATTGATCATCAGTGAGCCTTTACCTCTTACCATACAAGGTGCATCATTTCCCACTCCCACAGATCCTCCATTATATTCAATAAGATGATCAAACTTCTCTTCATCATCGGTCATATGATGTGTGCAGGCACTGTCTATGATCCATGTATCATTTCTACTTACTTTAGAGATTAGTGCTATCTCTTCATGTTTCTCTTCCTCTTCTGAGTCATCTTTCATAGCAACAAATACAACTTCTATATCATCATCAGAATCAGATTCAGTTTCAATATCTTCAGCTATGTAACATACCTTTTTGCCTTTTTCATCTCGGTTGTCTCTGTTGTAGTGTCGGTAGCCTCTATTGACTCTTCTTCCATAGCTTCCATCAAATCATTCTTTGGATCTATCATCATTTTTCTTTAGTGGACATCTAGCAGTGATGTGATCAACTTATTTACAATTAAAGCATGCTAAAGGTAGCTTGCCTCTATACCTTCCTTTTCCTTTGGGCAATCTTTGAGCCATAAGTGCTTCAAGCTCATCAAGTTCATCATCGGTATTGTCATCACTATCACAATTCTTACCATTCCTGCTAGATTTTCCAATCTTCAAAGAAGACATGAAAGTGGATTCAACAGAAGGAACAACACTATTATCAAAATTGTTTAATTCAAAGGTTGTAAGTTTACCAATCAGAGTGTCAAGAGTAAGGTTGGATGTAGCTCTTGTTTTATGAATTGTAGAAATCCTGATTGCATAAATTGGTAGCAAAGTTTTGAGAATCTTGCTTATCACTGTTTCATCATCAATTACTCCATCAAATGCTCTAATAGCATGTACCACCTCTTTGAGTCTATTTGAATATTGGACAATGTTCTCACCTTCTTTCATTCTCATATCATCAAATCTGCCTCTCAGACTTTTAGCTCAGGCTCTTTTGACATTCAGATCTCCACTGTAGATTTGTGCTAACTTATCCCACATTCCTTTGGTAGTTGTGCATGTCTTGATATCTTCAAATTCAATGTTGGTACATGCAGCAACAAGTTCCATAATAGTAACATTGTGTTCATGCTTATCCTTCAATTGATCAATAGTTAGGGGACCAGTGGGCGGTTTTATGTAACCATTTTCCATCAGATCTAGTGCAGAGTTCCCAATTCTAGATATGTGCAGCTTCATTTTGCTTTGCCATACTACGAAGTTCTCTTTGTTCAATTTTGATACTTCCCTTTTATACATCTTGAGACCTTTATGCTTAAGTTGTTAAAACTCTATTCCAAGCAACCAACACTCTGATACCAATTGTTACAATAACTGAGAGGGGGGATGAGTCAGTTATCCAGTGTCCCAAAACAAAATGTATAAGTCAAAACATCTTCTTTAATTTATGCTCGTTGGTAAGCCATAATAACTCTCACTGTCTGTGCTTTTACCGATTAACAGTCTAATACTTATAATAATTTATTGATCAAATCTAACATGTAACATGTAAAGAATGATAACAAACAAATATCACAATCAACACATAACACAAGATATTTAACATGGAAACCCTGTAAAGGGAAAAACCACCTGGGACCGGCAACCCAAAATTGTTCACTCTTCTGAAGTGAGGTTGGTTAAGACCCAACCCTGTTAAAGGTTACAAACACACTGTTAGGTGTGACCTTGTTAGAGGATTTTAGACTAGAAGTTATCGTCCAACCAACATTCACTATGGGGTTGACAGGATAACAATGTTCATTCTAAGAATGATACATCATAAGACTTTCAAAGTCCACTCGGTTAAGAGATTTAGACTGTATACAATGGTTAAATATGTAATAGTAAATGACCTTCCCTAATACAACTTCAATTGCAGATTACAGATCAATATTTAGTCCATACAAATCCTTCTGATCAATATTTCACTTAAGATTCAATATTGTATCTACTTACTATCCATCGGTAATTACTCTTTGTAGCTCAGTTCTCACTAACCAGTATGATCAGAATGCATGGAAGCTTGTTCACACGAAATTCCTACAGTTTCTTCTTCTTCCGGCTCTCTTCATAAATAAATTATGTTCTCTTATATAAATGAGTAAATCATTTTCTTCTCCACCATTAGATTTTGCCGCTTAATCACATTCATAGATTTTGTTGCTTAAAAATTTCTTGGTACTTGTGTCAATAACACATTTCAATTTTCTTCATTAGATCATCCTTGAATTTTGTCAGCCATAGATCTTTGTAACAAACATTATCTATTATCTCGATGTTATACTCTTGCCAGCTCATCAATCTTATCGGCTAAACTAATCATTTAATTCATTCTGTTCTACTCAGTTAATAAAGAAATGTGTCAGTGAACACTACTTGATTAATATTGCGATCGGTATACACTACACTCCATCAGTGTATACTAGAAATGCTTCATTTACCGACAACACTGCTTTGTGTCTTTCAGCTCTATACTTCATCATAGATGAATGCAACATAATAGAGTCAATATCATCAAGTCATAGACTCATCAAAAAGTTACTCAATGTGTTCCTTATCCTCATCTGTCTTGTACATCTTTCCTCATGTAGATTTCTCTGTTCTTCATCTCTTTCACCTTTCTTCAGATGTCTTGGTGTAGTAACTTACAAGATAAGTGCTGTCAAACTAGTTGACATCAATGACAACATAATATTGATTTAATCATATTACATATCTAATCAAAAAATCCTCAGTGATCTTTAATCACAGATCCTTCAATCAGATTCCAAATTAGTTGTAGTCAACAATTGGATGAAATATTCAAGAAAGATCTACAAGGAGAGAGATTACATGCAGGGAGAGAAATGATCATGAAACATTGGAAAGAGATATAAGTTAGAGAGACACTGATTTTGTGTAGTGATTAAACATATTAAATACATAAGCTAGGGAGAGCTTACCGAGTCACAACATATACATACAAATGTTTGGTATTATATGGCATATTTCATATTGTGTTTCCATCAATTCCAAAGGGAGATATTGTTATACTACAACTGATTGAATATTTTAAAGGGAGAGATTGACAACTGATTGAATACTTCAAAAGGAGAGATTGATGATTATCGAGCTACAAAGGTATATGTGACATTTTAAATCAATTATTATATTGTCATTGATGTCAACTAGTTTTGACTATACTTATCATGATAGTTACAAACATATGAAGAAGAAATAATGGTGAAGGAATGAGATATTAACATGAAGCTAAGATGTATGAGTTTGATATGGATATGATATTCATTGGGTAACTTATTGATTAGTCTATGGCATTATGTTACTGATTTGATTGTATTACATAATTATGTTATGAACTGAAAATCAAGAATGAACAAGTTTATGTAGAAGTAAATGAAGAACTTAGTATACATTGAGTTGAGACAGTGTACATCGAGTAAGTGTAGAGTATACCGACTATAGTGTTAACCGAGTTAGAAGTCACTGACACATCATGATATTGATCGAGTGAAAGAAATAAATGAAAAATAAGACTGTCGACTAAAGATGATGAGTTGGACAAATATGGATGATTATGAGGTTAAAGATAAAGTTTTTTATGAAGAACATAGGACTGAAAAAATTCAAGGATGATCAAATGATGGAGAATGAAATGTGTTACAGACACAAGTTCTAAGGAAGGTTGAAGTGGAAAAATCAACGATGAAGATTAAGAGGCAAAATCTATGGATGAGAAGAAAATAGTTTATTATCTCTATAAAAAGAAGACAAGAGATTCAAAATGATAATGCACATGAGAAGATTGCATTCATGTGAAGCTGGTCAAATCGGTTAAAGATAGAATTGAGTAATTCTTTAAACAACACCGAGCATTAGAGAAAGGAATTAACCGAGTAGAATAGAGTTGGATGATACAAGGAAATTGAAGAGATTATGATGGCTAGAGGTATTTAGAGCTTAGCATAGATCTAAAAATCATATACTATTGCATTCTAACCATTTCTACAAATAAATCTCTTAACTGAAAACATATACATACAAATGTTTGGTATTATATGGCATATTTCATATTGTGTTTCCATCAATTCCAAAGGGAGATATTGTTATACTACAACTGATTGAATATTTTAAAGGGAGAGATTGACAACTGATTGAATACTTCAAAGGGAGAGATTGATGATTACCGAGCTACAAAGGTATATGTGACATTTTAAATCAATTATTATATTGTCATTGATGTCAACTAGTTTTGACTATACTTATCATGATAGTTACAAACATATGAAGAAGAAATAATGGTGAAGGAATGAGATATTAACATGAAGCTAAGATGTATGAGTTTGATACGGATATGATATTCATTGGGTAACTTATTGATTAGTCTATGGCATTATGTTACTGATTTGATTGTATTACATAATTATGTTATGAACTAAAAATCAAGAATGAACAAGTTTATGTAGAAGTAAATGAAGAAATTAGTATACATTGAGTTGAGACAGTGTACATTGAGCAAGTGTAGAGTATACCGACTATAGTGTTAACTAAGTTAGAAGTCACTGACACATCATGATATTGACCGAGTGAAAGAAATAAATGAAACATAAGACTGTCAACTAAAGATGATGAGCTGGACAAATATGGATGATTATGAGGTTAAAGATAAAGTTTTCTATGAAGAACATATGACTGACAAAATTCAAGGATGATCAAATGATGGAGA
The DNA here is from genome assembly GCA_027943335.1 of Chamaecyparis obtusa. NCBI lineage: Eukaryota > Viridiplantae > Streptophyta > Pinopsida > Cupressales > Cupressaceae > Chamaecyparis > Chamaecyparis obtusa. The sequence goes on from BSBK01001420.1 coordinate 114,895, forward strand.
ATGAAATGTGTTACAGACACAAGTTCTAAGGAAGGTTGAAGTGGAAAAATCAATGATGAAGATTAAGAGGCAAAATCTATGGATGAGAAGAAAATAGTTTATTATATCTATAAAAGAAGACAAGAGATTCAAAATGATAATGCACGTGAGAAGATTGCATTCATGTGAAGCTGGTCAGATAGGTTAAAGATAGAATTGAGTAATTCTTTAAACAACACCGAGCATTAGAGAAAGGAATTAACCGAGTAGAATAGAGTTGGATGATACAAGGAAATTGAAGAGATTATGATAGCTAGAGGTATTTAGAGCTTAGCATAGATCTAAAAATCATATACTATTGCATTCTAACCATTTCTACAAATAAATCTCTTAACTGAGTGGGACTTAATAGTCTTTATTATTTCATTATGACATTCAATAAATGTTGATTGTTTTCATGTTGATCCCATAGTGAATGTTTGGTCATAGAGAACTATTAGTGATAAATCCTCTAATAAGATCACACCTTATTGTGTTTTATAACCTTTAACAGGGTTGGATCTTAACCAAGCTCACTTCAGAAGAGTAAAATTATTTCAAGTACCAGTCCCAGGTGTTTTTTCCCCTAACAGGGTTTCCACGTTAAAAATAAAAATGTTATATGTGTATGGATGTGATGAATTGTTATTTTACTTTACACATTACAATTACTAGTTTGATCGGTATATACACTAGTTAATTTATTTGTATTCGGTTAATGTACCGAAAGGCATGGACAAAGTTTTACTGAGTTGTTTAAATTGTTTGAAGAATTTGTTTTATACATTAGGGAGTGTTTGAGACTGTAGGATAATTGGACTTAACTAATTCACCCCCCTCTCAGTTATCTAACATATTCAACCCATTTCACGTGCCTCTAATTCAATTTATTTTGACTTCCAAATACTGCAATGCCTTATGATCAATATATAACACAAATTCCTTAGGCATCAAGTAATGTCTCCACTTCTTCAAGGATTGAACAATAGCATAATATTATTTATCATAAACTGAATACTTCATTTTAGCATCATTCAATTTCTCACTATAAAAAGTAACAAGTATACCTTCTTCACTCAATACTTCTCCAATTGCACTTCCACTTGCATCACAAACAACTTGAAATACCTTGGTGAAATAAGGTAAAGCCAATACTAGTAATTTAGCTACCATCTATTTCAATGTTTCAAAACTTCTATCAGCTCCATGTGTCCACTTGAAATATTTCTTATCTCCTCTCATTGTCTCTGTCATAGGATTACATACTAAACTAAAATTCCTAATGAACTTGTAGTAGAAACTACACAAACCATGGAAAGAACTAACCTCTCCAACACTTTTATGTGTAAGACAATCCAATATTGCCTTAACTTTCTTAGAATCCATCTTCAAACCTTCAGCTAAAATCACAAAACCAAAATACACTATCTCTTCCTTCATGAAAGAACATTTCTTTAGGTTAATCAATAACTTCTCCTCTTTCAAACTTTGCAAAAATGGTCTCAAATACAACAAATGATCTTCTTTACTCTTACTAAATATCAAAATGTCATCTAGATAAACAATTACAAATTTACCCAAAAAATTCCTCAATACTTCATTCATTAACCTCATGAAAGTACTAGGTGAATTAGTTAAACCAAAAGGCATAACTAACCACTCATACAAACCTTACTTTATCTTGAAAGAAGTCTTCCATTCATCTCCTTCTCTAATTCTAATATGATGATAGCCACTCTTCAAATCAATCTTGGTAAAGTAATTTTCTCCACTCAAACAATCCATGATATCATCCATCCTTGGTAAAGGAAATTGGTATTTCACTGTGATTTTGTTTATAGCTCTAGAATCTGTACACATTTACCATTCTTCATTCTTCTTAAGTGCTAACATAGCTAGTACTACACAAGGACAGAAAATTTCTTTGATCAAACCCTTCTACAATAGTTCTTAGACTTGTTTATTCAATTCTTCATTCTCTACCAGTGTCAACCGGTGGGGAGCTTTATTTGGAAAACTAGCTCCTGGTAGTAAATCCATGTAATGACTAATGCTTCTAACAAGAGGTAATCCATCAGGTATATAATCTGAAATGATATCTTGAAATTATGTCATCAATTATTCAATTTCCAATGATTGTTCATTCTATGTCCTCTTATCAGGATTCTTAGGAATCAATGCATAACACATACTATCCTTCTTCAAGTCTTTTGTAAACTATTTTCCTTCAACCAAAAAAAATATAACAGTAGTGCAATTTTCATTCCTAGATTCTTCTATCAAAGGTAACAAGACTTGTCTCATTCCATTAGCCAGAATAGTATACCTATTCAATCTACCATCATGCAAAGCTTGTCTATCATATTGTTGTGGTCTACCCAACAAGATGTGACAAAATTGCATTGGCATAATATCACAAAGAACTTCATCATGATAAGATCAAATCTTAAGTTTCACATGACATTGTTCACTTATCAATAACTTATGATCATCCCCAATCCAAGCAATTTGATAAGCCTTAGGGTGTTTCATCCTCGGTAACTGCAATTTGGTTACTAACCCCTCTGATGCCAAATTATCTAAGCTTCTACTTTCAACAATCACCTTTCAACATTTACCAACAACCTTACACCTAGTTTTGAATAATATTTTTCTCACACAAAGGTCTTCATTAGTTTCTTCATTCCATAAAGCTCTCCTAATCATCAAGTTTTCTCCATCCTCCAGTCTATTGATAGAATCAGGTGAATCTTCTTTCACAAGTGCATTCTTGCTACTGCTACTATTTTGTTTCTTGAATTCCCATTAGTACACTCAAATGATCCATGTCCTTGTAAAGATTCAAAAGAAAGGATAAAATGAGATGTGTGTTCTTTATGAATATGTGGAGTTAGGGAAGGTAAGATTCTCTTCTTAATCCCAAATTCCCAAAGGAAAGATCTAAATTGATTAACCACAAGAAAATGGTCAATGCATAAATGAATCAATTGATTACTAATATTGAAGAAAGAGGAAAACCTTACATTCCTATTTTTGGAAGAGAGTATTAAAATATTAATTAAAGACAAATACGAACCTCAAAGTATAACAGATCTAGAAATTGCTATTTTCTAGTGTCTGTACCGAGTTTCTGGAAATTCTGCAACTAGATCTGGGACGGAAACACAGAGACGAAGAAAACCCAAAAATATTTTTCTTTTCTAAACTAGGTCAACCTTGACCCAAATCAAGGTTGACCTTGACCCCTTTATGTTGACCTTGACTTGCACTCCTCTAATGAAAATTCTGTTCGTGGATCCCAAAAGTTTTTTGAAAAGGGTACCCAAATTTGCTATGTAACTCACTATTCTGCACCTCCACTCGCGAGAAAAAAATGGTTTTGTTGTCTAGATAGGGGGTTTGCCTTGGTCAAACCATGATTTTGGAACTAACCTTGAAATATAATTGAAATTGTAGTAATAAACAAAGTAAATAGAACAATTCACCTTGCTTATGTTGAAACCCTTGTGGAGGATTTGAATCCTTGAATCCACAAGTATGGATGCTCCAAATGGATGTAGAATTTTAGGATGTAGGATGTCTCAAATCAATTGCCTTTAGATCTTCAACACCAATCTTGAATAGATCTTGGAATAGGAAGAATCTTGAATGGATATGGATGGAGAAATCTTCAAATAGAGGGCTCCATAGAGCTTGAATCCTTCAATGGCTACTAATGGATCTCCTTGATGAATTGGATCTTGAATGCTTGAATACTTGAAGGCTTGAATGTTTGAAGGCTTGAATGCTTGAATGATCACTTTGATAAATCATGCATAGATGATCCTTCCTCTGATTTCTTGATGTCAAAATGAGAGGAGAAGGCTTCCTTATATACTAGTCTAGGGCACAAACTTCTAGAGAAGCCGACATGGGAGAAATAAATTCCCATTAGGCCTATACCCCTAGGAGTGTACCTAAATTAAATATCTTTTAAGAGTTTACCATTTTGAAGCCTGAAACAGTCGACTTGAAAGCAGGAAAATAAATCTTTCCAAAACCCAATATCCAAAAATCCTTAGATTTTGAAATTTAAACCCTGGATCAAGGTCAAGGTCGACCTTGAACCTGAGGTCAAGAACCTCAAAATCTCAGAGCCATACCACATAAACATACAAAGAACATAGAAGGGATCTACCTATTGTGGGGTTAATATGATCATAAGATAATATATATGTATGATATTATTATAAATGAATGGACATCATTCCTTAAAGAAAGTAGAACTACAATCACAATGGAGGAAAGAAAATGCAAGAGTTATGAAGAAGAGTCTTTTTAGACCACAACATGGAGACTAAAAAGAATTAGTGCTACCAAGTCACAAATCCAAGCAAACTACACAAGGAAAACATTTACGAACAATAACATAGGTACAACATAACAAGAAAACAACATATAAAAGAATAGAGATACATATAGAGGAATAGTACAATAGGTTCAATTCCTTTATCACCTTGTACCAACAAAGTAACAAGGGTAATATAAAATAATTTAACAAACATTTAGCAAACACATTACAAGAGAAGCTCAATACAACAGGAAAACACACAAAAAGCTACCATGGAGAACAAGCCAATCAAGCGCATTGCCTACTCTCCCCATCTTAGTCTATATCATTTAGGGAAGGTGGAAAACTCACAAGAGGGACTATATCCAATATAGTAGGAATAATAGCCACTTCCAAACAAGGATCCTCTTGAGAATCATGATGTTCAATACGAGGTATATTTATCAATTGTGTTGAAAGAATATTAGGTAAATCAGTATCAATGTCAATAGTCTTATATTCATCATTAGCATCATTAGTATCATCAAGAGTATCTTCTTCATCAAGATTAATCGAAATAGAATCTAAAATACGAATAGAATCATCATAATCATTCATCTTAACATCATTATTAACATTAACTTCTTCCAACACATCAGACATAGGCTGGTCAAAAAAAGGTAAAGAACTTTGAAGAACAAAGCCATGTGCCTTAGCTTGAGCCTAATGCTTCTTACGACGTTCATTGGCAGATCAGTTACATTTTTTCTTGTTCGAAATATGTTGAGAACTAGGAGGAACAATCACTAATTCCTTCACAGGTTCTATAGGAGGATTAGTAGGATTCTTAGTAGGCTGAAAAGAAACACTAGGAGCTTGATTAACTGAAGTAGAAGAAATGGATAAAAGAGGTATGGAAGGCATAGGAAAAAGACCATGGTTAAGATCCATCTGAGGCATGCTTAACTCTACAATCTTGTGGTGCTTATAAGCTTGATATGATCGACAATGATTATCAAATCGAGAAGGGCATGAATTAGGTAATGAAGGCCAAAATAAGTCAAGGGTAGCACAATCCCTAGGCCTAGAAGGTTGATATAAACTATGATGAATTGTTTTCACTTCTTCATCATGAATGAATTTAGTACACTTATGGACAGGAGAAGCAACGACATGCATGGAATTCAACTAAGGCAAACCAAGCTTAATTTGAAATTGATCAAAAGTAGGGACAACAATGAAGGTAGTGTCCAAAACTTTACTACAAAGTTCAATAGGCAAGTTAATAGAGCCAAATGATGGATAGAGAAAACCATTACAAGTTTGGATCCACACATTAGATGTATCATAAAAATCATGTTGTAAGTTCTTCATAAAAATATTTTCTTTAGTAATGACATTGACTAAGGATGTAGGATCAACAAGAAAACCATGCGTAGGTATCTTAGAAATCCTAGCATAAATGTAGAGGGGACCATCAGGAGCTTTAATAGTCTTAGAATCATCAAAGGTGATCAAGAGTTACCTAGGTATTTTATTCTTAGGTTGTTTTTGAGGTTTAGGTTAAGGTTTCAGTTTAGGCTTACGTTGAGATGGAACTTGAAGTTGAGGTTGAGATTGAGGCTGGGGTGGAGATACAGGTTGAAACAAAACAACATGATCTACATGGTTAACAATATGATTGAGATCATCCATCTTTGAATCATAAACAATATTCAAAGAAGATGGTTGAACAATGGTATTAGTATCATGTGTAGGCAAAGGATTTGTATATATTTGGAGGTTTTGATTAGGAGAGATAGATTTGTTCACACTACCATCAAAATTATCAATAGATAAAGCATTAGAATCTATTAACTCTTGAACCTTATGTTTTAGAGAGTAGCAATTCTCAATATCATGGCCATTCTGACGATGATATTGATAAAAGTCTTTGGGATTAAAGGATTTTGATGCCATTGTAGTAGGTAAAAGAGGTTGAATAGGAGGCAAAGTAATCATATTAGCATTCAAAAATTTACTCATAATAGAATTTAAAGATTCAACAAGAGGAGTAAACATACAATTTAGACAAAAAGCAGTGGATGTAGAAGTGACATTGTTGGATGCAACAACAACTTGATCAACAACTGCATTGGCTTGTTTATTTATCTTGACATAGTTGTTAGGTTTTTGAAACTTGTTGGGATTAGGAGAAACATCACTCTTATCAACTGGAACATGAGCCATTGGAGTGTTTCTCTCAAATTGACTCACTTGTAATTGATAATGATGAAGCACTGCACAAAGCTGTTGAAAAGAGGTAAATTCAGTAAGTAGAATCTTATCTCTAATATCCTTTTGTAAATTTGAAATAAACATATGTTGAATATCAATATCAAGAACATGATAAGAAATTTGAGCATACAAATGCTTAAATCTACCAATAAATTTATTTAATTTTTCTTTAGTATTTTGTTTACAATGCATCAAATTAGTTGAGGACACTTGTAGACCAATGTTATTTTGAAACTATTGGATAAAGGCATTGGAAAGTTTTGGGAAAGAATCAATAGAATAAGGAGGCAAGGAACAATACCATTTCAAGGTCTTATCACAAAAAGTTCTAGCAAACAACTTGGCTAAAATCCTATGGTCGTGAGCATAGTCACTACAAAGGATTTGAAATTTTTTAACATGAGTGATAGGGTCTCCCTTACCATTGTAATTCTCAAGATGAGGCATATCGGCTTGTTGAGGAACAGGAGCACGAATAATGTATAGGGATAAAGGACTTCCCATGTCACATGTAGGAATACTAAATTTGGATTGAGTTAAGGACACAAGTTGTTGTTGTAAAGAGGACATAGTTTGAGCTAGACTATTGATTGTGGAATCATTAGAAGAAATAGGAGACATATGAATATTAGAAACACTAGGGAAAGTGTAGGAAGCAAAAAGAATAGAAGACACAACCAGTGGAACACTTGGAACTGTATACACCTAAAAATGGTCACCTAGACTATTAGCCCCTTTTGCTAAATCATAAATTGCTTGTTCTTGATCAAATCCTAGTTCTATCATTTATTTGATTATTTTCTATGGGCTAACCATCTTATCCTAAGTCTTTATTCATTTAAAAGGAATATTTCCTCCCCTTTTAATAAATAAAAAGCCCCCACTTTTCATCTTATCCTAAGTTGCACAAATAAAGCATTATTCTTATTTTATAAAAAGAGAAAAAGCACTTTTTGTCTCATATGGACACAAAAGTCAACTCCTATTTTCTCATTGGAGGATATTTGTGCACATGGATTGCTCCTCTTTTAAGCTCCACCATTGATTAAATCTTTTGCCTCTTAATCTCCATGGTCCATTTCTCCTCATTTCCTATAAAAGAAGAGCTCTCTTCTTCATTCTAGATCCCCAACTTTTTTTGCTAATATTATGCTGCAGGTTTTCTAGGTCATCTTGGAGCTTTTGGAGACATTCTTGCATCTAGGGTTTTAAGATTTGGAGCATTATTGGCATTCATCTTGGATCTTCATCAACACTCTATCTTCTTGTCTTCATTCTTGCATCATCATGGCTTTCTTGCTTCATAGTTAGATTTCATTTCTTGCATAGTAGCTTTATTTTCATGGCATTCTTAGCTTAGATTTCCTTTATGCTTTAGATTAATTCATCTAGTTTAACTAGGAGGCTTTGTAATACTTGCATCTTTCATTTCCATAGTTTAGCTTGCATTTCCATTCTTAATCTAGCTTGCATTGCATTTCATTCTTTATTCTTGAGGATATTGGCATTCTTGCCCTTGTCTTCATTGAATCTCCCATTGCATGGTTTACTAGCAAGGTTATAGGCTAAATATCTCTAGCTGAGAGCATTCTTAAAAACCCTTGCACTCCATGCCTAGGGAGCTATGGATCGATTTGTGAGGGCTCATTCTTGAGTTTCCTTGCATGTAATGATCCATAGAAGTGTGACACAATTATAGCACATAGGAACCATAGTTGGAAGAGGGTTGGAATAGGTAAAAGGAACACTATGATAAGAAGGTTGTGAGGTAGGTAGAGACACTAGTGGAACACTCATAGGAATAGATGGAATATATGTAGTCACTAAAGGAGGAGTATAAGTAGGAATGCTAGGTAAAGGAATGGAAGAAGGTTCCACACTAGTGACATGAGGAGTGAATCCTAGTTCTTAAGTTCCTTGAGCTGAAGGTTTAACATTTAAATGCACAAAATGAGTGATACCACACAAGAGATTAACACCTTGATCACTATCCCGAAGAAATTTATTAAGAGCCTCTATAGCTTGAATAGAATCTTGATTATGGTTTTCTTGAATAAGCCAATTTCCCATTATATCAAGTTCAGTTGAAAGTTTTTGGACTTGTTCAGGAGGAACTCTTGAAGCCTCATCCTCATCATGAGATGAGTGAGAACAGTTATGCTCCATAGTAGCATTGGAATCATGAGTGATCAAATTGTCATCTGGTATCCTAAGGAAAGGAGAGGAAGACTCAGGATCAAAGGAACCCATAAGTCTGTGACTTCTTCTAACCAGAATATTATAAGTAGGACTAGAGGTAGTAAAGATCATATACCAATGCAATGCAAAAGAACTAAATTAGGAAAACACAAAGCATGAACAAATAAATGTTTTTGTATTTTTTATTTATATGATTTTTTTGTTTTATTTTTGAAATGTAAGTGCAAACACATAAAAGAAAGCTAATCTAATATACATGCAAGATCTAACATGAAATGTAAATCTAACACCATAAAAGAAAGAGTTGTCTATCACGGGTTCACCAAAATGTAAAGATTCAAAAGAAAGGATAAAATGAGATGTGTGTTCTTTATGAATATGTGGACTTAGGGAAGGTAAGATTCTCTTCTTAATCCCAAATTCCCAAAGGAAAGATCCAAATTGATTAACCATAAGAAAATGGTTAATGCATAAATGAATCAATCAATTAGTAATACTGAAGAAAGAGGAAAACCTTACATTCCCATTTTTGGAAGAGAGTATTAAAATCTTAATTGAAGACAAATACTAACCTCAAGGTATAACATATCTGGAAATTATTATTTTTTGGTGTTTGTACTGAGTTTCTCAAAATTCTGCAACTGGATCTAAGACAAAAACACAGAGACGAAGGAAACCTAGAAATATTTTTCTTTTCTGAACCAGGTCGACCTTGACCCAAATGAAGGTCAATCTTGAACCCTTTATGGCAACCTTGACCTGCGCTGCTCTGACATAATTCTATTCGCGGATCCTGAAAGTCTATCTGCTCTGTAATTCACTATTCCGCACCTACACTTGAGAGAAAAAATGGTTTTATTGTTTGGATGGGGGGTTTGCCTTGGTCAAACCTTGATTTTGGAATTAACCTTGAAATATAATTGAAATTACAGTAATAAATAAAGTAAATAGAATAATTCACCTTACTTATGTTGAAACCCTTGTGGAGGATTTGAATCCTTGAATCCATAAGTATGGATGCTCCAAATGGATGTAGAATTGTAGGATGTAGGATGTCTCAAATCAATTGCCTTTATATATTCAACACCAATCTTGAATAGATCTTAGAATAGGAAGAAGCTTGAATGGATATGGATGGAGAAATCTTCAACAAGAGGGCTCCATAGATCTTGAATCCTTCAATGGCTACTAATGGATCTCCTTGATGAATTGGATCTTGAATGCTTGAATGTTTAAAGGCTTGAATGTTTGAATGCTCACTTTGATAAGTCATGCATAGATGATCCTTCCTCCGATTTCTTGATGTCAAAATGAGAGGAGAAGGCTTCCTTATATACTAGTCTAGGGCACAAACTTCTAGAGAAGCTGACATAGGAGAAATAAATTCCTATTAGGCCTATACCCCTAGGAGTGTACCTAAATTAAATATCTTTTAAGAGTTTACCATTTTGAAGCCTAAAACAGTGGACCCAGAAGCGAGAAAAGAAATCTTTTCAAAACCCAATATCTGGAAATCCTCAGATTTTGAAATTTAAACCCTAGGTTAGGGTAGAGGTCAACCTCAACCTTGACCCAGAAGGTTGACCTTGACCCTGAGGTCAAGAACCTCAAAATCTCAGAGCCAGGTGCCAGAAATAGGTAGGAAAGAAGTGGAAAATAGGGTAGGACAGGGGGAAAAACTAGATCCAAGCCAAAGACCCATTCAATGCATTTGACATGACCCCAAAACACTTACTCAGAGGGCTAATCTAGTCCTAAATGGAATTTCTTCCATTTTCTGATGATACAGTCCTTCTTCCCCATATTTTTAACAAGTACCCTTAAACCAAACTCTATATTCACTCTTGTAATTATTATTACTCTATGAATAACTTCCTATACCTCTATATGAATTATCTTCCTTCCATTTTGATTTACCTTTATTCTGATTTGTCTTGTCTTGATCAGCATGAGACCTTCCACCTTCACCATATGATCTACCTCTTTCTCTAGGAAATATTCCACCTCTACCTTTTTGTCTATGTGCATGTCTCTTGTTCAACTTCTCTTCTACCTTCAATGCAAATAGATATGCTTCTTCAATGATATTAATCTTGACCAGACTGATTTCATCTTGTATAGATGTCCTCAACCCATTCAAGTAACTTATAATCCTTTCAACTTCATCATCCATATGTCCAGATATGATATCCAATTGGTAGAATTCCTCGATGTACTCTTTCATAGTAGTATCCCTTTGCTTCAAGTTTTGTAACTTTCTCAACAAGCTAACTTGATAATCACCCTGTAAGAATTTACCTTTCAAATTGTTCACCATCTTAACCTAAGTTTTGATCTTTTCCTTTCCTCTACTTTGTCTTTTAGTTTGCAGATGTTCCTACTACATAGATGCATGTCCTTTAAATTTTGTTCTTGCAATATTCACCTTCTTATCTATAGGTGTGCTTTCATAGTCAAATTATTTCTACAAATCAGAGATCCAATCCAACAATTCATTGGAATCAAACTTGCCATCATAATCAAGAGGATTGAAATGGGGTTTAGCATTCATTCTTGTCAAAGCTCTCAAGAATATTTCATCACCTTGTTCAAGATTAGGAACTTTCTCACCAACCTACTCAGCTTCATCTTCACTAACATCCTCAATAGGTCATCCTCTTCTTTGGTTTGTCTCCACAACTTCATGTCTAGCTACAATTTTTCTCAAAAAATCCATCACAAGAGGATTAGAATTTATCCTTCCATGAACCATCTTGTAACCCTCTATAATTGTAGGTCATATTTACTGTTAGGAATAGTCCCAAGAGATAACTGAGAGGGGGGGCGATGAATCAGTTATCTACAAGTTTCAATTCTTTATCCAATTAAGTATACTTAAACATAAAGCATAAACACAATGAAAGAACACTTGAACACAACACCAATATTTTGGTTACGGTGAAAACCAAATAGGTAAAAACCCTGGTGGGAATTGACACCCACTAATAATCTACACTAGTGTATTATGATCTTTGTTAGAAGATCCTTAACCCTGTTAGGAGTTGTCTTTACAATGCATTTATTATAGTGACTTGGTCAAGGGTCAGACCTTGTTAGGAGTCTTTTACAATTAACCCTATTAGGGGTGAGGACACACTATCTGAGAGTACACTGCTCAAAGGGGTGAAGGCTACAACCTTTTGAATAATAGATACACACTATATTTGGATCTTGGTGAATTGCACTTTGACCTGCTGTCTAGATTAGTTCTAATGTATAGCATAAACTCTTCACTTGGTCACATAGACCTTCTACTGATGGCTCAACACTTCACACACTCTGCTTTGCTCTTCATAATCAACTCTGAACCATGCTTTAACAATCACAAATGACTACTTATAAATATATTTCCTCTAAATTATATAATCAAGTCGGTTTGTTAGGACCACCTTGAAATCATATTAGAGAAACAATAACATACTCCAATAACATCTTAGTAAGCTCTACTAAGCATGCAACATAATCTGGGACTTGTCTAAATCAATAAGTGTAGGCACATGCTACATGTTGTCAACTCTACCAAATTAACTGATACTTTCTCCTCAAGCTAAATTACATCATGTGCTCTTAACCAAACATTACTAACTCTTCTCCAAGCACTAATCCAAGGGTGCATATCATAATGATAGGTGCAAATCATGTACCAACAAAATCTCTGTCAGCGCTTCTGAATAAACATAGGAAACTGTAACTGGTGAATAGTGACTGCATAACTTCACTTCTACTGATCATAAGACTTGGCCTCTATGAATGTAGAATCACTAACATGTCTCCATCAAATATCCAAATGTGAAAGGCTTCATGATAACTGTACGAACAATCATTCACATAACATTGCCTGTAACTCTGTCAGGAACACTGCTCACACAAGCTCCTATATAACTGTCTATACTAACAGTTAACCTCTGCATCCATGATATCATGATGATAACATGTCCATGCTTCATATACTAAAATCTTGCTGCATAAGTCTTCCACACATGCTACTTACCATATGTTGTCATCAATGACAAACATACAGTCAGCACTGGCTTGCTAGCAAATCTCCAACAATTTCCCCCTTTGACATTGATGGCAACATATGGAATGAAAAACACCATCAACCCAAATGAACAATTCTTTTATAACATTCTCCATTTCCTCATAAAAAATCCCCCAAGGATGAATCCTCCATCTGCTATAATAGTCTTCAACATTCTTCATTTTCTCAATTGAATACTACTCCCTTAGTATAATACTCCTTCTTCACTTCTATTTTTCATGACTATATATTACTCCCCCTTTGACATCAATGAAAAAGGGTGCAAATCATTGAAGCTCTGGTACTACTCCTAAAGTAGAGTATTCAACCATCCATTAGTCCCTAAGGACTGATGCTCTTCCTTACTTCTAAGCAGAATTAGGGAAGGGAATTACTCCCAGCTTCTCCCTGAGATACTCAAAAGTATCCTTTGGAAAACGTTTTGTGAATATGTTTGCCAACTGATCTTTAGTACTCACATAGTCCAACTTGACTCCTTTCTCTACCACTTTCTCCCTTAGGAAGTGATACTTAATCTTGACATGCTTTGTCTTTGCATGCATCACAGGGCTCTTTGACATATTGATAGTGCTAGTATTATCACAATGAATAACAATAGGATAATCAATCTGAATTCCAAAATCCTTTATCATCTGCTTGATCCAAACAATTGTAGAATAATTGAAGGTTGCTACAACATACTCCGCTTCTACTATTGACTGAGAAATACAATTTTGTTTCTTGCTTGTACACGTGACAAGTCTGTCACCAAGAAACGCTGCTCCACCCGATGTACTCTTTCTATCATTAATGCATTCTGCCAATCTGCATCAGTATATACATGAAGCTCAACATTTTCTAAATTAGGATACCATAGACCATAATTTATAGTGCCCTGCAAATATCTAAATATTCTCTTTATTGCCATGAGGTGACTTTGTTTAGGCTCTGCTACAAATATTCCAACTATGCCAACTGCATTGGAAATATCAAGTTTAGTTTGAGTAAGATATATGATTTTACCAATCATAGACTTATATAATGTTATATCTACTACCGGTGAGTCATCCTCTTTTGTAAGCTCGCATCTAGTTATCATAGGTGTCCCTACTAGCTTGCAATCATCCATCTTGAATTTCTTTAATATTTCTTTCACATACTTGGATTGATTAATGAAAATACCTTTCTCTGTCTGCTGCACATTTAATCCTAAAAAGTATTTGATAGGTCCAATCATGCTCATCTCAAATTCACTCTGCATCTCCTTACCAAATTCAGCACTAACTTTGTCATTACCTCCAAAGATAATGTCATCAACAAATATAGCTACAAGCAATAGTCCTTCAGATGTCTCTCTTATGAATAGATTACAATTTTCTGCTCCTTTTTTGAATCCAATTTTTGTTAGATATCCATCAAATCTCTCATACCAAGATCTAGAGGCTTGCTTAAGTCCATAGAGGGCCTTCTTCAATTTGCATACCATATCAGGTCTATCTGATAAGGTGAATCCTTCTGGCTACTCAATATATACTTCTTCTTTTAACTCTCCATTCAAAAATGTTGACTTGACATCCATCTGATAGACTTTGAAGTTTTTGACTGTTGCATAAGCTAGAAACAACTTAATAACTTCTAATCTTCTCACAAGTACAAATGTGTTTGAGTAATCAATGCCTTCTCTCTGTGCATATCCCTTACATACTAACCTTGCCTTATTTCTTACTATTATACCATCTTCATTCATCTTGTTTCTAAATATCCATTTTGTTCCAATCACACTCTTATCACTGGGTCTTGGGACTAGTTCCCAAGTATCATTCTTGATAATCTAATCTAGTTCTTCTCTCATAGCATCATTCCAATCTAAATCATTACATGCATCTTCAACACTTAAAGGTTCAATCTGAGATAGTAAACATACCACCTCATTGCTTGCTAAACTCTTTGCTTTTGATCTCGTTGTGACTTTGCCGCTCTGATCTCCAATGATGTCATCCTTAGAATGATATCTAGATGTAAACTTTGGAACTTAAAGTGATATTATCTCATCTGCCTTCTAAGTTTCTTCTTCACTTGTTTCAGGGTCATTGAACAATACATCAATACTGTCAAACATCTCTTCAACAACTATCTCACTAGTGGAAGGTCTGGATTTTTCTTCAATCATGGGTGAATAATCATGATATCTCTCTTGAACCATAAAATTTTCATCAATCTTAACATGATCACTTTTAATGATCTTCTTCAATCTTAGATTAAAACATCTATAAGCTTTTCTCTTCGTAGTGTAATCAAGGAAAATACCTTCATCGCTTCTTGTATCAAACTTTCCTACTTCATCCTCTTGATGTAGCACTTGCTTCCAAAGATTTTGAAGTATTTTATTGTGGGAACATTACCAAACCATAGCTCATAAGGTGTCTTGTCTGTGCCTGGTCTCAATTGTATTCTATTGATGGTGTAGACTATTGTATTAACTGCATCTCTCTAATAGGTGTGTGCAACTTTTCCTTCAATCATGATGGTGCGCATTGTGTCAAGGATGATCCTATTCCTTCTCTCTATAATCCCATTCTATTGAGGGGTTCTAGGTGCACTCAACTATCTCTTTATGCCATGTTCTTCGTAGTACTCATAGAATTTTTCAGAGGTGAATTCTCCTCCTCTATCCAATCTTAGACATTTTATCTTTAGTCTAGATTCATTCTCAACCTTAGCTTTGAATATTTTGAACTTCTCAAAGGCTTCTGACTTATCTTTCAAGAACGCAACCCACACCATTCTAGAGTAATCATTTACAAACAAAATGAAATACCTTTCACCATAGTATGATCTTGTTTGAGTTGGTCCACATAGGTCTGTATGAATCAGATCCAACTTGTTCTCTACTGAATTATGCTTGCTTTTGAATGAATTTCTCACATGCTTTCCCATAACACATTCCCTGCATATAGGATCAACTGGCTTTGCTATGATAGGTAGATCTCTTACTACCTTAACATTGCTTATCTTTACTATGTTATCAAAGTTGATATGACATAGTCTTTTATGCCACAGCCAACTGTCATCAACTTTAGCAATGAAAACAACTTGCTTTAGAATTAAGTTGAAAAACATTACCTTTAGTCTTTGAGCTAGATGCAATCATAACACCATCCTTGTTGTTAATAATGCACTTGTTGTGTTTAAAATCCAACTAATAACCTTTTTCAAGTAACTATCCAACACTAAGAAGGTTATGCTTTAAACCATCTATATAGAGAACATTGTCAGTGTTGTTCTTTCCATCCAATGTGATAGCTCCTCTACCAATGATAGGTTTAGGAGTGTTATCTCCAAATCTAACCATGCCACCATTGTACTTGTCTAAATGAAAAAACCTATCTTTATCACCTATCATGTGATGTGAACAACCACTATCTATGATCCAATCTTTCCTTATGTCTTCTTGTGAAATCAATGCTAACTTTTCTTCTTCTTTCTCATTTCCATGATCCATTTCCTTATTCATTTTCTCTATAATGGAAATCCATCCAATTTCATCTTTAGCTAAATCATCATGTGATACTCCATCTCTAGCATAGTAACATTCCTTTGAGTACTTAGGCTTGTAGTCATTTTTGAACTTTTTAGCTCTTGTAGGACACTTAGATGCAAAGTGACCAATCTTATTACATGAAAAGCATTTAAATGGAAATTGACCTTCATATATCCCTTTTCCTTTCTTTTCTCTTTTAGCAATCATAGCAATGAAATCATCTAGTGCTTTCTCTTCATCATCATCATCAAAATTATCATAATTGTTTGTAGATTTCTTAGCATGGATTGATGCTTTGAAGGATATCTCACTTTTAGGTTCTGTCTTCAATCTTGAAATATCAAAAGTTGAAATTTTGCTGATCAAGGTCTCTCTTTTGAAATTTGATGTAAGCTACATGGTCTCATTAGGGATGTTGATCTTGTTTTCATACTCTGCTGTGAGAGTGGTCATCAACTTATCCATAATGTCTTCTTCTGAGATCTCTCCACCATTGTTCCTAATTCCTGCAATGGCTTCATTAATCCTTTGGTTGTAAGCTCTGATGTTTTCTTCAGGTATCATCTCTAATGCATTGTATCTTTTCTTCCAAGTTTTTCTACGAGCATCCTTTTCTTGTTTATCTCCTTCAAACATGTCTTCTTGGTGGTTCCATATCTTGTGGGCTGTGTCTACTTTCTTTATCTCTAAAAACTCACTATCAGATAGGGTGCTGATAAGGGCTTCTTTTGCTATTGCATTTTGATGGAACAATTCTTTATGCTTGTCAATAGCATCATCCTTTGCAAGGTCTGCTAAAGTAGGGATCTAGACTTGTCACATCAAAAAATTCAAAAGCAATGCATTACAAATGTGTCACCATCTTGTTCTTCCAATCAAGATGATTCTCTCCATCAAACTTATGCCTTTCTTTTTTGAAGAATGCCATCTGATCAACCTCAAGCTATTAAAATTTCTCTCCGAGGTAGTTGGCTCTGATACCAATTGTTAGGAATAGTCCCAAGAGATAACTAAGAGTGGGGGGGGGGGGTGAATGAATTATCTACAAGTTTTAATTATTTATCCAATTAAGTATACTTAAAGATAAAGGATAAACACAATGAAATAACACTTGAACACAAAACCAATATTTTGGTTAGGGGGAAACCCAAATAGGTAAAAACCCTAGTGGAAATTGAAACTCACTAATAATCTGCACTAGTGTATTATGATCCTTGTTAGAAGATCCTTAACCCTGTTAGGAGTTGTCTTTACAATGTATTTAGTATAGTGACCTGGTCAAGGGTCAGAACTTGTTAGGAGTCTTTTACAATTAACCCTATTAGGGGTGAGGACACACTATCTGAGAGCACACTGCTCAATGGGGTGAAGGCTACAACCTCATGAATAACAGATACACACTATATCTAGATCTTGGTGAACTACACTTTGACCTGCTATCTAGATTAGTTCCAATGTATAGCATAAACTCTTCACTTGGTCACATAGACCTTCTACTGATGGCTCAAAACTTTGCACACTCTACTATGCTCTTCACAATCAACTTTGAACCATGCTTTAACAATCACAAATGATTGCTTATAAATATCTTTCCTCTAAATGATATAATTAAGTCGGCCTATTAGAACAACCTTGAAATCATATTAGAGAAACAATAACATACTCTAATAACATCTTAGTCAGCTCTACTAAGCATGCAACACAATCTAGGACCTATCTAAATCAATAAGTGTAGGCGCACGCTACACCCTATCGACTCTACTAAAGTAACTGATACTTTCTCCTCAAGCTAAATTACATCATGTGCTCTTAACCAAACATTAATAACTCTTCTCCAAGCACTAATCCAAGGGCACATATCGTAATGATAGGCACAAATCACATACCAAAAAAATCTTTGTCGGCTCTTTTGAATAAACACAAGAAACTGTAATTGGTGAATAACGACTGCATAACTTCACTTCTACTGATCATAAGACTCTACATCCACGAATGTAGCATCACTAACATGTCTCCATCACATATCCAAATGTGCAAGGTTCCATGATAACTGTATGGACAATCATTCATAGAAAACTTCCTAGAACTCTGTCAGGAACACTGTTGACACAAGTTGCTATATAATTGTCTGTACTAATAGTTAACCTTCATGTCCATGATATCATGCTGATAACATGTCCATGTTGCATATACTAAAAGCTTGCTACATAAGTCTTCCACACATGCTACTTACCATATGTTGTCATCAATGACAAACATACAGTTAACACTAGCTTGCTGGCAAATCTCCAACATTTACAAGTATGCTCCCTTACAACCAAACTCACTTAGGGTTTACAAAAAGATCTAGTTCAACACCAATTCCAAAAGAACACAAACCTTACTCTAATACCACTTGATGCAGTCCAAGGAAGGAGGGACAATAATATGATAAATCCTACCTCGCATCAAGACTAAAAATAGGAAAGAAACAACAAGTAATAAGAGAAAAAATGCAATGTCCAATTTATTAATTGAGATCAAACTTCTAGCAATTTGCCTTCATACATGTCAGGACATAAGGCCTACCTAGTTGCAACCTTACAATATAGCTAAGTCAACCTTACTAATCTAGAATCCTTCTTTTGCTCCTCATTACTCTTCCCTTCCTTTTCCTAAATTACATCAAGTTACAATATATAGCCATCACGACACATAGGTCAGCCCTAATAAAGATTACATTTCCCAAGAACAAGAAAACATGTTACAACAAATAGGGTGAGTCCTAATCATAAGAACTCAATCCATAAATTATGTAAAGCCTTCCAATCCTAGATTTAGGTCTACACATGATCCAAGGCCATAGAAAGATGCCCCACCGATCATCACAAACCATATATTACCACCATGAGATCAAAATTCCACCAACATTCAGGAACAAGCCACAAACAAGCTACTTGAGAATAGATGAATCATAACTCGAAAACCATTGATCCAAATGAAGTAAGATCATGGGAAAGTGGTCAAAAATAGGTCTTGGATAAGATTCTATGACTGCACATGCCAACTTAAACACATGATGAACCACCAACACAATCTTATAGATAGGAAACAAGAACAAAAAAACAAAACTATTTTTGGTTGATGCAAGATTTCCATGAACCCAACATGCTCCTACATCAGTAGCACCTAATAGTATTCAGATTCAGCTTCTAAATTCACTTGAGGATCTAGACAAATTGAATGCTCACATTGTTATTTTGGAATAAAAATAGAGAGAAGCTAATGGATTCATTGACAATTTAAATGAGCAATTAAGGTAATTGAGAGATAGGAGAAAAGTTCTTGGAGATCAGTTATAATAAAAAGGCATTGAATCTACTTCAAACAATGATTATGAGTAGATTTTGAAAGAGAGAAACAACCTAAAGAATGAAATAGAATCTATGGTGATCAAGATCATTGAAGAAATGGAAGCTAAAAGAACTCTTGAATAATCCCTAAAGGTTAAGACTAAGGAATACTACAAACTAAGTAGTGAAGTTGGACAACTGCAAGTTTTTCTTGAATAATCCAAATATAATGATCAATAATTGGAAATAATCAATGAATTATTATGAAGAGTTTTGGAATGGAGAGATAAGGTACTGAGAGGGGAGGGGTGAATCAGTGCCCTCAAAAACTTTTAACTTGATACTCAATCTGCAAATAGTAGTAAACTAATCTATCCAATTGAATCCATTGTATGTAACATTCATTCAATTGAATTGTAAATGTAAATTCCATGAAATGAAACAATAATTTAATCACATAACACAAGTATTTTAGTTACGTAGAAACCATTGTTAGAAGGTAAAAATTGTGGTGGGGATGACACCCACAAATTCTTCACTACTACAAATAATAAAGTATGCTGGTTAAGGCTACAAGTTGTGATCACTTCTGGTGATCTTACCTTGTTAGGAGTAACACTAAGATTGACTAGATCTACCTGGTTAAAGGATTTTAACAATACTTCTTGAGTGTGTACTCGGTTAAGAGATTTACAACAAGACTGTTAGGTCTAGTCTGTTAAGAGATTTTGCTAACTCTGTTACAATGATTAGAGAATAATAGTAGGGTATCTAAAAAATTGACAACTATACATTATCTGAATCAAATCTATGATGTACTGAATAAATATAACCTTTGTGTGTAGTAAATTATTCACTGATCTGCTTGGTAGCCTTGACTGATATTGAATAACTTGAATGAACTAATAAATGCTCTGTCATGCAAACCTTGTCTGAATACTGATATCTTGAAGGCAACTACTACTTCAAGATCTCTATCTTCCTTCATCCTCTTGTCCACACACACACATGTCAAATAATGATAATTAAAAATATATAGCAAACTGCTATGATTTACATGACCTAATTAGGTTTACATCTTCTTAGGAAAACCTAAGATCTACGGTATACAAAACTAACCTAAATTGAACTAATACATAGGGATCATCATTACATTTAATTATTAAATCTACAATAAATGATCCTCAATCTTGGTAAAATGTTTTATGATTCTATTGTAACCATTCACATAGATAAATGTGCCAAAATTGATTACTATGTCATTTCCTAAATTGCTCAGTAAATACTATCAATACTGCTCGGTGAATATACTGGTGCTTAGTGTCTAGTGTGCTTGGTGTTTACTGACGCTTGGTGCTTGGTATAGACTGATGCTTGGTAAAATTGCTCTAGTGCCTGGTTAAACTTGGTTCCTTTTAGGTCTCGGTACTTCCTTAAGAATACTTGGTATGAAGGCTTGATTATCTAACTGAATAGCATATTGTAGCATGTAGTTCTTCCTTTTACCGACTGATCGGCATAGATAATCGACTGATCTACTTGATTCTAATGACAACATCTAATGCTCAATAGAGATAACAATCTCCCCCTTTGGCATTAGTATCAAAACTTTAATGTATATAGACCGATATATCCTTCACTATCCTGACTTCATATATACATGACAAAAATTTGTATAACTCCCCCTCTATGCATGCTCCCGATATATATGTAGTACACTTAGCATTTAACTATATAATTTGACATATATATTATATTCCCCCTTTTTGAGATTAATGCCAAACTCAAAAGTATGTACTTACATCTTATAAAAAATATGCTGGTGGGTTTTCTTCAGAGAATCTAAGAGGTTCTCCCATTCCTCTTTCAAGTTGGTGAGAGCAATGTGCTCAAGACCAACTTGTGCATGCATGTCAAAAATTTTCTCCAACAATGAAATTTTCAGTGTTGCAACTAAAGCTTGCACTTTGACAATATGTCTTTCAATTATCTTCAGGTGGGGAAGTAACTCAGCCCAAATCTCTATGACTTGGTCACTTATTGTGTTTTCCTGCTTCGTCAAATCTTCTCTTAACCACCCAAGTTCTTGAACTTTAAGGATATTCTTGTGAAAAGCATTAGGCTTGGTTAAGGTTCTACTTGCACTAGCTTGGATTTTGGTATCTAGCTATTTTATCTTTTCACTAACCTAAGCAGTGAAACTTTCTATAGTGCAAAGCTTAACTAGCACTTGAATAATTGTCTGAGTGATAGATTGAATGTTGGTAATCACCTCATAAAGTTTTACCTTATTTATTGCCACTTCCTGGCTGATTTTCTCTGCTAATTTATCTTGAATCTTGGATTCTGCCCTTTCCTTAATTCTCTTTTCTACTTCTGTATCTAGGGCATTGATTTATTGTACAAGAGTGGCAAGCTGGTCCATTATCGATGTATCTTCATTTATGTGGACCTCTAATACAACTTATTGCAAGATGTCTCTTACATCTTCTAGAATCTTCTTGCTTTTACACTCTTTCCTCAGCTTTTCCCGAGCTACCTTTCTTGTGCATAGTTCCCTATATTTTCTTAGTTCCTTGGGGTCTAAGGTCCTTGAGTCACATTCCAGTATCACAATGACTTCTTCTAAGGTGACCGACCCTTTACCATGCTTTTTCTTTTTCTTCTTGGGTTCTTAAGGCAAACTCTTAACAAAAGGTACAATAGCTTTTACCTCGACATTCGATGTTTCTTGCCCAGTGGACACATTATCTTCCTTCTTCTACTCCTTGATAACCTGCATGTCATTTGATATGGAGGGAGCTTCATATGTAGTGTCTAGTGGGGTGGTCTTGGTAGTCTTTGGCTCACTTTGGCCCTGTGTCTCTACCTTTGTCTCCTTAGGCTCATTTATCTCAATAGGTGTACTTGTCCCTTGATTCCTTGATGTATCCATTGGTTTCTCAAGGATTGAGCCTTCAGGTTTCTCCTTTGAAAGTATTTCTACTACTTCTATCAAAATGGGAAGTTCACCCAGTATAGATGTTATTTTTGGCTCGGTGAGGTGTCCCTCTTCTTGTGTTTTTTTCTCTAGCAATAGTAACATCCTTATCTTCAGCTATGTCATTAGGATCACCATTTTTGATGTCCTTAATGAGTACATCAAGTGCATTGTTATCTATCATTTGGATCTCAACTTAATCCAGTGCATCCTATGTTAGACTTATTTCTTCAATGGCATCTATTGTATTAGGTACCTCAGTATCTGATAAGTCAACTCTTTGTGTGGGTGCTAGATCTGCATCATCAATGTGTATTCCCTTCCCTTTTCTCTTTGATTTCTTCTCAAGAATAATGGCTAATGCCATCTTTTCTACTTCCTCCCGAGCTTGTATTATTGAAGTCCAGATGAGGTGACTATTCTCATCTATGTCTTCTAGATTTTCATCAAGTATCTGTAGTGCCTGATTCTTTACTCTAAACCTCTTTGAATATTTACTCATAAACTCATCAATTTCAGGAGCTGTCAAAGTAGGAACTGCCAAAACTAGGGATTGTTCCCTCATTCTTTTCTTGGTATTCAAGGCATAGGACCATTTTTGTGAAATTATCTCCTCTAGTGCCTTAGGTAAGTATTTGGAAAATTCAATAGGAACTCTCTTGAATCTTATCATCATTTTTATTTTTGCTTCTTCTATTTTATTTTGATCCTCGATTGACAAGTTTTCAAACCGACTAATTTTAGGATCACTAAGTCCACCATTTTCAATTATTTCTTCTGCTACCTCATCTACAAACCAACTCTTATTTACAACAACTTTAAATTGATTATTATCATTTTCTTCATCATCTAGATCATCTTTACCCCTAATCAACTTTCTTCTTTTCTTGGGGGCTTCAGCAGTAGTTTTAGTACCTCTTTTCCTGTATGTCTTCCTTGGTGTAGCATCAATTGGCCTTGATAATTTTACAACTCCTTTCTTCAGTGGTGGTGAGGTTGCAGTTGTAGACCCTGTGCGTGCCCTTGTTTGCACTTCTAATTGCTTCTTCTCTGGAGTAGGGGATGGAGGAACTGGTGTAGAGTCTGCATATTTGTGTGACTCAGTTTCCTCACTATCATGTGGCTTGTTAGTTAGCAATAACTGACCTTCAATTGCTGCCTCAACCGGTGTACTATCAAATGATCCAGTATCATCTCCAAACTTCTCTACAAGATTTTTCATCATTTTCCTTGACTTATTTGTTATCTTATCGATAACCATGCCTGTTTTAATTCTTTTCTTGGCCTCTTCATAGGTTCTAAACCTCTCTGCATTTGCATCCTTTGGTACAACCAACAAAGGTTTTATTGATTTTGAAGCAAAATCAATGTCTATCTCATATCCCATAGGGGCTAACCATTTAGTCCTAGGCTCCACAACCTTTATCAATGTGTGATCAACGTCTACAAGAAAACATATCTCATGCTCATACTCTTCTACAAGTTGTCTGGGAATTCCACTCCGAGAATTCATTTTACTCTTGAATTGCTCAAAATAATTATCAAATACACTATTAAGATTATTTCCCAAGCCCTTAATCAAATTTGAAATTTGTGATATAACTTGCTTGTTAGTTGACCACTCTATATTACGAACCGATGGGAAAAATCTTTGCACATAGAAAAATATGCACACTAGCAAGGATCCAAACTTACATGTTTTCGACATTGCTGACCAGATTGTCTTCATGTTTTGTTTAATTTTCTTCAACAAAACCTCAGTTAGGTCTAACTGATAACCTTTCTTAACCATTCGGTAGGCTATGTCAATGGCTCCATAAGGCACACTATTTAGTCTTCTTGACTAATACATTTTATAATCGATGACATGAGCTGCAAATTTCACCTATGTGTCTTTGATTGTGTGGATCTTCATGGCTCATCCATCCCACTCAACTCTAGTGTTCTTCTCAATTTCTGCCCTAGATGCACTATGAATAGCCTTGGACTTATTAGTGGTAGGATACCTGGTGATCACATGAAACATGTTCTTGGTTATCTTTACTGACTCATCCAACCATAACTTTCCATCATGAAACCGATTGAGAATAACCCTAATCCATCCACTCTTAAATTCCCTCAAAAAATTTAGGGCATTCATTAAACCAATAACTTCCAGTTGTTTATGTTCAAGTTTCAACTTTCCATCTTCTCTACATAGCTTTTGATAAGCTGCATACATGTCAAAATCTCCTATCTCTCCTATCTTGCAGTAAATATAAGATCTTATGTCCTCAACAAATAGAATCTTAGGGGGTATTCTTGAGAAATCTCCAGCTTGATAAATTTTTGATGCAACTTCAGGATGAAGTTTGTATCAGGGTTCATTGCAAGTAGCAAACACAATAATGTTGACTTCTTCCTCCTCGACAAACTTGGATTTGTTCTTCAATGCAGATGCCATTATTTCTTGAAATAGGGTTTCAGTAAATACTAGTGTATCATCTTAAAATGGAAGCACTTCCATGTTAAGAGTTTTTATCCCTCTGAGTGAGTGGTATGGGGTCATCTTAAGTGCCTTGATCGAGTCTTTTCATGTATTTGGTTGTTTCCCCTTGTTCTACTTCTCTCTTCTTTATTTCCAGCCTTTTTTTGACAATTTTCTATGAGAATCTGGAGTTTTTGACTATTTGGGTCAAAGATGACTTGGTAGGGTCAAGGAAAACCTAGACCTCAACCTAGGTTAGGGATGACCTCAACCCTAACCTACAGTGGTGTCTACCTCATCCTTGACCCCAGGACCAATTTTTAGATTCTGGGAGTTACGGGATGTCGGGCTTTGGAAAGTTTCTTTTTCTCACTTCCGGGTCAGCTATTTCGGGTTTTAGAATGGTAAATCCTTAAATTGCGTTAAATTTGGGTCCATTTCTAGGGGTTAAGATTAACTAGGATTTAATTCTCTAATGTCAGCCTCTCTAGAGGTTTGTGCCCTAGATCACTATAAAAGGAAGCCTTCCTCTCTCATTTTCTCCATCAAGTTTTGTGAGAACATCCACAATCAAGCAATTGCATCCATTTTTCATAATCTCTCAAAAAAGTGCAATCAAGAAAGAAAGAAGGAGAATGAAAGAAAGCAAGCATTCATTCATCTTCAAGCCAAGCATTCAAGCATTCATCAAGGAGATCCATTATTAGCCATTGAAGGATTCAATCTCTTTGGAGCCCCCTTGAAGATTTCTCCATCCATATTCATCCAAGCCTCTTCCTATGCAAAGATCCATTCAAGATTGGTGTTGAAGATCTAATTCCATTGATTTGAGACATCTTCCATTCATTTCTACATTCATTTGGAGCATCCCTACTTGTGGATTCAAGAATTCGAATCCTCTACAAGGACTTCAACATAAGCAAGGTGAATAGTTCCATTTACTTTGTTTATGCATATTACTATTTCCATTCAATTTCAAAGTTAATTCTTAAATTGGGGTTCAACCAAGGCAAACTCTCCATCCAAACAATAAAAACCCTCTTTTTCTTGCAGGTTCAGGTACAGGACTGCGAATTAGAGCTTGGATTTGGATACCCTTTTTGACAAACTTCTGAGATCCACGAATAGATTTTCCATCGGAGTTGTTTTGGGTCAAGGATGACCTTCAGTAGGGGGTAGGATCTTGCCCTAGGGTAAGACCTTGCCTCGCTATCTGGGTCAAGGATGACTTGCTTCCTGAAAGACAAAAGTTTTTTAGGTTTTCTCCGTCTCGACATTTCCAGTCCGATATAGGTTGTAGAATTGCCTGAAACTGTGCACAGACATCATAAATTAGTATTTTCCAGATCTTCTCTATTTCAAGGTTAGTATTTTTCTTTGATTTATTTCAGATTTCAATTATATACTTTCTATAGTAGATTATAGGATTTTCTCCTTTCTTCATATTCTCCATTGTTTGATTCTTTTGTGCATTGATCACATCTTTGTTATTAATCCATTTGGATCTTTCCTTTTGGGAATTTGGATTGAGGATAGGTCCTATATCATACCCCTATTCAAATCCAATCTTATCCATTGAGGTGATCCCATTTCACACCTATTCATCTTGGTGAACCCAACGTACTTACTCTCCTTTCTTTTATGGAATTAGATGCCCTATTGTGTTTTGTGGTGTTAGATTTCCTTTTATCTTGTTGATGTTAGATTTTCCCTTTGTGTTAAATCTTGCATGGTAATTAGATTTCAAAAATACAAAAAAAAAATTGCAAAATTTCTTTCAAAATACAAAAATATTCATGCTTTATGTGTTCTTAGTTTAGTTCATTTGCATTGCATTAGTTTATGAGCTTTACTACTTCTAGTCCTACTTATAATATTTCGGTTAGAAGAAGTCGTAGACTCATGGGTGCCTTTGATCTTGAATCTTCCTCTCCTTTCCTTAGGATCCCAGATGATAATTTGATTCTTCATGATTCCAATCCTATTATGGAGCAAAACTCTTCTCACTCATCTCATGATGAGGATGATGCTTTAAGAGTTCCTCCTGAAAAATTCCAAAAACTTTCAACTGAACTTGATAAAATGGGTAGTTGGCTTAATCAAGAAAACCATAATCAAGATTTTATTCAAGCTATAGAGGCTCTTAAGAAAGTTCTTTGTGATAGTGATCAAGGTGTTAATCTTCTTCATGGTATTACTCACCTCATGCATTCAAATGTTAAACCTTTAGCTCAAGAAGCTCAAGATTTAGGGTTGATTCCTCCTATCACTAGTGTAGAACCTTCTTCTATTCCTTTACCTAGTATTCCTACCTATACTCCTTCTTTGGTGACTATGATGGTTGGCTCTGTTCCTATGAGTGTTCCTCCTGTGTCCCTTCCTACATCACAACCTTCTTATCATAATGTTCCTTTTACCTATTCCAATCTGCTTCCAACTATAGTTTCAAGTGTTCCTCTAGTTGTGTCTTCCATCCTTGTAACTTCTTACACTTTACCTAGTGTTTCTAATGTTTCTATTCCTCCTATCTCCTCTAATGATTCAATAATCATCAATTTGGCTCAAACTGTGTCATCCTTATAACAACAACTTGCTTCCTTAACTCAAAACAAGTTTAGTATTCCTACATGTGACATGGGAAGTCCTTTGTCTCAAGATATCATTTGTATTCTTGTTCCTCAACAAGTTGATATGCCTTGTCTTGACAATTATAATGGAAAAGGAGAGCTCGTTCATCATGTTAAAACATTTCAAATCCTTTGTAGTGATTATGCTCATGACCATAGGATTTTAGCCAAATAGTTTGCTAGAATTTTTCATGACAAGGCCTTACAATGGTATTGATCCTTGCCTCCTTATTCTATTGATTAATTTCCACAACTTGCCAATGCCTTTATTCAACAATTTCAAAACAACATTGGCCTGCAAGTGTCTTTGACTGATTTGTTGCATTGCAAATAAAGTGCTAAGGAAAAATTGATGAAATTTATTGGTAGATTTAAGCATTTGCATGCTCAAATTTCCTATCATGTTCCTGATATTGATATTCAATGTATGTTTATTTCAAATTTGTGAAAGGATATTAGAGATAAGATTCTACTTACTGAATTTACCTCTTTTCAACAACTTTGTGCAGTGCTTCATCATTATCAATTACAAGTGAGTCAATTTGAGAGCAACACTCCAATGGCTCCTATTCCAATTGATAAGAGTGATGCTGCTCCTAATCCAAACAAATTTTAAAAATTCAATAATTATGTCAAGATAAACAAACAAGCAAATGCAGTTGTTGATCAAGTTGTTGTTGCATCTCACGATGCCACTTCTGCATCCATTTCTTTTTGATTAAATTGTACATTTAATCCTCTTTATGAATCTTTACAGTTTGTTATGAATAGGTTGTTAACTACTAATATGATTACTTTACCTCCTATTCGACCTCTTTTACCTGCTACGATTGCATCTAAATCTTTTGATCATAAAGCTTTTTGTCAATATCATCATCATAATGGTCATGATATTGAGAAGTGTTATTCTTTAAAACATAAGATTCAAGACTTAATTGATCCTAATGCCTTATCTATTGATAATTTTGATGGTAGTGGGAATAAATCT
This sequence comes from Chamaecyparis obtusa, assembly GCA_027943335.1. Lineage (NCBI taxonomy): Eukaryota > Viridiplantae > Streptophyta > Pinopsida > Cupressales > Cupressaceae > Chamaecyparis > Chamaecyparis obtusa. The sequence goes on from BSBK01001420.1 coordinate 143,693, forward strand.
ATCTCTCCTTTGAATCAAAATCTTCAAATCTATATGAATCCTTTACCCATGTATGATACTAATACCATTGCTAAGCCATATTCTATGGAAATTTTGTATGAATCAAAGATGGATGATCTCAATCACATTGTTAATCAAGTGGAGCATGTTGGTCAATCTATATCTCCACCTCAACCTCAACCTCATGCTCAAGATCAATCTCAACCTCAACCAAAAGCTAAGCCTAAATTGAAAACTCAACCTAAACATCAACAACAACCTAAGAATAAAAGACCTCGGGAACTTTTAATTACCTTTGATGATTCTGAGACTATTAAAGCTCCTGATGGTCCCCTTTATATTTATGCTAGGATTTCCCAGATACCTACTCGTGGTTGTCTTGTTGATCCTACATCCTTAGTCAATGTTATTACTAAAGAAAATCTTTTTATGAAAAATTTGCAACGTGATTCTTATGATACATCTAATGTGTGGATTCAAAATTGTAATGGTTTTCTTTATCCATCATTTGGTTCTATTAACTTATCGGTAGAACTTTGTGGTAAAATTGTGAACACTACCTTTGTTGTTGTTCCTACTTCTGATCAATTTCAAGTTAAGCTAGGTTTGCCTTGGTTGAATGTCATGCATGTTATTTCTTCACCTATCCATAAATGTCTTAAATTTGTTCATGATGAAGAAGTGAAGATGGTTAATCATAGTTTATATCAACCTTCTAGGCCTAGAGATTGTGCTACTATTGACTTGTTTTGGCCTTCATTACCTAATTCATGTCCTTCTCGACCTGATAATCTTTTCTGCTCATATCAAGCCTATAAGCATTGTAAGATTCTCAAATTAAGTGTATCTCTGATGGATGTTAATCATGGTCTTTAGCCTACACCATCTATACCTCCTTTATCCATGGCATCTACATCTGTTAATCAAAGTCCTACTGCTAATCATTTGACTATTGATAATCCTGTTGATCTTCCTAAAGAATCTGTGAAGGATCTTATGATTGTTCTTCCTAGTTCTCAACATATTTCAAGTAAAGCAAAATGTAATTGATCTACTAATGAATGTCATAAGAAGTGTCATGCTCAAGATAAATCTTGTAATTCTTTTCTTCAAAATCCTCTACCTTCTTCGGATAAACCTATGCATGATGTGTTAGAAGAAGTTGTTACTAATAATGATGTTAAGATGCATGATTATGATGATTCTATTTGTATCTTATATATCCTATTTTGATTAATCTGGATGAAGAAGATACTCTTGATGATACTAATGTTGGAAACAATTGTCTGAAGGAAATTGCTACTCAATTATGTATTGTCTTTGATGTCACACTATGTCATAGTCCGCAGCAATCAGTTCCTACCGAGCTCAGTCGGTCTGCCAGACAGGAATATTTGTGCTTACCGAGTCCACTCGGTTATCAAAGAAAAGTAGTATTTACCGAGTTCACTCGGTTGCCGAAGAAAATTTAGTGTTTACCGAGTTCACTCGGTTGCCGAAGAAAAGTTAGTGTTTACCGAGTTCAGTCGGTCATCGAGAAAAGTTAGTGTTTACCGAGTTCAGTCGGTCATCGAGAAAAGATAGTGTTTACCGAGTTCAGTCGGTTATCAAAGGTAAAGAATTGTCGGTGTTTACCGAGTTCCCTCGGTCACCGAAAGATTATAGAAAGTTATGGTCACCGAGCACTGTCGGCCCTTGAAGGATTTTTGCAAATAGAGTTTACTTAATTCAGCCGACTGTTATACTAAATAATGTCGATTTGACTAATCCAAAATCATATAAATAAAAGGTCAAATGTGAAAAGTAATAATAACACAGCAGAAGATTTACAGAAGAAAAGAAGGAAAGGTATATGCGAATTTGTGAAGGATGTTCAGATATCCTTGAGGAGCAGCAGAGATTTATTTGATCAAAAAGGATCAGAATTATGCAGAACAGAGATCTGTAATCAGCAAGACAGTTGCATTATTATACAGGTTACTTTCTCATTGTTACCTTCTTATCATTGTAACAGTGAATTCTAAATCTCTTAACCGAGTTGGTTTAACAACCATAATGTAAATCCTCTAACAAGGTGACAATTCCATTGAATTGTTTTCAAGACCTCTTACCAGGCCACTCCTTGCAGGGTGTTTTAAATCCTCTAACAAGGTCACACCTAACAGTGTGTTTTGTAACCTTTTACCGGGTTGGCTTCTAACCGGGCATCACTTCAGAAAAGTGAAAATCAGTATCTAGATACATTGGTGGTTTTTCCCATATTGGGTTTCCACGTTAAATCTTGTGTCTCTTGTGTTCTTAATTTCTTTCTCAATCGTATACATGTGCTGATGAATATCTAAAGATAATATTGATAATACTTTCTGCATCTTCAAAGTTACTGCAATCTATTTACCGAGTGCTAAAACAGATAACAGTGTTAAGATATCCTAAGGGATCTGCAAAAGAATAAATCAGGAAGTGTTTTTATGGTTGACTGATTCACCCCCCCCCCCCCTCTCAGTCACTTCATCCATATTCCATCAACTAATGATGTTAATGATGAATATGAGACTATTGACATTGATATTGATTTAGCTAATATGCTTTCATCACAATTAACACTTACAACTAGTATTGAACATTGTGATTCTCAAGAGGATCCTTGTTTGGAACTGGCTATCATTCCTATTGTGTTGGATGTAGTTCCTCTTGTGAGTTATCCAACTTCCCTAAATGATATAGAATGAGATGGGGAGAGTAGGCGGTATGCTTGATTGACTTGTCCTTTATGGTAGCTTTGTTGTGTGTTTGGCTATTGTACTGTGCTTCTCCTGTGATGTGTTTGCTAAATGTTGTTAGATTCTTATATATGACCCTTGTTGCTCTATTGGTGCAAGGTGATAAAAGAATCAAACCTGTTGTATATTTCCTCTATATGTATCTCTATTCTTCTATATGTTGCTTAATGTTATGTTGTAACTGTGCTATTGTTCGTAAATGTTTCCTTATGTAATCTACTTGGATTTGAGATGTGGTAGCATTGATTCTTTTTGGTCTCCATGTCATGGTCTGAAAAGATTCTTCTTTGTATATCTTATGTGATCTTTCCTCCTTTGTGGTTGCAGTTCTACTTTCTTTGGGGAATGATGTCAATTCATTTTGCAATAATATCATATATATATCATCTTATGATCATACTGACCCCATGGCAGGTAGATCCCTTTTATGTTCTTTGTATGTTTATGTGGTATTTCCCTTGAGTTTTCTTCGTCTGGGGGCATCTCATAGTGGAAACGTAATCAGTGGAGTTGTTTATGTTTCTGTTAAAGCCATTGCTCTTGTTAAAGTGTTAGTAATGAATTTAACGTGGGGGCATACACTCTACTCACTTAATGCACACACACACTTTTCAATACACATATATTATTTTTCAAGATACCTTTTCTCCCTTTTTGGATTAGTGACTAATCTTTAAAGCATGGATTTATATTTTAAGATCTCTTGATCCCTCCAGTTTCAAATATATTTTTGATCCCTTAAGGTTGGACGTGTCCTTAAGACTGGATCTCTTTTGTTTTTGGCTTTGCTCTTATGGAATAGAATATTCCTGACGGTGAATCCTTGATGGGTTGACTAGTGAGTAGCCACATTCACTAGGCAATTCAATTCCATCTTTCTAGTTGCACTGTTTCCTTATGTGGTTCACAATGGGACATAAGTTCTAATTGGGTGAGATAATCTCTCTCTCTCTCTCTCTCTCTCTCTCTCTCTCTAGAGATGTTTCTCTTATTGTGATCTTGGATTTTATGAAGACTTGAGTCCCTGGGGGCTTGAGGTTTCCTTTGTCACTTTGATTACAATAATATTATCTTTTCATTATGATCTCCTTTACCAAGAGTTTGCATCGAGTCCATACTCTTGCTAAAGTGGGGGCTTAATGTATCATCTTAAAATGGAAGCACTTTCATGTTAAGAGCATTTAGCCCTTTGATTGAGTGTTCTAGGGTCATGTTAAGAACCTTGATCAGGTCTTTTCATGTATCTAGTTGTTTCCCCCCTGTTCTGCTTCTCTCCTCTTTATTTCCAGTCTTTTTTTGACAGTTTTCTTTGAGAATCTAGAGTTTCTAACTGTTTGGGTCAAAGATGACTTGGTAGGGTCAAGGACAACCTAGACCTTGACCTAGGTCAAGGATGACCTCTACCTTGACCTAGGGCAGTGTCTACCTCATCCTTGACCCCAGGTCCAATTTTTAGATTCTGGGAGTTACAGGATGTCAGCCATTTCGGGTTTCAGAATGGTAAATCCTTAAATTGCATTTAATTTGGGTATATTTCTAGGGGTTAAGGTTAATTGGGATTTAATTCTCCAATGTCAGCCTCTCTAGAGGTTTGTGCCCTAGATCACTATAAAAGGAAGCATTCCTCTCTCATTTTCTCCATCAAGTTTTGTGAGAACATCCACAATCAAGTAATTGCATCCATTTTTCATAATTTCTCAAGCAAGTGAAATCAAGAAAGAAAGAATAAGAAGGAAATAAAGCAAGCATTCATTCATCTTCAAGCCAAGAATTCAAGCATTCAACCATTCATCAAGGAGATCCATTGTTAGCTACTAAAGGATTCAATCTCTTTGGAGCCCCCTTGAAGATTTCTCCATCCATATTCATCCAAACCTCTTCCTATGCAAATATCCATTGAATATTGGTGTTGAAGATCTAATGCCATTGATTTGAGACATCTTCCATTCATTTCTACATTCATTTGGAGCATCCCTACTTGTGGATTCAAGAATTCAAATCCTCTACAAGGACTTCAACATAAGCAAGGTGAATAGTTCCATTTACTTTGTTTATGCATATTACTATTTCCATTCAATTTCAAGGTTAATTCCTAAATTGGGGTTTGACCAAGGAAAACCTCACATCCAAACAAAAAAAACCCTCTTTTTCTTGCAAGTACAGGTATAGGACTGTGAATCAAAACTTGGATCTGGATACCCTTTTCAGAAAACTTTTGAGATCTGCGAATAAATTTTTTGTTGGAGCTATTTTGGGTCAAGGATGAACTTTAGTAGGGGGTAGGATCTTGCCCTAGGGTAAGACCTTGCCCCACTATTTGGGTCAAGGATGACCTGCTTCCCGAAAGACAATTTTTTTTTGGGTTTTCTCCATCTTGGCATTTCCAGTCTGAAACAAGTTGCAGAATTGTCTGGAACTGTGCACAAAGATCATAAATTAGTATTTTCTAGATCTGCCCTATTTCAAGGTTAGTATTTGTCTTCTATTTATTTCATATTTCAAGTATATACTTTCTATAGTAGATTATAGAATTTTCTCCTTTCTTCATATTCTCCATTGTTTGATTCTTTTGTGCATTGATCACTTCTTTGTGATTAATCCATTTGGATCTTTCCTTTTGGGAATTTGGATTGAGGATAGGTCCTATATTCCACCCCTATATCATACCCCTATTCAAATCCAATATTATCCATTGAGGTGATCCCATTTCACACCTATTCAACTAGTATGAATAGCTCAGTAGTAACAATACTTACGCAAAAATGCTGATGAAATCACTCAGAAGATTTTGAGATAGCTCTTAAATGCTTTGAAAATCCATTTCTTGAAATTGCTCTAGAAACTCTTTTGTTCTTTGAAATCGCAAGTGAAAAATGAACTAAGTTTATCGTCTATTTATAACCTTTTTCAAATTCCCACTCAAAACCTTTGCAATAAATGCTTGACCTAGTTACAGCTCGATGACAACTGTCAAACTTAGTGAATATAACAAAGTACAAATAGCTCGGTTAACATGAATTTTCACTCGGTTAAAACTGATACTCGGTTAACCTTGCATAATAGTCACTGACGGGTAACTCCTTACTTGGTCTCGGATATACCGACTGTAAACTCTTTAAAGTCCAAAACTTATAAAACCATAATGCATCTCAATTCATGCAAATTTGGTATGTGCACATATAATATAAGGAACTATATGTAAAATATGATCAACTTAAATTGTTAGTTTCACCCATACCTTTTTTTTTGCTTAGGTGGAGGTGTCAATGTCATCCAATCCAATGGCTGACGTTTCACCAACTACATTGCTTGACTCAACATTATCATTTTATGCCTTTCTCCACATAGTGTTTCTTATCCTCATGATATCTACAATTGTATTGCCATTCTAAAAAAATTGTTCTTCTGGTGCTCGGTCTCTGCAATCTTTACTTAGGTGACCGACTTTGTGACAATGTAAACATGCCATACCTATTCCTGTCCAACTTAAAGATTTTCTAGCTCATCTCTTCCTCATACAATTAGTTGCAATATGTCCATACCTTCAACATACTATGTAGTTAACCCATGTGTTGTAATCCCAAGTGTAATCATTACCTTGTCATCTCAATTGATAGGATTAATTCTATCCTTTCGGTGTCCAGATTTGCTTCATCTTTGTTCTGCATTCTTGTGAAGTGTGTCCGTGCATGTTACAAGTGTGACAATGTTTCTCCATGTTGGGATTGTTAGGAGTCCTATTCAACTTAGATCAACATTCATATGATTGATGTCCAAACTTGTTACAATTATAGCAATGACCATTGAACTTAGGAGTGGTTTTAGGTTTACCTTGTTCTTTACTCCTACATACATTTGAAGTGTGGCTCGGTTTACCACAATGATAGCATGTTAGTGTCTTAGGTCTCTGATTCTATTTTTTATTCATCTATTCAACTTGCTTAGATGATTCTCCATGCTCGGTGTAGCCAAATCTAGTAGTGCTTCCAAGTCCTCTTTGACTAATCAGAAAATCATCAATTTTATTAGAACTGTCTTCAGCCTTTTTCATCATCTCATTATGTTCTTGTTGCATCTTCACTTCATTTATTAGTCTTTCATTTTCTTCCCTAAGTATTCCAATGTCTTCAAGTTTCCTTGACAACTCAATATTTACTCGGTTGATCTCCTAGCTTACAATAATCATCTAATTGGATATTTCAAAGTGATGCTCGGTAGTCTCAATATCTCAGTTTCTTTCACTTGCAGTTGTTCTATCATTTGTCTTTTGTCTTCAATAGCCAAATTTCTCTCTTGCTCAGCTTGTCTAGAATTTTTCATCATATCAATCATTCTTACCATTTGTGTCTCTTGACTGATCTGCAAGGCTTTCACTTGTTCAGTCAAATGAAGATTTTTATTAGATAAATAAGAAATTTCACTTTTAGAACTGTCAAAAATACTGCCTGAACTAGATCCTAAATTCTCAAATGGGTCATCAATCTCTTCTTCATGGTAGTTAGTCTGACATTCCCTAATAGCCATGTCCTTTCTCTGACCAGTAAATTTTTCAATGCATCCTTAGCTTGTTTGTATTTCTCAATAAACATCTGCAATTGAATCTTTTGATTCTCTATAGTTTTGTCCAACTTGTATCTCTCCATGATTATATCTTTCCTTTTCAGTGGTTAAACCATCCAATAAGAGATCTGAGCTCTGATACCAATTGTTGGAATGGGGAGATAAGGTACTGAGAGGGGAGGGGTGAATCAGTGCCCTAAAAAACTTTTAACTTGATACTCAATTTGCAAATAGTAGTAAACTAATCTATCTAACTGAATCCATTGTATGTAACATTCATTCAATTGACTTGGAAATGTAAATTGCATGAAATCAAACAATAATTTAATCACATAACACAAGTATTTTGGTTACGCAAAAACCCTTGTTAGAAGGTAAAAACTACGGTGGGGATGACACCCACACATTCTTCACTACTGCAGATAATAAAGTATGCACGTTAAGGCTACAAGTTGTGATCACTTTTGGTTATCTTACCCTATTAGGAGTAACACTAAGATCGACTATATCTACCTGGTTAAAGGATTTTAATAATAATTCTTGAGTGTGTACTCAGTTAAGAGATTTACAACAAGACTATTAGGTCTACTCTGTTAAGAGATTTTGTTAACTCTGTTATAATGATTAGAGAATAATAGTAGGGTATTTGAAAAATTGACAACTATATTTTGTCTAAATTAGATCTATGATGTACTAAATAAATATCACCTTTGTGTGTGGTAAATTATTCACTGATCTACTCAGTAGCCTTGACTAATTCTGAATAACCTGAATGAACTAATAACTACTCTGTCATGCAAACCTTATCTGAATAATGATATCTTGAAGGTAGCTAATGCTTCAAGATCTCTGTCTTCCTCCATCCTCTTGTCCACACACATATGTCAAATAATGATAATTACAAATATATAGAAAATTGCTATGATTTACATGACCTAATTAGGTTTACATCTTCTTAGGAAAACCTAAGATCTACGATATACAAAATTAACCTAGATCAGACCAATACATAGGGATCATCATTAGATTTAATGATTACATCTACAATAAATGATCCTTGATCTTGGTAAAATATTTTATGATTCTGTTGTAACCATTTACATAGATAAATTTGCCAAAACTGATTACTATGCCATTTCTTAGATTACTCGATAAACACTATCAATACTGCTCGGTGAATATACTTGTGCTCGATGTCCAGTGTGCTCAGTGTTTATTGATGCTCGGTGCTCAGTACTCGGTATAGACTGATGCTTGGTAAAATTGCTCTGGTGCCCGGTTAAAACTGTTTCCTTTTAGTTCTCGATACTTCCTTAAGAATACTCGGTATGAAGGCTTGATTGTCTAATCGACTAGCATATTGTAGCATTTAGTTCTTCCTTTTACCAACTGATCAACATAGATAACCAACTAATATACTTTGATGCTAATGACAACATCTAATGCTTAATAGAGATAAAAAAAAGACCTAGCCGATGCTAAAGAATTTCAAGAAATATTCAGATCTATCTTTGACAAATTTGATGAGAAGATTGTAAGTCAGAGACCTCATGAATAAAGTATGGCTTAGGGTATAAAAAAGGAGAATTTTCCAAATCCGTTGAAGTAAAAATAGATCAGACTAAGAAACCTAAGGATACACCTTTTAAGAAGACAAGTGGACAAAAATTCAATGGGAGATGTTTCACATGCAACAATCTTGGACATAAGGCAAAAGAATGTTGGAGCAATATGAACACAAATCTAAGGAATACAAATTTAGATCCAGACCCAATGCAACTAGAGGTAACCCTATGTGTTATAAATGCAACAATTTTGGTCATGTTTCAAGGAATTTTAAATTGAGGACTAATCCAAACAATTAGAGGTATGTAAAATAGAATGTTATTTGTTACAAATCCAATAATTATGGACATATTGCTACAGATTGTAGATATATGATCTAGGAGCATCTCGGGTCCTTGGCAATCCTGTGTCACCAAAACCATATTTGAGTTGTTTGTGTTGCTCGGTTCCTTCTTTGATCAAGTTGGTTCGGTGTTGCTTAGTTTCCTTTGTTTGCTAGTGTTGGTCAGTTATCTCTCTAGCACTTGGTTATTTCCCTGGCACTCGGTGATGCTTGTTTGGTGCTTGGTTGGCTTTACTTACTGATAGGTTTATTTTGAGTTTCTATTGAGGCTGACTTGTGCACTTAATTTGGGTCATAGATTTAATGTTGGTATCCTTCATTGGGAAGCATGTGGACCTAGATCTGGTCATTCCTTCCATTAATTATGGATCTAAAGGTTGACTTAGTTTAGTAGCCTCTTGTATATATGTAGTTGTTTGGTTAGAGTTTAGGGGGTAGGTTTTGATAGAAGATAGAAGATAGAGTTAGAGAGATATTTGGCAGATCCTTGCATGTTTGAAGACTTCTATAATTCATTGTAATATTTGGCCGAAACCAAAAATTCCTTACAGCCTGACATGTATGAATCTATTTGAAGTAAATATATGAATGATCCTACATTTTCTCTCTCCCACTATGTTGTTATTGCTTTCACGCATTGTTGAGCAAGGTGGATCAGGCTAGGGTGTGCCATTCTTGGTCTTTCCCTATCTCATCTCGCGTCAGGTGGTATCAGAGTGAGGTGAGATCTAGATCTAGGTTTGCAAATCTAGATTTGAAGGTTCCTTCCTGTGAAGCCCTATTGTAATTTTTGTGGGGTAGCAAATTGTGATTTGACCTACATTTGTAGAGGGTTTTCAAGATGGTTTGTGGAAGGTGAGATGCAGATCCAGGATTGGAAGACATGTTGAGACAACTTGCTGCAATATTAGAAGTTGTTGAAACAACCTAGAGAATAGGAAGACATCTTGAAGATGTTAGTGATGATGAAATTGAGGAAGAACAAGCGAATGTGGAATCTACTCCTATGATAGATCAGGGTGAGGAAATATTCTTGAAGGCTTTGATAAGTTTGAAGTCTGAGGAAATCAGTTTGGTCAAATTGGAGAACATTGAAGAGGCTTATCAATTTGCATTGAAAGATGAGGAGAAAGTGAACAAGAGACATGAGAAAAGGCAAAGAGGTAGAGGTGGTAGATTCTCTAGAGGAAGAGGTAGATCTAATAGTGAAAATAGTAGATCTGAACTAGAAAAGATAAATCTGGATAAAGGCAAGATTGAGTGGAAAGGTGAAAGTTCATCTAGAGGTAGAGGTAGTAACTACCGAGGTGGTTATAGCAGAGAAAGTTTTCAAGGAACTTGTTACAATTGTGGAGAAGAAGGACATAGATCATTTGAGTGTAAACATGCAAGTATGAAGGCTGGTAGCAGTATAAATGCTTTGGTGCAAGAAGAGTCACCAAATGAATTTGAGAAGGAAAATAACTTGACGGTAAGGAGAGCACTTTGGAATGAAGGTAAAAAGGAAGATCCAGTAAGGAAAAGTTTGTTCAAGACTAGATGTAGAGTTTCTGATGAAGGGTGCTCCCCCTTAATACCACAAACACATAACAGAAATAGAGAAACAACAACAATAGGCAAGAACAGAAAATTGGCTTCTTATTATCTCCACAAATGTGGAATTACAAACTTTTAGAATTACAATATGCAAAGCCACATGGGCATTCGCTTACAATATTCTATAGGAAAAAACCTTGAATCAATATCCAGATCTACTACCCAGAATTACCTAGACAACACTACGGGCCTTCTTTATATAGGCAATTTCCACAGCCCGAGAAGGTTCCAAAAATTTAGCCCTTAAGGCCGACTATACATAGAATTATTTTATTTTCACAATTTTTACAATAGGGTCAGCTCAAAAGAAATACAAAATATGCTTTTAGGTAGCCCAACTTTTGGAGGCCATAACTTTTTAACCGTAGCTCTGTTTTTCTATTATAACCACTTTTCAGAAACGCCATGACGAGATCTACAGTGCTTAACACACATTAGCGCTTGTCAATTGGGGGTCGATCATGATCTAGAGCCTCTAAGGCCTTCAAAATTGACCTGAAAGATTTCATACCCAAAAACCTCAATAACTTCACCAATACTAATGATGTGGCAATGAAACTCAACTGGTAGGCTGAAATGACTAGGATGAACCTCCAACTGTGAAATAAAAATATTCTGAGATCATATGACCAACTTACTAAAAATAGTAAGTTTCCATAAAAAGTAGCTCTGCACAAGATAACCCTTATTGAAAAGAAAACAAAAATATTTTTGGGTGATGCAAGATTGCTCTTACACCCAAGATGCTCCCGCATCAGACACCTGGGGTAATTTGAGAAGTGACCCTGTCACGACTCAGGTGTGCAGAGGAAAACCAAGACGGTTAACCTCCTCCTCTGCTAGCAATGATGAATCTTCAATAGGTCATCCTTTCCATTTGACCAAATACTCTTCATATGTCCTGTTCCTTGTGCTTCTACCAACACGACTATCCAATATGTCTTCAATCTCCTTGATATTTGAACTGGTTGCTGGAATACTCCACTGTGCTGCTGTAACCTCATCTTCAACACATCCTTCATGATACTCTGTTAGATTTGAAACATTAAATACTAGTGAAATATTTAGCTCAGTAGGCAACTTGACCTCATAAGCATTTCCTGAATCATGCTTCTTTAGTATCTTACATGGCCTAAACTTCTTCATTTTCAACTTGTTATATGTACCAACTGAAAATCTTTCCTTCCGCAAATGAACCATGACTTCATCTCCAACTTGGATTTCCTTATGCCTCCTTTTCTCATCTTCCTTAGCCTTATACTATGCATTCATCTTGGTAATGTGCTTCCTCACCTCCTGATGGATGTTCTTCAAATGTTCTGCAAAATCCTTAGCTTCAGCACTACTTATTTCTCCTTTATCTATCTTTCTCAACTTAGATGCATTTCTTAGACTACTCCCATATACAATTTGGAATAGCGATTTACCAGTGCTCCTATTGACAGAATTATTATATACAAATTCTGCCTATGGTAAAATCAAATCCCATCTTGTTAGCTTATCTCCAACCAAACATCTTAGCAAATTTCCCAAACTCCTATTCACCACCTCTGTCTATCCATCAGTCTGTGGATGATGTGATGAACTAAACTTCAAATTTGTCTTCAACTTCTTCCACAATGTACACCAGAAATAACCAATGAACTTAGTGTCCCTATCTAAAACTATACTCTTTGGCAACCCATGTAGTCTCACCACTTCTTTGAAAAATAATTTTGCTACATGAACAACATCATTAGTCTTCTTGCAGGGAACAAAATGTGTCATCTTTGAAAACTATCACCTACCACAAAAATTGAATCATGTTTTCGCTGTGTCCTTGGTAAACCAAGAACAAAGTCCATATTGATATTCTCCCAAGGCTTCTTTGGTAGAGGTAATGGTTGATACAACCCTATATTTGGCTTCACTCCTTTCGCCATCTAACATACTCTGCAACTCTGTATAAACTTCTCAACATCTTGCTACAACTATGGCCAATAATAATTCTCACTAACCAAAGCAGAGGTTTTATCACGACCAAAATGTCTAGCCAATCCTCCGCTATGCTTCTCCTTGATGATATTCTCCCTCATAGAACTTCTTGGAATGCACAACTAACTCCCTCTGAATAGCATATCATCCCGAATGATGAAATCCAGCCACTTGATTCTATCTAGAGTAACATGTTCTTTATAAGCTTTCCAAGCTTCACAAAAATTAGGATCCTTTAGATACAAATTCTTGAGTTCCTTCAACCCAACCACCTCAATCTGCATCTCTATCAGCAATAATTTCCTTTTGCTAAGTGCATTTGCAACCCTGTTAGACTTTCCACTTTTGTGTTTCAAAACAAATGTATAACTCTGCAAAAACTCAACCCATTTCAAATGCATTTGATTCAACTTTCCTTGACTATTCAAATATTGTAAAGCTTGATGATCACTATACAAAACAAACTCCTTAGGAAGCATATAGTGTCTCCACTTCTTCAATGCCTAAACTATAGCATAAAATTTTTGATCATAAACAAAATATTTTATCTTGGCATCATTTAACTTCTCACTGAAATAAACAATAGGTTTACATTCTTGGCTCATAACAGCTCCTATTGCAGTACCACTAGCATCACAATCTACTTGAAACACCTTATTAAAATCAGGAAATGCTAAAACATGTTGTTTTGTAACCTTTTATTTCAATAGTTTAAAACTCTTATCTACCCCATTAGTCCACTTGAACTCTTTTCTATCCCCTCTCATTGTTTCAGTCAAGGGTCCACAAATACTGCTAAAATTTATCATAAACTTTTTGTAAAAGCTAGCCAAACCATGAAAAGACCTTACCTCAATAGTACTCCTTGGAGTAGGCCATTCAAGGAGTGCCTGTACCTTCTCTGGGTCCATTTTTAGACCTTCTGTTGAAACTACAAATCCCAAATACACTAACTCTTTCTTCACAAAACTGCACTTCTTCAAATTAATCAACAATTTCTCATCTCTTAACTTCTCAAACACCATACGAATATGCATCATATGCTCTTCCAATGTCTTACTAAAGATCAAAATATCATCTAGGTACACAATGACAAACTTACCCAGAAATTCTTTCAGAACCTTGTTCATGAGCCGCATGAAAGTGCTCGGTGCATTGGTTAGCCCAAAAGATATGACTAACCACTCATACAGTCCTTCCTTTGTCTTGAAGGTAGTCTTCCATTCATCTCCTTCTCTGATCCAAACCTAGTGATATCCACTCTTCAAATCTATCCTTGAGAAATACACAGCTCCACTCAAACAATCCATAATATCATCCATTCTTGGCAATGAAAACCTATACTTGATTGTAATCTTGTTTATTGCTCTGAAATCTGTACACATCCTCCATTCTCCATTTTTCTTAGGTGCTAATACTGCTAGTACAACACATGGACTTAGGCTCTCTTGAATCAATCCCTTCTATAACAACTCATGTACTTGTCTGTTCAACTTTTCACTTTCTGCTGGTGTCATTCTATGTGCTTCCTTATTTGGCAAACTGGCTCCTAGAATCAAATCCATCTGATGATTAATCTTCCTTACCGGTGGTAATCCATCAGGTACATTATCAGATACAATATCCTGAAACTCATTCAACAAATTTGCAACCTCTACAGGTACATCCTCTACTTCCTCTTTACCAACTTTTGGAATTAAAGCAAAACACACACGCTCATGCCTCATACCATCTAGGAATTTTCTTCCATCAACAAAAGTTATTCTCGCATTACCACATACGTTTTCTTCAGTCTCCTTCAATGGCTTTAGCTTATGTCGCACTCCATCCTTTGTTAGGGAATAGGTATTCACACAACCATCATGTACAACACATCTGTCAAACTTTCATGGCCTACCCAACAACATGTGACATGCATCCATAGATATGATATCACATAGTACCTCATCATGGTACCTGCTAATCTTGAACTTTACTAGGCACTGTTCACCGACCATGACCTTGTGGTCATCCTGCACCCAGGCAATCCGATATGGATGTGGGTGTTTCTATTTCTTCAGTTTTAAATTTGTCACCATCTCTTCTAACACCAAATTGTTAGTGCTTCCACTATCAATAATCACATCACAATATTTACCCTCGCACTTGTATCTAGTGCGAAACAAGATCCTCCTTTGTTTAGGTTCATTCTCACCACTCAGTAGGACTCTTCTGTTAATTAGCATTTCTCCTCTTTTAGCATCTTCAAAATTTGATGATCTAGCATCTTCATCTACATGTGCACCTCTGGCCTGGCCTTCATTCCTCCTATCCATCCTTCCTTCGTGTTGAGGACATTCAAATGCCGTATGACCTTCTTCTCCACAGTGAAAACATGTTCTGTGGAAGCCTCCTCTTCCTAAACCTTGTCCTCTTCCTCTTCCTCTTTGATTTCTATTGTTCTAATCTTGGAAATGATTAGAATTGTTTTCTCTCTGATTTTGACTGCTACTGGCCTCATCCTTCTTTTTCGGATCTTCATTTCAACCTCCATATGACCGTCCACTGGATTGTCCACCACGACCTCTTCCATTTTGTTTGCTCTCAAACTTCTTGTTCAACTTTTTCTCTACTTTTAGGGAAAACTAGTATGCCTATTCAATATTGTTCATTCAAACTAGATTCAGCTCCTCTTGAATGCTTGGCCTCAACCCATTAAGGTAATGAGAAACTTTCTCCTTATCAGCTTTCGCATGGCCTGTTTTGATGAGGATTTGATAGAACTCCTCTGTATAATCCTGAACAGATCATCCTACTTGCTTCAAACTTTGCATTTTCTTTAGTAGGTAAAGCTCATAATCAACAGGGATGAATTGTCACTTCAATTTATCCACCATCTAATCCCATCTTGTGATTTTATCTTTCCCTCTTCTATTTCACTCTAATTGAATCTCTTGCCACCAGATCTTTGCATGACCTTTCAGTCTGGCCTTCATGAATTTGACCCTATCAAGATCCTCAATATCTTCATACTCAAAATATTCTTCACATTCATTGATCCAGTTGATCAATTCTTCTAGGTTAAGATTTCTTGAAAATGCAGGAACCTCGATCTTAGGTCTTTTCCCGATCTTGAAAATGGCCCGGAAAAGCCTTTCTTCTTCTTGATTCAAAATTTTGCCTTCTTCTTCTTGATCATCATTTCCTTCTTTAGCTTCATCCCCACTTTCATCTCTGACATTAAGATTCATTCCTTTGTGAATCTCTTCTTGCAATGCTCGTACTTGTCTCTAGAGCGCTCTAACCTTAGGTGTTACAACACTAGCTCTTCCACCACGTTCCCTTCATGGAGGCATTTTTGCGATGCACACTGAAACCCTAACCATGGTCCTAGTGCAAACTACCTCACAGCCAGTGATCTATTTACACACTTTGGAACTCTTGCTTTGATACCACTTGATGAAGGGTGCTCCCCCTTAATACCACAAACACATAACAGAAATAGAGCAACAACAACAATATGCAAGAATAAAAAATTGGCTTCTTATTGTCTCCACAAATGTGGAATTACAAACTTTTAGAATTACAATATGCAAAGCCACATGGGCATTCCCTTACAATATTTTGTAGGACAAAGCCTTGAATCAATACCCAGATCTACTACCTAGAACTGCCTAGACAACACTATGGACCTTCTTTATATAGACAATTTCCACCACCCGAGAAGGTTCCAAAAATTTAGCCCTTAAGGCCAACTATACATAGAATTATTTTATTTTCACAATTTTTACAATAGGGTCAGCTCAAAAGAAATACAAAATATGCTTTTAGATAGCCCAACTTCTGGAGGCCATAACATTTTAACCGTAGCTCTGGTTTTATTGTAACCACTTTTTGAAAATGCCATGATGAGATCTACAGTGCCTAACATGCACTAGCACTAGTCAGCCAGGGGTTGATCATGATCTAGGGCCTCTAAGGCCTTCAAAATTGACATGAAAGATTTTGTAGCAAAAACCTCAATAACTTCACCAATACTGATAATGTGACAATAAAACTCAACTGGTAGGCTGAAATGACTAGGATGAATCTCCAACTGTGAAATCAAAACATTCTGAGATCATATGACCAACTTACTAAAAATAGTAAGTTTCCATAAATAGTAGCTCTGCACAAGATAACCCTTATTGAAAAGCAAACATAAATATTTTTGGGTGATGCAAGATTGCTCTTACATCCAGGATGCTCCTGCATCAGTTTTTGACAAAGTTTGGAAGGTAATCATTGACAGTGGTACCTCAGAGAATCTGGCATCTGAGGAAATGGTCACAAAGTTGCAGTCGAAAAGGTTGGAACATCCGAAGCCCTATCAAATTTCATGGATCAAAGATGAGCATACACTCTTGGTAAGTGAACAATGTTATGTGAATTTGAAAATTGGAAAGTACTATGATAAGGTGTTATGTGATATCATGCCTATGGATTGTTGTCATATTTTGTTGGGTAGACCTTGGCAATAGAATAGACATGACATATATAATGGAAGATTGCATAAATATACTATTTGGGCTGATGGAAGAAGACAAATCTTGTTACCTTTTATGGAAGAACCTATTAGTAATGTTTGCACATCTGTGAAAGTTTGCTTGATGGAAGGAAGAAAGTTTGTTAAGGACTTGAAGAAGAATGATGTATGTTTTGCTATGATTCCTAACAAATTGAGTAAGAAAATAGAGGATAGTGTCCCTGAGGAGATTGATAAGTTACTCAGTGAGTACAGTGAAATAATTTTTGATAATGTACTTGATGGTTTGCCACCAAAGAGAATCATTGATCATTGCATGGATCTAATCCCTGGAGCTATTTTACCGAATAAGGCACCTCATCGGTTGACACCTACCAAGAATCAAGAATTGAACCTACAAATTCAAGAGTTATTGGAGAAAGGTTTGATCAGAGAAAGTCTGAGTCCTTGTGTAGTACTTGCTGTATTGGCACCTAAAAAGAATGGATAATGGAGAATGTGTACCAATTCCAGAGCAATCAATAAGATAACAGTGAAATATAATTTTCCTATACTGAGAATAGATGACATAATGGATAGTTTGATTGGAGCAAAGTATTTTACCAAAATTGATATGAAAACTGGATATCATCAAATCAGAATCAGAGAAGGTGATGAATGGAAGACTACTTTTAAGACAAAAGAAGGTTTGTATGTGTGGTTGGTTATGCCTTTTGGTTTAACTAATGCACTGAGTACATTTATGAGGTTGATGAATGAAGTTTTGAAGAAATTCTTGGGTAAGTTTGTGATTGTATATCTTGATGATATTTTGATTTTCAGTAAGACTAGAGAAGAACATTTGTTACATGTTAGACAAGTTTTGCAGAGATTGAAAGAAGAAAAGTTGCTGATAAATCTGAAAAAGTGTTCATTCATGAAAGAGGAGATTGTGTATTTGGGATTTGTGATTTCAGCTGATGGTTTGAAGATAGATCCTGAAAAGGTTGAAGTTATTTTGAATTGGCCTACACCTGTGAATGCTAGTGAGGTAAGATCATTTCATGATTTGGCAAGTTTTTACCAGAAGTTCATTAGGAATTTCAGTTCAATTTGTAATGCTATGACTAAGACTATGAGAAGAGACAAAAGAGAATTCAAGTGGACACATGGAGCTGATAAAAGTGTTGAGACTGTGAAGTAGAAGGTTGCTGAATTGCCTGCTTTGGCATTGCCTAATTTCAATAAGGTATTTCAAGTGGAATGTGATGCAAGTGGTAGTGTAATTAGAGCTGTGTTGAGTCAAGAAGGTAAACGTGTTTCTTTCTTTAGTGAAAAGTTGAATGATGCAAAAAGGAAATATTCTATGTAAGATCAAGAATTCTATGCTATTGTTCAAGCACTAAAAAAATGGAGACATTATTTGATGCTGAGTGAATTTGTGTTGTATACCGATCATAAGGCTTTATAGTATTTGGGTAGTCAAAATAAGTTGAATCAGAGACATATGAAATGGGTTGAGTATTTGTAGAGCTATACATTTGTGATAAAGCATAAGAGTGGAGTCACTAATTGAGTTGTTGATGCATTGAGTAGAAGAAGATCTTTGATGATCAAAATGAAAATTGAAGTTCTAGGCTTTGATGACATGAGAGATTCTTATGAATTTGATCTTGATTTTTCTAAGCCATGGAGAAAGTGTAGAGCACTTATTCAAGATCAACCGAGTACTAAATGGGATGAATATTTTATTCAAGAAGGTATGTTGTTTAAAGGTATTTAGTTGTGTATATCGAAAGGACCAATGAGAACTAATTTGATAAAGGAGAAACATAGTAGTGGTTTGGCTAGAAATTTTGGTGTTGATAAGACATTGAATTTGCTTAAGGAAAAATACTTTTGGCCACAGTTGTACAAAGATGTTCAGAAATTTGTGAAAAGTTGTGGAGTTTGTCAAGTTGCAAAAGGAGTAAGTTAGAATACTGGATTGTATACACTAATTTTTGTACCTGAGAAACCTTGGAATGACATCAATATGGATTTTGTTCTTGGATTACTGAAGACAGTAAGAGGTAATAATTCTATATTTGTTGTTGTGGATAGATTTTCTAAAATGGAACATTTTATACCTTGTAGAAAGACATCAGATGCAGTACATGTAACAGATCTTTTTTTTAAGGAAATTGTCAGATTGCATGGATTACTGAGGAGTATTATCTCTGACCGAGACAATAAATTTGTTGGATACTTTTGGAAGACCCTTTGGAAGAAGTTTGGCACTGATTTGAAATATAGTTCTACATTTTACCCACAAATCGATGGACAGACAAAAGTTGTGAACAAAAGCTTGGGAAATCTTTTCAGATGTTTAGTTGGAGACACACCAAGTAATTGGGATTCTATGTTGGCACAAGTAGAGTTTGCATACAATAATTCAGTGAATAGGAGTACTGGAAAAACACCTTTTGAGATTGTAAATGGCATACAATTAAGAGGTATATCAGATTTGAGAGACATTGTTGATGAAAGAAAGAGAAGTGCTGAAGGAGTAAAATTTGCTGAGTACATGAAGACATTGCATGAAGATGTGAAACACAAGCTAGAAAAGACTAATCAGAAATAAAAAGATAGAGCCGATAGATCAAGGAGACATAAGACTTTTGATGTTGGTGATGAAGTAATGGTTCATTTGAAGAAAGGTAGATTTCTCATTGGAACATATGGGAAGTTAAAAATGAAGAAGTTTTGACCTTGTAAGATTTTGAGGAAATTTGATAGTGGAAATGCATATGAGATTGAGTTACCTAATGACATGGACATATCACCTATTTTCAACATTGCCGATTTGTATGAGTATTATGAACTCGATGAAGACATGATAGTACCGATAGATTATCTGAAGAAGAAGATTGAAGAAGTTGAGCATATTTTGGAGAAAAGAGTTAGAAAAAGTACAAGAGGTAAACAATATATGGAATATCTGGTAAAGTGGAAGAATAGATAGATTGAAGACAATTTTTGGATTTCACAGTCTGAGTTTGATGCAACTCGAATCATACCTATTCAATGATTTAGAGATTCATTCTCAAATAACCCCAGGTGTTTGATACAGGAGCATCTTGGGTCCTTCGCAATCCCATGTCACCAAAAACATATTTGAGTTGTTTGTGTTGCTTGATTCCTTCTTTGAATGATTTAGTTTGGTGTTGCTCTATTTCCTTTGTTCACCGGTGTTGGTCGGTTATCTCTCTAGAACTTGGTTATTTCCTTGGTGCTCGGTTGACTTTGCTTACCGATAGGTTTCTTTTAAGTTTTTGTTGAGGCTGACTTGTGCACTTAATTTGGGTCATAGATTTAATGTTGGTATCCTTCATTGGGAAGCATGTTGACCGAGATCTGGTTGTTCCTTTTGTTAATTGTGGATCTGAAGGCTGACTCAGTTCGGTAGCCTCTTGTATATATGTAGTTGTTTGGTTAGAGTTTATGGGGTAGGTTTTGATAGAAGATAGAAGATAGAGTTAGAGAGATATTTGGCAGATCCTCACATGTTTGAGGACTTCTATAATTCATTGTAATATCTGGCCAAAATTGGGAAGGCCTTACAGCTTGGCATGTATGAATCTATTTGAAGTAAATATTTGAATGATCCTACATTTTCTCTTTCCCACTATGTTGTTGTTACTTCTGCGTGTTGTTGAGAAAGGTGGATCAGGTTAGGGTGTGCCATTCTTGGCCTTTCCCTTCCCACTCTTGCATCAATATAGAAGTAATGGAACAAGAATAAATGGTCCAGTTAATAGAAATAGTGAAAATAACAATGATAAAGGAAATAAAATTTATGTAAGAGAGAAGATGAACAAATTTGGATGAGAAAAGAACAAATTGATACCTCTTGATAGATCACACCATTTTATGGTGTGGATCCTTCATAAAAAAACTAATTAGGTTTTAGACCTAATGGGGAAGCATTAGCAAAATATCTTGCATTCCCTAAAAATGGCATCATGAGATGATGTGATAACAGTTACAATTGGAGATAGACTCTATTTGGCTACATCTTGGTTCACAAGAAGATATATTGAAGGTTCGATGTTCAGAGAATATTTTTGAGTTTACTGGTTTTTAGCATATTTATTGAAACCATAGGTACAAATGATAATAAATGATCAAATCAAGTCGATTGATAAGTTAAAAGGAAGATTTCATGATTCATTCTTCACATTGCAAATTGATGAACTTGAGTAGAGTGAATTATCAAGCAATTTAGTGATTAATTTGAGTTACCGATAGGTTTGACGAGAAAAACCTAGCGACACTTACATCATAAATCTATTTTTTTCATTAAAGAATATGGAATTCCCTAAGATTCTAAGTGTATTAGAGAAGTCTAGATATGAATTTAAGAAACACCACTTTAAATATATGGAAAATGATATTGATGGTGCATTTTTTAGTGTGCCCCATGAAACTCTTCATGTTGAGGATATACGTGCCTATATTCATAGCAAGATTAAAGAACTAGGAGACCATGAGATCAATAAAAAGTTTGATTTGATGTTTATCAATAGAGTATTGAAATATGAATAATTTTTTTGGAAGAAGTCAAATTTGTGCAGTATCAGAACTTTCATGTATTTGATGAACTGAAATGGGTTTGAATTGTGTTGAGCTAAATTCATGATCAATTTTTCTAGTTGGATGATAAACTGGTCAAAATAACAAAGGAGCTTATATAGGAAGTCATCGTATTCAATGCATAAGGGGCGACACAATAATTGAAGTCTTCAAAGAAGAATGTGGTTGAATAGTTGACAAACTCTAAATAGGACAAAAAATGATATCACTCAGCTTGATGTGAAATTGGCCTCTATGATACTTGATTACAAAGTTTATTGTAGTAGTAGGTGTTAGAATAATTGAGAGGGGGGTGAATCAGTTATCCAGTGTCCCAAAACAAAATGTATAATTCAAAAAAACTATTTCTTCAATTTTTGCTCGTTGGTAAACACTAAATACTTTCACTGTCTGAACTTTTACTGATTACCAGTCTAATACTTATAACAGTTTATCGATCAAATCTAACATGTAACATGTAAAGAATGATAACAAACAAATATCACAATCAACACATAACACAAGAGATTTAATGTGGAAACCCTATAAAGGGAAAAACCACCTAGGATCGGCAACCCAAAATTGTTCACTCTTCTGAAGTGAGGTCGGTTAAGACCCAACCCTGTTAAAGCTTAAAAACACACTGTTAGGTGTGACCTTGTTAGAGGATTTTAGACTAGAAGTTATCGTCCAACCAGCATTCACTATGGGGTTGACATGATAACAATGTTCTTTCTATGAATGATACATCATAAGACTTTCAGAGTCCACTCGGTTAAGAGATTTTGACTATATACAATGGTTAAATATGTAACAGTAAATGACCCACCTTAATACAACTTCAATTGTAGATTACAGATCAATATTTAGTACATAAAAATCCTTCTGATCAATATTTCACTTCAGATTTAATACTGTATCAACTTACTGTCCGTCGGTAATTTCTCTCTGTAGCTCAGTAATTGTTCTGCAGCTCGGTTCTTACTAACCAGTATGATCAGAATGCATGAAGACCTTGTTCACACGATATTCCTATAGTTTCCACTTCTTCCGGCATCTATTCATAAAGAAATTTTGTTCTCTTATATAGACGAGTAAATCATTTTCTTCTCCACCATCAAATTTTTTTGCTTAACCACATTCATAGATTTTGCCACTTCAAACTTGCTCGATACTTGTGTTAATAACATGTTTCAATCTACTCCGTTAGATCTTCCCTGAATTTTGTTAGCCGTTGATCTCTATAACAAACTTTATCTATTACCTCAATGTTATACTCTTGCCAACTCATCAATCTTATCAGATAAACTAATCATTTAATTCATTCTATCTCGCTCGGTTAACAAAGAAATGCATCGGTGAACACTATTCAGTTAATACTGTGATTGGTATACACTACACTCCATCGGTGTATACTAGAAATGCTTCATTTACTGACAACACTGCTTTGTGTCTTTTAGCTTTGTACTTCATTATAGATGAATGGAACATAATAAAGTCAATATCATCAAGTCATAGACTCATCAACAAGTTACTCAATGTGTTCCTTACCCTCATCTGTCATGTACATCTTTCCTCATGTAGATTTCTCTGTTCTTCATTTCTCTTTCACCTTTCTTTAGATGTCTCGGTATAGTAACTTACAAGATAAGTGCTGTCAAACTAGTTGACATCAATGACAACATAATACTAATTTAATCATATTACATATCTAATCAGCAACTCCTCAGTGATCTTTAATCACAGATTCTTCAATAAGAATTCAAATCAGTTGTAGTCCAACAGTAGGATGAACTCAATATCAACTACAATCATTCATAATGCATACCGAATGCTAATGGAGAATGCATAAATTAATGTGTGTCAAATTCTGAGAGATCAAAATATGGAGAGCATTATGAAGATAAAGAACGACAGATCTTAGATATTTAAATATGGCTCCTTATCCACATTTTCTTTTATATCATGAACTACTTTCCTAGTATAGGGAATGTCACATGGCAAAAGGACATATTGATAACACTTCAGATTAGTAGGTACTACTGAATGAAGGATGTGAATGGAGTTACAAAGGAAATGTATGGATATTTCAAAATGTTTTAGAAACATATGTAGCAAAGGG
The DNA here is from genome assembly GCA_027943335.1 of Chamaecyparis obtusa. Lineage (NCBI taxonomy): Eukaryota > Viridiplantae > Streptophyta > Pinopsida > Cupressales > Cupressaceae > Chamaecyparis > Chamaecyparis obtusa. The sequence continues at coordinate 167,731 of BSBK01001420.1, forward strand.
AAATGATACGGAAGAAAATTATTGAGAAGTATACAAACTCTGTATGTTTTATGGTGGAAACTGATGCATGTTGTATGGAGGAAGTTTAACCTAGGACATTATAGATAATGCCTATGGGTTATGTGGTAGAACTAGATATTGTTATTTCATATGTTGATAATATGTTGAGTCAATCTCATGATGAGAAAGAAGAGAGGTTCTGTACATACTCTAAAAATTATCAAAAGATCAGGACAAAGCAAATGGAAGTAGCCTTGGAAAGAAAGATTAAGAAGATGGTTGATAAGACCAGTGAAAAGGAAGGGATTTATAAAGAATAGATGGAGAATATTAAAGGAGAAGCTAAGAAGATTGAACCTTCACTGGTAGATGTAGAAGAGGAAGCCTTTCCACTTTCTACTAGACTTTCATCCCATTGTGTCATAACGAGTACTGGCAAGACTCCACCGAAGGCTCCCAAGGTCAAAGTAGATAAATCTGAACCATCAAGGAGGCGATCAAAGGCCAAAAGCTCAAGTCTAGAGAAGAAGAGAAATGAAGATGAAGATTCATCCACTAATTCAGATCAGTCGAAGAAGAAAGTCAGAACTGAAGGTGCGACGACAACTAAAATAGTAAAGCATAAGCCTACCAGAGATGGTAAGGATGATAGTGCTCTTAGGAAAGTCATTAATGATATTGAAAAGCTTGGAATTTTGAAAAGGCTAGTTAGATATTATGAGATGTTTGATGAGAAGGATAAAGAAGAAATTATTCATGCTATGATCAAATTTATGTATAAGTTCAGTAAGACTTTAGTAGAAGTAAAGGATCAAATTCCTGATGAATTGTATAATATGCTTGAAGAAAAGAGATTAGTATCTTTAGATGAGGATGAGAAGATAAGAGAAGGAACAATTCTAAAAATGTTTCATGTTGTTTGACCACATGATCTATATGAAATTATTGAGCAAGCAAAGAAGAAACTGTCAAAAAAGAAAAGGGTAAAAATGTTAATGGCAGGAGAGTTAGAGGATATCATAGTGGAGATGGAGGACATATTGAGAAAAATGATTATAGAATCTTGTGAAGATGTTCCTAAGAAAATTGAACAAAGAACCAATAGAAGGGAGGAAAATCTATACATCAAGGATGATAGCTTATGATCTACAGTCAAGGAATCATATGTATACATTAGAGGAGTTCCTATTGTTCTTGATGCTCATGATGAGATAGAGAAATATGCAACTGACAAGGTTGAAGTAGTTGATGAGTAGAAAGGAGAAAAAGATCCCTAAATAGATCTTGAAAATATCATAACCAAGGAGGAGTTAGATGAAATCATGGTAGAAAAGGGACTCTCTGAGGACAAAAAAGTTGAGATAGATACTGAACTGAAAGTGAAAAAAAATGAGCATATGCAAATAGAGAGTGAGGCTACTATAGGACAAGAGGATAGGAAAGATAATATACTTGACATTCCTGAGGAAGTGGAAGCAAAAGAGAAACAAGATGGAGCAAGGGATGATAGAACATGAACCGATCATGAGACAACATTTTAAAGAATGACTTTATCAATTGAATCTTCTGAGATAGATCTCAAAGGAATGATTGATTTAGACAATTACAATGAAGATCAATTGATGAGACTATCAATTTTGGAAGAAAAAAAGGCCAAGCAAAGAGCCTTGTAGAAAAGTGAGAAAATCACAAAATTAATGGTCAGACCAGTAAGTATTTTTGAGAATTTTTTTCCCAACTATCAAATTAAACTTGAAGATTCCACAACTGATCAGTTGGAGGGTATACTTGATACCTTTGACACTCATTTTCAATCAGTTGAGAAAGCAACAATGAACAAGGTACACAAATAATTTGATGAAAAAAGGTTTAATTTTCTTTGTTCATTAATTTTGCAAGATAAAAATTCTTTAGATACTGGAGTAAAGTATATTAAGGATGCTATTGAAAAAGGAATCAAGATATATAGGATGAGCATAGATTCATTTGCTCATGTATCAGATATAGACAAAATCATAAAGGAAACCAAAGGCAAGTTATCAGTTAAGGAAAAGACTTTTGATTCATTAAAAAAATTTCATCAGAGTATATGATAGAGGTAGTTGAAATGAATTATCAAATAAAATCTATGGAGGATGAGAGGGGAAGGTTGATAGGTATGCATGATAACTTTAGGGACCTAATTGTTCCTAATTTAGATGTTCTTCAAAGAGATCTTAAGGAGGAAGAGAAATCCTATGGCCTATTGAACCCTTTAGGCCTTCCCAAAGAAGAGAATGCAGCCTATGCTATATGTGGAAAAATACAAATTTTGGACAGCTTGAAGAAGTCTTGGGATATTGATTTGCAAACTCTAAGATTGAGCTTCTTAGATGTCTTCTAGTATTTGTAAATATGGAGATTAAGTATGAGACATGTATAGGATTTTGGTAGGATTTTTTATTTTATTTTTGTGCCCCTCCTTTTCCATTGATGTCAAAGGGAGAGAGATTCAATGTTAAAAATGTATAGGAGTGATGCATACAAAAAGGGGGATTTTTATCTTGAGTCTTAGAGTATTGGCATATTGACTGGACACTTAGTCATTTTTCACTAAGTGTTGTCATCAATGGAGATTGTTGGAAATAGAGAACTTAAGAATGGATGTTATGTTGTCACTGATGAAAAATACATACATCTCTCTTAGTTTTGTTAATGATTTTTTGTTTACCAATATAGAAATGATTAGAATCAACTACGTATAGTGAATAGAGTAGTATACAAGTTTGGTAATTAGATTGGTATAGATAGATAAATCAATATTATGATATGCGATTCTAGATTCAATATTAGGGTAGTTAGAAGGATCTAACTCTATGATCACAAGTGTTGGAGTTTCAAAATTTAGGAGAAATTAATGTCTAAGTATAAGAGTTCATAGTGTTTGGCAAGAACATGATAGAGATGAAAACTTTCATCAGTCAGAATTGAAATTTGATAAGGAGAAATGTTTTAGGTATTGATTATGATTGAACCTACTATGGAGTAATTATGTTATGTTTAGCATATTGTGAAGTGAGTATAGAAAGGTTTGGTTTACATGTTTCCTTTGGCAAGCTGACGGTGTTAGTTTTTTGGTTATAACTTCATATAAGTGATCAAGTCTTATTTGTGAAGGATGATAATGTTAGGATTAGGTAATACTAAGAGGGGGGGTGAATCATTATTATTGCACTTTAATTTAAACTTCAACCAACTGAAAATAAACCATAACAATACTGAAATGAAAAGAACATAAATGCACAATACATAACTCATGACACCATGATTTGTTTTCAAGGAAACTATTAGTGCTTAAAATTATTGTAGATGGTAAATACAAATTCAAGATTCTAATACATGACTCAATGGACCCAAAAGATACATTTGACAATATAAAACACTAAGGTGCTATGGATTTTATCCTTCTTCACTTCAAGCTTTAAGCTCAGGCAGGTGTACCTAACAGATTCAGTTCTTCAAAGAATCACAACAGTTATCGATATGCTTGATACATACATAAACATCTATTCCTTTCAACATAAATTCAAGATAGATTTTTATTTAATTGTGTTGATGGTGAGAAAGGTAATTTGAGTAAAGAACAGTGCCAAATCCTAGGGCAAAGAGTCAAAGAATATACATCCACATAAATCCCTCAAATCAAATATACCCAAAACCCAAATGAGATGCCTTACAAATCATCCTCTCATTGACACATATTGTCATCAAATTCTTACATAAACCATGAATTCCCAGAGATATCCCATAAGATTTACCCTTCCCTTGAAAGAAACTTAAGCTTAACCCCACTATTCACCTTGTAAATGATGTATTAAAGATGACTTACAAATTTAATACATAGAAAACTCAAAATTCATACTAGAAGACAAAAAAAATGTGCAAAGGAGTTTCAATACATTTTCATTGATATTTCCCTGTATCAGTACATTTAGAGACAAGAATTCTTCAGACAAAAACACCAGATATAAAACTCTCCTTACTAAATAACTCTCACCACCCTTTTACAATAGAAAAAATCACTATATATATCATTAGCCATCATGGAATCCTCCAGAGAAGGATGCAACAAGCTTCAGATAGCTAGGACAAAAGTAGGGTTTCTAATAACTACAACAACCAAGGAATCAGATAATTCATTGCAAAAAAGACATGCTAGGAAATTTAGAGCAATCATATCCAATTTGATTTTCAGTTAAGGCAAAAACCCTAATTGGTACACAATGAAGACAATAAATTCATCATTTTGGCTTTTTGTTGACTTCAACTACATAATAAGTGTGACTATTTCACCCACTTCTCCACGACATGGACACCCTTCGTAGTCAAGCATCACTTCAAGATCATTCTGTGATGATGAACAAGATTAGATCAAGTAGATTGGCTACCTTTTCATTTAATATCTAGTCCTCTACTGAAGTAAATTTGATTCAATCCCATAGAAAAACCTTACTAGAATTTTAAAAAGTCTAGCTACAACAGTTATTGCCTAGGTTTAAAACACAACCATTGATTCTTTCCCTTCTCGACACATCATGTGGCTCACATAAATAAAAAACCTTTACTTGACTTATATCATTATTTGCCACATCATTTCCTTTAGTGACCAATTAGGGGCAAGCAAATCAACAACATCTAGCACCTGGACCCACCTTTTCATTAGTCTTTCCATTGGACAATAGGTGAAAACCCATGATCATTATCATTCAAGCATCTTTTCTTAGCAATATCATGACCACCATCAGATCTTCCTATTCTTTACTCTTAACTGCGGCAAGCCCCTTAACCATACATCATCTGGAGAACTGGTGACAAAGGCAGGTCTCTTAATCTCATAACCTTTTCTTTAACCATGCTTTCATTATGAGATTCGATGGCTGATTGTATTCTTGTAATTACTAGACACCATCACTAACCCTAGTTATATTATGAGATTTAGCAAAAATCCTTTATCTCCAATTCGCTAGATATCTTTCTCAGCCCTAGTTTTCTCCCGAGATCAAATTCCATCCATTGATCTTCATTATCATCCATGACCCTCGGTGAATTTTTGAATACTTTGTCTTAACTGTCAACCATCTAGAGATCACGTGACTGAAAACACCATCATTTTCTTATAACCTTGTCGCTAGATCACCAAATATTTCAAACTTAACCACTGGGATCTGGAGATTAGGAGAAAGCCTCTTTCACCAGATCACTGAATGTTAGCTCACTAACCACCCACCATTCAGAGATTCAGAGACATCATAAAACAAGTTAAAACCTTAACCATGTTTCTCATTCTCTGATTTAAAGAAGACCTCACAATATTATTATGAGATTAGGATACCTCAAAGGATCAAAGAGCAACCACGTGCACACTTGAGAACTTAAGTGCTCAAAAAAGTAACATGAAATCATAAAATCTAGGGCACACTTAAGAACATGTTCAAAGATTAAAAGCCCTACCAAAGACAAAAAGGACCTAGGGCAAGGATATGCAAACATTTTTTTAACATGGTGAATTTGAGACTCGGACCCTTTTGGAAAATTTCTTGCAGACACAAATAAATGAGACACAGGCATGATTTGGATGTCAACAAGACAAGAACTGACACTTCTCAGAAAACCTAGAATTTAAACCAATAGAGGTTCTATCTGAGGATGCTTGAGCACAAGTTCATAGCAAGAAACCATGAATATCTAGGTGGAAGACCACAAAACACTAACCTACTGCAGAAAACAAACACACGACAGAAGCAAACACGCCTATATATATTACAAAACTATTGTGCATGAAATAGATTGAAACTTAATTGAATAAAAAATTTAGAAATTGTCCATGCATTGGCAATTCATGTTCTTCATCATCCATATTTTTCAAAAAATAAGAATCCTTTCCATGAATCTGATAAATAATATAAGGGCCCAACCATAAGGATTCAAATTTCTTGTGTTTTCCCTTATCTTTAGCCCTGGCATTCCATTGAAGGACAAAATCACCAGGCATGAACTTTATTATACTAGCTCTTTTGTCAAAAAGATACTTCATTTTATATTGTAATTTTACATTTTCTTTCTGACTTTCTCTTCTTGTTTCATCTAATTCAATCAATTGGACCATTTTGTCTTGCAAAGGATCATATATTTCCAATCCTTCATCTTTTATAAATTGATAGATGGGTAGAAAATTATTTACAGGTAGTCTAGACTTCATACCATATACTAATTCAAAAGGAGACTTACTTCTAGCCCTTTTTTCTATAATTCTGTTTGCCCATAATGCTAGTTTAAATTTTGCATGCCATGTTCTTTTGTTCTTTTCCAATGTTTTCTTTAGCAACTACATAATGCTCTTGTTTCTTGATTCTTCCCATCCATTGGCCTATGGGTGATATGGGGATGAATATGAAAAAATAATGCCCATCTTTGAACATAAATAAATAAACTCTTCTAACCTAAAATACATGGCATTGTCCATTACTAGTTTTACAGGAACACCAAACCTAGTAACCACATTATTCATTAAGAATTCAATTACCATTGTGCTTGTAGCTTTATTAGTTGGGGTTGCTTCAATCCAATTAGTAAAATAATTAGTAGCAACCAATAGCCAACTATGTCCCCCACTATATTTTTTTGCAAATTCTCTAATGAAATCAATACCCCACATGGCAAAAGGAGCCTCTGCAACCACATGGTTTAATAATAATGCTCTTGAGAACTTCAAATTATTTGAGAACCTTTGGCATGGCTCACATTTTTTAACAAATGAATGAGTATCCTTAAACAAGACATGCCAATAATAACCATCTCTCAGAATCTTGTGAGCTATTGTCCTGGCTGAATAATGCCCTCCACATAGTCCAGAGTGCATTTCTTTTAAAATTTTTTGAGATTGCCCTTTATCCAAACACAAGAATAATATTCCATTTTTGTCTTTCCAATACAAATCACCCTACAACAACACATACTTTTGAGCCTGTAATCTAAGGCTCCTCTTCTAATTATCATTTAGTCCCTGTGGCCAACTAGCATTTTTGAGAAAATGCACAATATTTGTGTACCATGGCTGCATCTCAATGCTTGTAATCATTCTTTCACCCATGGTAACACTATTTACCTAGACCACATCCATATTTTCTTCTATCATCAAATTTTCTAACCCCAAACCTCTAATCAATTTGGTAATATGAAGCTCGAAATCAAACTCCTAAATTCTATTAATCCACTTGCATCTTTTCCCTGTGACCTCACTCTGAACCAGAATGTCTTTTATCGCAGCATGAGGAACATATGCATTAACTTTGGCATAGACCAAATAAGGCTTGAATTCTTTAACTACTTTCACCAATGCATAAGCTTGCTTTTCCATTAGCTCATAATTTAGTTCTGTTGACTATAGTGATTTGCTAAAGAATACTATGGGGTGCTCAAATCCTTTGCCATCTTTTTGTAATTGAACTGTTGCAATAGTATGAAAAGATGAAAAAGAAAACAAGGAGAAAGATGAATAATCAGGAGATACTAAAATAGTGGCTTCTTGAATTATTTGTTTAATTTTTTCAAAAGCCTTTTGTGTTTCCTGATTTCAGTCAAATTTTACATCCTTCTTTAAGAGCTTGACTATGGGCTTGACCATTTTTGCAAAGTTAGCAATGAATCTTCTAACAAAATTAATTTGTCTAAGGAAAGACTGTACACCTTTAAGATTTTTGGGAGTAGGGATCTTCTGAATTGCTTCAACTCTTTCAGGATCAATTCTTATTCCCTCCTTATATACTATATGCCCTATTAGATTTCCTTTAGTAATAGAAAATTGGCATTTCTTGGGATTCAATTATATGAAAAACTCTAATGCATTGACCAAGACTTTCTCCAAGTGACTATAATGGTCATCAACATTCTTTGAATAAGTAGTCAGATCATCTTGATACACCACCATGGGAACATTGATAAGGTCATTGAAAGACACATCCATTGCCCTTTGAAAAGTTGCTCCAACATTTTTAAAACCAAATGGCATGTAGACATATACATAATTTCCCCAGGGAATAGTAAATGCTATTTTAAATTGTTATGATTCTTTAACCAACACTTGGTTATACCCTGAGAAACCATCCATCATGGATAATAGCTCACAACTAGTCACTCCATGAAGCATAGCCTCCATGTTAGGCAATCCATAATTATCCTTTAATGAGGCAACATTTAAGTTTTTGAAATCAACACATAGTCTTATGTCACTATTCTTTTTTCTGACTGGTACCAAGTTAGAGACCCAAGATGAATGCCTTATAGGCTCAATTATGCCTGCATCCCTTAACTTTGTCAACTCTATTTGCATTTTAGTAGCTAGTAAGTGATTGATAGGCCTTTCTTTTTGCCTAAAAGGTTTGGTATCTTCTTTCAAAGGGATCTCATGATGAAAAAAGTCTTTTATGTAAGCTTTGAGGTCATCATAAGACTAGGAAAATACATGCTTATTATTTTTCAGCAATCTTATCAAATTAATTCTCACATCCTTGCCTAGCTTCTTTCCAATATACACCAACTATGGGGATGTCTCTGACCCTAAGTTTATTTCTTACAAATCCTCAACCTTAGCATTGGATTTTTGTGACATGTAATTATCATTTATTTTAAACATGCCTTCTAGTTCAACTAACCCCTTAGGAATATGATTAGAAGCTAACTAAACAATTTAATTTCCAAGGACACAATCCTTTCCATTAACAACCTCTGTTGAGACATCAAAAACAATCTGTTGTCCATCATACTAATCCAAACCTTGAATAAATATAAGGATATCATTGTCATCCTCAAAGACTTTCCAATTACAAACATTATCAGGCACATCAGGCCTACTCTTTATTTCTAACATTGAGACACGAATAAGAGTGACATCATTATTTTTCAATGCAATGTTTGCAAGGAAATATGCCATGATATTATTTGACCTTTCCACCCACTGAATAGTGAAAGTATCAAATAATTCTATTCTATCCCAGACAACATATCTATACAAGTTTAGCTTGTCATCCTTGGTAGCATATTTAGATATAATCTAAGCTATGATCAATTGGGAGTCTCCATGAACTTTTAAACATTTAATACCATGCTTTATGGAAATATCTAATCCCAATATCAATACCTCATACTCAACAATGTTATTTGTGCTTGAAAAGTCAATAGAAAGGAATACTTAAAGGTGATACCTAATGGAGAGATAAAAAATACACCATCTCCTGATCCTTCTTTAGAGAAACCTCCATCAAAGTACATTTTCCACAACCCATCTTGCTGCAATAACAACTCATCAACTATTGGATCAGTATTCTTCAATTGTGGCTTGATTTATTCAACAATGAAATTTTCCATGTAAATGTCAACACAACAATTTAAATCTTCAGGTGCTACCATCTCAACCATGACAAAAGAGTGAGGCTCTCTGTATAATTTAACCTCAGTACCATTTATAGGTATGGTAGCATATGACATATCTAGTTGCAATTTTCCTCCCACTACTGCTGCCCACTGTCTTGATAACAACATACCATAACGAGGCTTGGTATCAACTACAACTACATCCATCTTATATGTAAGGTCAAGGAATGCAAAAATCTTTACTTCTATTCCCACTAAGGTTCCCACTGTAGGAACTACCCTATTATCCATGGCATAACACCTTCCATTAGAAGTGTCAACTGGAAGTCCTAATTCCTTCATAACATGATATGGCATCATAGTAGCTACAATGCTAGAGTCTATCATATGATTTTTTAGCAAAAAGTTATTGAAAATCAAAGTGACATAGAAAGGATCAATTGATGATGGTTCTTAGGTTACAATATTTCCAACACAAAAGTTAGAAATCTCTTTGGTGGTCTCAGGGTCATCCACTAACTTCTCCTTTTCTAATACAATAGGGGTATCTCCTTGTTCATTTATCAAGGCCAATGCTACTGCCTTGTGCTCTTTTATCTTCAACACTTCCAACAAGGGGATTGAGATTTTCATTTGAGATAGGGCATGTCTCATATCGAAGGCTGGGGGTTAAGTAAAAGGATCAAAAAAATCTTTTCCCTTACCAACCCTTTTGTTTCTCTTATCTGTGGCAACTTGTTCACTCTTCTTAGTATCTTGAACAAGAATAGGCTCTTCTTTATTATTGTTGCCACCTTTTCCTTTAATAACATTTGGTTTTGGAGAAACCTTACCTTGGGAATCATCTTTTATAAAAAATGACCTCGGTACTCCTTGATTAGGGTCCACTCTTCTGTTCCTCAAATTATATGAAGATCTAGCTTGAGAAATGACAACCACAATAAGAGTTCTAATTTCTTCTTCACTAGGTTTTCTCTAGTGAGCCTTACCTAGCTCTGGTCTGATCACACTTGTTGATTTGCAAACATCATTTTCAAACTGATCTTGATTTGAATGGAAAAAAACTTGTTGCGCATACTTTAGAAAAACTATTCTCTTGTAATCAAGATCAACAAGTATTTCTTCATCTTCTGAAGATGAAATCTCTTCAACTCTCTTAGTGGTAAACATATTAATTGCAGGCTTTTTTGATCCTTCATTATCTCCTGCATGTGGGTCTTCCACATCTTCTCCTAAATCTTGGGCCAAAACACACTGATAAGGTGAATGCAACATATTACAATCCACACATCATGGAGTATTCTCTATGTTATGTGATGAATTCCTTTTTAAAGGATCAAAGGCATCCCTTCCTTTTTGAGTCTCATGGGTATAAAAAATAGCTTTCCCATCTCTCCAATTTGTCTTGTAAGGTTGATCATGTAACCTAGGGAATCTTTCTTGTCTCTGGTAAGGGGGTCTATTGTCCTAAAAACCTCTCTCACCCTTTTACAACTTGGTTGAAAGATCTTTAACAACATTTTCCAACTTGTCAACCTTATATCCTCTTCTTTGGTTGGTTTACCAACATGTACTTTGGTTTCCTTCCACAATCTTCCTTCATCCCTTTTGTACATTTGACCAGATGCTTTCCTATTACTTTCAATATTTATTGCTAGCTTGAAAGAATCTCTCAAAGTACATGGGATTTTGTCTCTCAAAAGATAAGACATTTTTCCATCTAAAGCATTAAATATGTGGTTAGGAAAACTTCCTCATCTAATCTCAAAACTTGGAACAATTTATACATTGCCTTTTGAAACCTACTGTAGAATTTAGACATGCTCTCATTTGGATGCTTTTTGATATTATTCAACTCATTGAGCATATAACTAGAATTAACATGTTCAACATACTACTCTTTGAAACTTTTTACAAAATCATCCCATAAAGTTATACTATTCTCAGGAAAACCCCTATACCAATCCCTAACATCTTCTATCAACGACTGAAGAAATAACTTCATTACAACATCTTCATTTTTAATTTCATAGTTAGTTATCTTATTTATAAAAGACTTAGGATGCTCTTCACATGTGACAACATTATTTCCTGTGAACTTAGGGATTTTATCTCTTACCTTTTTTGGGATAGAATTCAGTTGACCAGGGATTCCATCAAAGAACAAAGGTCAGTATATGTCCAGATGGACTGGCCTCCTTTGGAAATTTTGTGAAGCTTGTGCTCCACCACCTCTAGTATTTTGACACAACACATTTCCCATGGGACCACCAGCCAATGGAATTGCAAAATTGACATTTTGGACTGGTGCTTGGACCATTTGTTTGGAGCTTGAAGCTTGGAAACATGGCTTGGTACCACTTGATTGGCTTTGTGGCACTATTCCAATAGTGATAGGGACTGAGCTATTGGTAGTGGTATTCATATTAGCATGTAGGAAAGCAATTCTCCTCTTCATCTCATTTGTAGCAGCCTCTAGCTCCATTTTTTCTAATTGAATTTCCAAGTCCTCCTTGGCCTTTCTAGCCTTTTCCAATTTTGTGTTAGCTTAGGAGACAACATCAGGAATAACCTTACTCTGTTTGGGTTTATTTACACTGACTCAAACCATTTTATGTTTTCCTTTGTTAGATGCATCCCTGACATTATTTTTGAGATCCTCATTTTTCTTGATCTCTGATGAATGTAACTACCTTAGAACTGAGCCTTCTCCTTCAAATTCATCCTTCTTATAATTTGACTCATTATTATTAGTTTGTTATCTTGAAGCTCCAACATCACCAAACAAATCTTTGTCTAGACCCTTGAACTCCTAGTTTAAACTTTGAGCCCGGAGCTCACCGTTCCTTGTTTTTCTTATGAGCTCTTGTCTTTCCATAAGTAAATCATAAATCTCCCACTCTCTCTTCTTTCTTCTATCAACAACTTCAAGTAATTGTTCACACTCTTTTTTCCTCATAGCTATAACCTCATCATGCAATTTTTGAAAATCATAAGAAGTAGTCTCAACAACAGAAGTCTCTCTTGGTTGGTCTAGACTTTCTCATGCAAGGAAAAACCCTACATCTGTGAATTCATCTTCCCAAAAGGGATTTACTGCATCAAGATCTATTCTCCTAATAGGCTTAGGATTTTTAGAAGAAGAGACTTCGCTAGGAAAAGGTGTTGGAAATCATCCTTTAGAAGGTCTTAGAGAATTAGGTTTGAATAAACCTCTCCTAGACCACTGCTTTCTACTTGGTGTGGGAAGTTCATCACCAATATTACTTTCTAGGTAATCCCTATAATATGACCTAGTATATCTTTGTCGACTCATTGTGTTTTTGACAAGATATTCAAACAAACTTCTTTATGCTAGAACAACAACTTGTAAACATAGATTTCAAAGTCGCCACCCACATAATATGTGGGGATAAATTTTGTAAACTGGTCTTCAAATAAAATAATAGATGGTTAACAGGGAATTGTAACAAGCCTATTGGAAAAATGTTAAGCTCCCCAACATAGTCACCAATTTTTTTAGTGCTTAAAATGATTGCAGATGGTAAATAAAAATTCAAGATTTTAATACATGACTCAATGGACCCAAAAGATACATCTGACAATATAAAATACTAAGGTGCTAAGGATTTTATCCTTCTTTACTTCGAGCTTTAAGCTAAATGGGTGTACCTAATAGATTCAGTTCTTCAAAGAATCACAAAAGTTATCTGTATGCTTGATACAGACATAAACATCTATTCCTTTCAACATAAATTCAAGATAGATTGTTTTTTAATTGTGTTGGTGGTGAGAAATGTAATTTGAATAAAGAATAGTGCCAAATCCTAGGGCAAAGAGCCAAAGAATATGTATCCACAGAAATCCCTCAAATCAAATATACCCAAAACCCAGATAAGATGCCTTACAAATCATCCTCTCATTGACACATATTGTCATCAATGTCTTGCATAAACCATGAATTCCCAGAGATATCCCTTAAGATTTACCCTTCCCTTGAAAGAAACCTAAGCTTAACCCCACTATTCACATTGTAAATGATGTATTAAAGATGCCTTACAAATTTAATACATAGAAAACTCAAAATTCATACTAGAAGACAAAAAAAATGTGCAAAGGAGTTTTAATACATTTTCATTGATATTTCCCTATATCAGTACATTTAGAGACAAGAATTATTCAAACAAAAACACCAGATACAGAACTCTCCTTACTAAATAAATCTCACCACCCTTTAACAATAGAAAGAGTTGCTATATATATCACTAGCCATCATGGAATCCTCTAGAAAAGAATACAATAAGCTTTAGGTAACTAGGACAAAGCTAGGGTTTCCAACAACTAAAACAACCAAGGAATCAAGAAATTCATTGTAGAAAAGACATGCCAAGAAATCCAGAGCAATCAGATCCAATTTGATCTTTAGTTAAGAAAAAAACCCTAACTGGTACATAATAAAGACAAGAAATTCATCATTCTGGCCTTCTGTTGTCTTCAATTGCATAATAAATGGTGTGCCAGTTTCACCCACTTCTCCACGACATGTACACCTTTCACACTCAAGCATCACTTCAAGATCATTCTAAGATGATGAACAATATTAGATCAAGTAGATTGGCCACCTTTGCATTTAATATCCAGTCCTTTACTGAAGTAAATCTGATTCAATCCTACAAAAAAACCTTAGCAAAATTTTAAAATCTCTAGCTGCAACAGTTATTGCCTAGGTTTAAAACACAACCATTGATTCTTTCCCTTCTCGACACATCATGTGGCTTACATAAATAAAAAAACTTTACTTGACTTAAATCATTATTTTCCACATCATTTCCTTTGACAACCAGTCAGGGGCAAGAAAATTAGCAACATCTGGCACCCAGACCCACCTTTTCATTGGTCTTTCCATTGGATGGTAGGTGCAAACTAGTGATCATTATCATTCGAGCATCTTTTCTCAGTAGCATCATGACCACTGTTAGATCTTATTCTTTACTCTTAACTATGACAAGCCCCTTAACCATACATCATCTGGAGAACTAGAGACAAAGGAAAGTCTCTTAATCTCATAACCTTTTCATTAACCATGGTTTCATTATGAGATTCAATGACTGAATATATTCTCATAATTTCTAGACACCATCACTAACCTCGATTATATTGTGAGATCTAGTGAAAAGCCTTTATATCCAAATCGCTAGATATCTTTCTCAACCCTGGTTTTCTCCTAAGATCAAATGCCATCCATTGATCTTCATTATCATCCACGACCCTTGCAAAATCATTGAATACTTTGTTTTAACTATCGACCATTGAGAGATCACACGATTAAACACACCATCATTTTCTTATAACCTTGTCGCTAGATTGCCAAATATTTCAAACTTAACAGCTGAGATTTAGAGATTAGGAGAAAGCCTCTTTTGCCAGATCACTAACCACCCACCATTTGGAGATTCAGAGACATCATAAAACAAGTTAAAACCTTAATTGTGTCACTCATTCTCTGATTTGAACAATACTTGACAATTTTATTACGAGATTAGGAGACCTCAAAGGAACAAAGAACAACCACGTGCAAACTTGAGCTTAAGTTCTCAAAAAAGTAACATGAAATCATAAAAGCTAGGGCACACTTAAGAACATGTTCAAAGATAAAAAGGACCTAGGGAAAGGATATGCAGACATTTTTTATACACGGTAAACTTAAGACTTAGACCCTTTTGGAGAATTTCTTGCAGACACATAAATAAATGAGATACAAGCATGATTCAGATGTTAATAAGACAAGAATTGACACTTCTAAGAAAACCTAGAATTTACTCCAACAGAAACCCTGGCTAAGGGAAAACCCTGGTGGGGATGGTACCCACAACTATTCACTAAAATATTATATCCCTGTTAAGAGATCTAGCCCTATTAGGAGATGAGTATTACATAGTACATTTCCTTGCTAGAAGAATAAAAAACCCTGTTAGGGGATACAAACAATTGGTTAAAGGTAGTGAGCATACAACTCTTATAATCAAAATACTGTCTTAAAGAGTTCTCCAAAAATGAACAATACAAGAACTTCCTTTTCTTAGATAGTTCTAATTGTAGCTCTACCAAATACTGATCTTGCATCTTCTCTCTTCTCTTCACATCATCACATCATCATTACATTCACTACTTTCATACTTGTCACTTCCACAAAACATTCTATACTTATACAAAATCTGCCATCTAGTTGGCTTCACAAATACCATACAAAACATAATAATAAATTATGTAAATGATAATCATAGAGTCAAAAATCTTATATTACCAAAGTTTCAACAATATACTTTATCCATCTGGCTTAGCACATTACCATGTCCACTATTCTTCTCTCAATCATCACAACTGTTTGTGTGCCCTATTACACTGATTCTCTATCTTCCCATACCTTTAGATTACTGTATCTCACTGATCTGATCACCAAAACACATGTGACCTTAATTTAAGGTCCTACATACTCCAAAATGTCTTTTTCTAACTTTTCAATCCATAATATATCATAAAATGTCTTCGCTAACCAAAACTGAACCATAGTACACTGTTATCCTAATTCTGTACTTAGTCATTTTCATGACTGTGACTCTAGTACCAAAAATATCTGCATGCAATCACTCCAACATAAGTGTTTCCATGAATGAAAACCCTCAAGTTATCCCTAGTGCTCCAAAACATCACTTTCCAACAGTCTCTCCCTTTGGCATTTATGGAAACACTTAGTGAAAAATGACTAAGTGTCAAAAGCACTAACTTTCATCTACTATATACATAACTCTTTTTTTTGTTCTCTTTCTCTCTTAATCTTTTTTTTTTTAATTCTTTTATTTTGTTCTTATTTAATCTTCTCTTCTCTTCTCTTCTCTTCTCTTCCTCTCTTCTCTACTATTCCATTATTCATTTTTCTCTTCTCTTCCTCTCCCTTTGACATACATGGAAAAGGTACATACAAAATTTTAGAACTTTCTAAGCACAAAAAGACTTAGTGCTTACTCACCAGATTTAAGATATCTTGGAAAGAGCTTTCCAAGGTCTTCACTTCCTCAACCCATGATTTGATCAAAATCTCACTAATATGGATTAGTCCATTCAGTGCATATGATGATGTCTTTGTTGCCTTAAGCTCAGTAGGTATAGCTTTAGACATTGATCCTTCTACCTTTTCCATCTTTGATAGATGTGTCTTAAGCATTGAAATCTTAGGGGTTATTAGGCTCTTCAACAAGCCAAATCTGTCTACCACTCTCCCTTTCTCCGATTCCTATGTACTAACTTTATTGAACACCTTGGATGTTTGTTTATCCATTACAATCATAGTTACTGAAGATTTTTTACAACTATCCATCAAATTGTCAAGAGTAGCCCTATCCTTGGCTATTATGTCTTCAATATTCTTTACATGTCTACAAGGACTTATGCGGTAACTGTAAATCTTTCTACCTTGTGCTACACAACTCTTAGCCTTAAGAGTGGCAGCTTTCAAAATGTCCAAGTCCCATGAAATGGACTAACAGACTTCTCTCAATTTCTTCTCCAAGAACCTCTTCTCTGCCTTATTCTTTGTAGTCTATAGCAATGACTCAAAGTGACTATCAAATCCATTCAGTACCATGCCTAGGTTCTTTACTTCATCCTTACCTTGAAAATCAATCGGTGTAGGGAGTAATTTTTTTAGTGTCTCTAAAACCCTAGTCATTAATTTTACTCTTTTGTCCCCTTTCTGAGCTGACCTTTCCTTAGCCTTAGCGAAGGCCATGAAGGATAGCCTCATGATCTCATCCTCATCCATGCTCTCTACATCAACACTCACCTATTTGGCCATACTTTCCAACAACAGAGTAGAAGAGGTGTCAGTTTCAAGATTTTGTTCCATTCTAACCTTAACTACCTTTTCTGCTTCAGTCTCTTTTACCTTTCTTTCCTCTTGCTGAATTTCCTTTTCCTATATCTTTTCTTCTTGTTTATCCTCTATTTTCCCCTCCTCTATCTATCCTATTACTTCAACTTCCATCACACTATCCAAATTGTTCATAAATGGATCATTCACATCATGTGAAGTGTCAAGGGTCACATGCACACTAGAGAAGAAGAAGTCTAGTTGCATGCTAGCCTCACTTTCTAGTTCACTTACATCTGCTACCTTTGAGCTTTCTCCTAATCCCAAAGACATAGGCTTGGTAACCTTAGGAGGTGAAGTATTCTTTGGCATATCACTCATAAGGATTTGATCCAGTGCCTTTTGATTGTCTTCAATTACTTCATCATATTTTCTAGCCATGATTTTCACTAGTCTGGACTTTATCCTCAACAAGGGTTTTAATTCATTTATTTTCCTCTCCCTTTCTTGTATTGAGACAACATGTAACATGTCCTCAATATCTTTGTTCCTAATGTTTTCATCTTTTGATTGTGCCAACTGCTTCCTAATCTCTAGTTTACTATATAGTTCCTTTGGAATGCTTCCTTCAATATGTAACATATTTTTCTTAAAAGTCAATAGATACTCAATGATAGTATCTTCAATGATTACTTGATTCTCATAATCATATCTCTCATAATATCTGCTCACTGTCTTCAAGTTTCCATCTTTCAATACTATTTTCTATAGTGATTTAAGGTCTGGCTTCCACAGAGTTTGTGGATCCCTCTGTGCTACTTTTTCCTCTTCTTTCTCAATTACCTTTTCTTCTTTCTTCTTCTTTTCCACTTCTACCTCTTTTTCCTTAGGAATGCTCTACTTGGTAGATCTTGTAGATCTTCTATGAATGCTCACAGATATAATTTCTTCTATAGTCTTCTCTTATGTGGGAGATAAGTCAATTATGTCTAGTGTAGGATTTATTATTTTCTCTACCTCAGAAGGGGTAGGTACATCAATGGCCATGCTTGAAGATGCTTCAGACATCTTAGTGTACAAAGTTCCTGAAGCTCAGAGCATCAATGCACATGCATACGACTGAGTTATGGTGTGCACCCTAGAATTTAAGTTGGTTAGACTATATTCATGCTTAGTTTATGAGCACATGATCAGATATGCAAGTATGAGAAAGATACAAATAGTTGAAGTTACATAGCCAGTGTGTGCTAGCGAAGAACAAAGTAAGCAACCGACTGTTATCATTTTGAGTTGCAGTTATATTATAATGATGTAAAGGCTATGCACCTTTTTAATTAGGTTGCCAAAATGTATATATATTTTTTTGTAAACACGCTTGAGCCAATTCATTTGGAAGCATTGTATGTAATAGGTTTAAGGGCTGACCTAGTTGTTTATTTTGTATGCGCATATAAATATGAGATGCACCCATTGTAATTTGCATGGAAGTTGATATAGAGTTGTGATAAGTAGAGAAGAAGTGTGCAAAGAGTCTATAAGATGTATTAGAGCTTTGCAAGAGGTCAAAGCATCATCACATCAAAGGAACTAATTTGATAAGGAGTGTCACAGTGATAGCTCATCCAACAGATATAGTGTGTATCTGAGATCAGAAGCTTGTAGCCTTCACCACTTGAGTAGTGAGCTCTAGGATAGTGTGTCCACTCTCCTAATAGGGACTATTGTAAAATAATCCTAAGAGGGTCTGACCCTTGACAAGGTCTAGTGTACTTAATACATTATAAAGCAACTCCTAACAGGGCTAAGGATCTTCTAACAAGGATCATAAAATACTAGTATAGAATATTAGTGGGTGTCAATTCCCACTAGGGTTTTTACCTATTTGGGTTTCCCCATAACTATATTGGTGTTATGTGTTGATTTCATGTTGCATGTTTATGTGGATGTTCATTTCAGTACTTAAGCATTTAAGTTTAGTTTGAAGATTAAGACAAAACTTAAAATATAGTGAACACTAATTCACCCCCCCCTCTTAGTGTTCCCATTCCTAACAATTGGTATCAAAGCTCTAGTCCTCAGTAAAGAAGTTTAACCACTTAAGGAGATCATGGACAAAGAAGAAATGAAACATCTGAAAAGAAATCTGGAAGACCTAGACAAATATGAAAGGGAAACTAAAGAACTAAAAGAAAAACTTAGTGATGCTCAATTAGTCATCAAAAGGCTAAGAAAGGATTTGAAAGAATGCTCTACCAGTGATCTAGGGACAATGGTCAAGAAGCTTAATGAAGAAATGCATCCTTAAAAGAACAACTTGAAGAATTTGATGATAAGCTGATTAACAATCAAGAAGTCTATGAAGAACAGGTCAAAGAGAACCTTCAACTCAGTGAAGAATTAAGGCAAGAAAACATGGAAATCTTGGAACTAAGAAAAAGAAAAGAAAGCTTGAAATTTGAATTGAAAGAAGCAAAAAATCACATTGACAAATTACACACTAGTTCTGATTTGATAGAATCTCAATTGTATGCAAGAAGAGCTAAAGGATATACTAGCTGAATTGGATACAATGAAACACAAAATCAAATTGATAACATGCGAGCAAGAATAAAAGCACCAGAAGGCACCTCAGATGCTAAAGAGACTAGAAGTTAGACCAAGGATCATATTGAACCACCTAAGAATGAGTGCAAGACTATAGACCACACTTGTTATGCATGTCACAAGCATGGACACATAGCAAGGAATTGTACAAAGGTAAGATCTTTTAATGGTTACTATTATTCATGCATCAATAAATTTCATCATAGAGCTATGAATTGCAAGACAAGTCAAAAGAATAGGACTCACTATAATCAGAGAAATCAGAATTAGTCAAATGAAAGAAGTTCTCAGAATGTTACATGTCAGATATGTAACTATAATGGTCACTCAGCTAAACAATGTAAAATGGTGACCCATGTCAATGTGCTGAGGAATATAAGGCCTCTAGTCATTTGTCACTCTTGTAACAAAGCTGGATACATCTCAAAGTTTTGCAGATCAAGGACGCAAGGTCAGGAAAGCCCCAAAAAGCTCAAAGAACCAGTTTTGGATCCCGAAGGAGAAGTCAATTTTGTGAAAGCTTCAGAGGATGGAAGCTTGATTTGGTCAGAAGCAAAGAAGGACAAGGTTGATGAGTATGTATTGGATGCTTCCATAGTGGACACACCCTCTACATCTAGATGAATGGTCCTCAGGGTCATAGGGGGAGCTAATTTAGCTCTAGACCCTGCGTGGTTGGTATACTCACTCTCAGAGTATGCACCTTTGGAATTAAGCTTTTGGAGACTAGAGAAACCTTCTTGCAAGAGTGCACTAGTTGATTGTTTGCAAAATGAAAGATAGAAATTTCCAAGTGACAGCTTGGTTTACATGACAAGCATTAATGATAGAAATTCTACTTTAAAGTACATAGAAGTTAGAAGATATATTATTGAATTTGAATTAAGAGTGATTGAAGAGCATAAGAGTCTTAGTAGTTGATTGAGAAGGATTGCAGTTTGATTCATCAAGTGATTTGCTGTGCATTTGATTAGTTGTGAAAACCCTAGTTCATCGTGCCGATTCAGAATCTCTTGGAAACCTTTGTGAAAGTGATATTCAAGTAAGTGATAACTACTCCTATAGTATTTGATATTACAGAGAAGAAAATATATGTGTTTAATAGGCATCCATTTAAGTCTACACTAGATGACCTAGAAGGGGCATTCTCCCGCATGCGTATGGGCGTTATGCATGTTGAGGACATTAGGGCATACATCTACTATAAGAAAGAACTAGTAGGATTGGATAGATTAAGGGTGCACATAGAAACCATGTTAAAACCAAACAAAACCTTCTTGGATGAGTATGCACAGTGGGATAATCACCCTATAGTGGAGTATGCTATGACATATGAGTTCTCTGAATCAAAATGGATCAAGATTCTTTTGAGTAGGATTCATGATGACCTATTTTGGATAGGTGAAGTGCCGGTCAGAATTACCAGTAACCTAATTCATGAAATAATAGGGCTCTCAAGGACAAGTGTTGTCCTCCAATGGGTAAAGATGTGAGGAAGATTGTTGAACAGACTTGCAAGTCAAGGAGTGATAGGTGCAGAATGACCATTGAGCCTATTGAGCAAGATGACATCAAATTTATGTCTATGATACTTGGATACAAGTTTCAACACACCAGTAGGGTGAACAGTGTGTTTATGGCTACAATTCTTACAACCATAAGAATTGTTAATGAAAATGGAGAGTTCAACCTGTGTGAAATATTGTGCGCAAAGCTAATTGATAACATTAAGGAAATCAGATATGATAAGACCAAAATATTCAGATTTGGGTCTTTGATCATCTATATGTAATTTCAAATTGTTGGAAAAGTATATGATTTGTATCTAGACAAATCCATTCCCACAATGCCTTAGATATCTCTCAAGGCATGTACTGAGACCACCTTGAAGGATTACATGACATTGGAGCTAAAGACATTCAGGGCTAAGATGTAGATGAGGTATAAGATACCAAAGAAGATAGTGGAAAAGTACAATGATACTATTTGCTTCATGGTTGAAACAGACACAACATGCATGGAGGCAGTTGAACCTAAAAAAAAGTGGATTCATCCACTTGGATATGAAGTAGATGAACAAGTTTTAGAAGCATATGATCAAGTATTGATTTCACCTCCTACTAACCCTAATGAGCCAAGATGGGGAACCTATGAGGAGAAGACAAGATAAATTGATGCAGTCTTGAACAACGCAGCAACAAAAAGAAAGGTTGCTAAGGTTACCTCAAAAATCTTGAGAATACATAAAGTGTCTCAAGTAGACCTAGACAAAGCAAGGGAACAAAAAATTGCTTTGGAATTAGAGAGTGTAGATGTAGTAAAGGTAGAATCAGATGATCCCAAGTTAAAGAAGGTGAAGATAGAAAAATTTGATGAATAGAAGGGTAAAACTCATGATGCTCCTTCTGCACCCAAAGAAACCATTGACCTTACTGCTCCTCCTAAGTATAAGGCTATGCCGAAGAGGAAGAAAGAGATCAGCACTGGTCATCAATCCTCAAGAGTCACAAGGAATAGAAAGAACTCACAAGCACTTCCCGAAGTAAGTTTCAAACCTAGTCTCAGTGTGCTAAGTGCAAGAATAATTGATGAGGGAAGAATTGATCAAGTAGGAAAGTTTTATGAAAAATATAGTGAGATAGACAAATCTGAGATACATGGTATGATAGTCAAACACATGCTAAAGTTCAAGAAGATAGTCTTGGAACTTAAGACTATGATCCCTGACAATGTGTCGAACATCTTAGAATTCCAAAAGAGATAAGCCATTGAAGAGGATTTAAGGATAAGGGAAAAGATTCTTGATGATACCCTTCCAGTATGCACCTTAGAAGAATAATCCTTATTGTTAGACTTAATGAAACCACATCTCAGAACAAAGTCAATGACTTTACACATAATGGAAAAGAACTATGAGTTGGTTACAAAAGAAACAAAGAAGGCATTTGAAAAGTCTTTATAGATAGGCACATGTATCTAGCTACTACGCCCACAACATAGGTACCCTGAAAGGAATTCAAGATGGCAGAACCCACTAATGCATCAGTGACAAGTCCTCAAGATTCAACACCTATAGTGGAAACACAAACATAGGTAGATAAGTCTGTGCCCATGACAGAGTCACTAAAGGATAGCACCATTATCATTGATAGTGTAGAGATAGCCATGGAAGCCACTGACATTGAATTGGATAAGTTTGAAGAGGCATTTGTAAGCACTCAAGAGGTAGAAAACTTATGTAGTAACACTCCTACTCATCAAGAAGAAATATTGATTGAGGATATAACAATTGAGAAAGAAGAAGAAAAGAAAGAAAAATAAAAGATGGAAGAAAAGAAAGAAATAGAAAAAGAAGTAGAAATAAACAAACCATCAGTTGAATTAATCAAGGTAAAAAAAGAAGTGATGGATAACACTCCCATCACTCCCTCAACAACATTGTTGTCAAGTTTAACTCCTGACACAACTAGCTTGGACTCATGGGGAGAAGAAGACCTGATTAAGTTCAACATCCTAGCCATGGAGAAGGCCAAGGAGAAACAAGTGATGAGGAATCCCCTCCTTGTAGAATCAGTGAACATCTTGAACAACTTGTTACCTATAGACAAGAAAGTATCCAATGTACACTCAGTTGATGATGTCAATTTAGTGCTTTCATAGTTCAAGGGAAACTTCACTAGCCTGGAAGAATTTGCATCCTTAGTTGCAGAGAAGAAGTATATGAAGAAAAGGCTCAATGAATTAATTAGAAACTGTGCACTTGACCTAAGCTCACTAAAGGTTGGTCAAGCATCCCTGAAGGAGTTTGCATAAAAGGGAAGAAAGATCATTGCTGAATGTATGAACCAAGACAAGTTAACTAGAGATTTGTACAAAAAGATACAAGAGGCAAAAGTCATGATAGAAAACATAAGGAAATTAGTGGAAGATCCATTTGTTGATGTGAATATGTGCAAAAATGTCTACCAAGGTCAGATAGATAAGATTGAGAAGGCAAAAAAAGAGATGACCAAGATAAGGGCTAGACAGACTCAGCTAAGGAATGCTCTTGCACCCTCATTAGACATTCTAAATCAAAATATCAAGGAGATTGATGCCACCATGGTGACATATGATCAAGGTCCTAGCACTAATTTGGAGAAGATGGAGAAGCTTCAGTATGCTTTATGCGCCCATCTACAGATTGTAAATTCACTGATCACATTTTGGAAGAAGGAGATCCAAAATCTGTAGATTACATATCCAGATGTACTATCATAGTAAGTTTTTGTACATTCAGTTTTGACACACCTTTGTCATTAATGTAAAAGGGGGAGTATGTATAAAATATGGATAATAGATATGTATACAAAGTTATTAGATAGAAAGATATGTATAGGGAGATAAAAGTTTTTTGTATTAAGGACAGTTAGCAACTTGGCCATATTCCTTTGTTGCCATCAATGACAAAGGGGGAGATTATTGGAAAGTTGGCTATATTAATGTATATGATTAAAATAGTGTTTTCATTATGGAAAAAAATTCATATAGTATTTTGGAGTTAGTGCACTTGATGATAAGATCAGAAATTGATTAAGTGTTGAAGACTAGACAGTGTACAGAGTTCCTGAAGCTCAGAGCATCAGTGCACGTGCGTATGACCGAGTTATGGTGTGTGCCCTAGAAGTTAAGTTAGTTAGACTATATTCATGCTTAGTCTATGAGTGCATGATTAGATATGCAAGTATAAGAAATATACAGATAGTTGAAGTTACACAGCCAGTGTGTGCCAGCGAAGAACAAAGTAAGCAGCCAACTGTTATCATTTTGAGTTGCGGTTATATTATAATGATGTAAAAGCTATGCACCTATTGTAATTAGGTTTTTGACATGTATATATGTTATTTTGTAAACACACTTGAGCCAATTCATTTGGAAGTGTTGTATGTAATAGGTTTAAGGGCTGACCTAGTTGTTTATTTTGTATGCGCATATAAATATGAGATGCGCCCATTGTAATTTGCATGGAAGTTGATATAGAGTTGTGATAAGCATAGAAGAAGTGTGTAAAGAGTCTATACGATGTATTAGAGCTTTTCAAGAGGTCAAAGAATCAATGCATCAAAGGAACTAATTTGACAAGTAGTGTCACAGTGACAGTTCATCCAATAGATATAGTGTGTATCTAAGATCAGAAGGTTGTAGCCTTCACCACTTGAGTAGTGAGCTCTAGGATAGTGCATCCAATCCCCTAATAGGGACTATTGTAAAAGACTCCTAATAGGGTTCGACCCTTGATAAGGTCTACTATACTTAATACATTATATAGAAAATCCTAATAGGATTAAGGATCTTCTAACAAGGATCATAAAACACTAGTACAGAATATTAGTGGGTGTCAATTTCCACTGGGGTTTTTACCTATTTGGGTTTCCCCATAGCCATATTGGTGTTATGTTTTGATTTCATGTTTCATGTTTATGTGGATGTTCATTTCAGTACTTAAGCATTTAAGTTTAGTTTGAAGATTAAGACAAAAGTTAAAATATAGTGAACACTGATTCACCCCCCCTCTCAATGTTCCTATTCCTAACATATCCTTGTAGTGATCAAGTTCAGTCTTCATTTGTCCTATCTTTACATTTTCTTCTTTTAGTGTTTCTTCAACTTTGAGTTTTGCATCCTTTTCATGTTTAATCTCTTTAATCATCTACTCTTTCTATTATTCCAACTTCTTTACTTGGTCTGATGTATCATTGTCTGAATTCTCTTTGATCTTTTCCATAAGGTCTTGTTTCTGACTTCTTGAAGTTTCAAGTTGTTCCATTAGTTTATTAATGAAACCTTCTACTCTTCTTAATTTGAATTTCAATTCACCATTCTCAACCTTCTCTTTGTCTAGGTCATCAAGTGCCACTTCAAAGTTCTCTTGCAAACTTTCTGAATCCATTCTGATCTCCCTTAAGCATTTAGGCTTTCTCTCCAAGGGCCAATAGCTCTGATTCTAATTGTTAGGATTAGGTAATAATGAGAGGGGGGGTGAATCAGTATTACTGCACTTTAATTTAAACTTCAACCAATTAAAAATAAACCATAACAATGCTAAAATGGAAAGAACATAAATGCACAACACATAACTCATGACACCATGATTTATTTTTGAGGAAACCCTGGCCAAGGAAAACCCCAGTGGGGATGGTACCCACAACTATGCACTAAAATATTATATCCTTGTTAGGAGATCTAGCCCTATTAGGAGATGAGTATTACATAGTACATTTCCTTGCTAGAGGAATACCAAACCCTGTTAGGGGATACAAACACCTGGTTAAAGGTGGTGAGCACACAACTCTTACAATCAAAATTCTTTCTTAAAGAGTTCTCCAAAAATGAACAATACAAGAACTTCATTTGCTTAGATAGTTCCAGTTGCAGCTCTACCAAATACTAATCTCGCATCTTCTCTAAGCTCTCAGAGTCTCATCATCACATCATCATTACATCACTACTTTCATACTTGTCGCTTCCACAAAACATTCTATACTTATACAAAATCTTCCATCGAGTCGGCTTCACAAATACCATACAAAACATAATAATAAATTATGTAAATGATAATCATAGAGTCGGTAATCTTATATTACCAAAGTGTTGGAAATATAATTTATCCATCTGACTTAGCACGTTACCATGTCCACTATTCTTCTCTCAATCATCGCAACTGTTCGTGTGCCCTATTACACTGATTCTCTATCTTTGCATACATTTATATTACTGTATCTCACTGATATGATCACCAAAACACATGAGACCTTAACTGAAGATCCTACATACTCCAAAATGTCTTCTTATAACTTCACAAGCCATAATATATCATAGAATGTCTTCTCTAACCAAATCTATACCACAATACACTGTTATCCTAATTCTATACTTAGTCATTTTCATGATTGTGACTCTAGTACCAAAACTCTTTGCATGTGATCACTCCAGCATAAATGTTGCCATGAACGACAACCCTCAAGTGATCCCTAGTGCTCTAGAACATCACTTGCTAATAGTTAATGCTGTGTAATGTAAAGTAATATTGATGTGATGATAAGGCAATAATAAGAGACTAATATGTTGATCTTCAAATCTATTTTTGGAGCTTCATTAAAATTGTATTGGAATTATTGATGCTACTAGTCAACTCAGTATAGGATTGTAAGTCCATATTTTGTTTATGTAATTTTCTTGTGTAATTGAATAGTGAGCTCTGAGCTATAAGATTGAATGCAAGTACATCCCCACCTATTGTACTTATGCTCTTAACCAGACACTTATTACTACAATAGTGATCTATTTGTGGGTATCATCCCCACCGAGATTTTTCCCTTAACCATTTTTTCCTTGAAAACAAATGATGGTGTTGTGATGTTCATGTTATGTGTTGTTTTGTTTACTTGCATTTATCTTCAATGTTAAGTTATGCTTTATGTTTAAATTGTTAAAGAATACTGCTACACTGATTCACCCCCCTCCTCAGTCTTTCCTAATCCTAACACATTTAACCCCCAATTTAGTGGGAGAATGAGCCTAAAAACATACTCATGGTATAGTAGAAGAAAGAGAGATGTATGAATAGAAATATCATTGGGAAATACTACAAAAAGATAACAGATCAATTTCAAGGGGGAAAGCCCCCAAACTAAGGATCTTAACTCATACAACCATGTGCAATGACAAAAAAAAAGATAAAAGAAAAGGAAAATAAAGACAAAAACAAAAGACAAAATGACACACAACACAAGTGTTACTACTAAAAATAAAGGCTCCAAATCAACTATTTGAAGAGACATTAATAAATAAAATATCTCAACCACTAGTATCACATTTGGAATGTTATCACAAGAGCACAATTTGTCTCATAGGAAGAACAAGAGCATACATCATAAATGAGACAATAATCCATGATCAACCAACCATCGAGTGAAAAGGATCACACATGAGAGAAAGAAATAAAAACATGAAGTGAACAAGATAGAAAAGTGTGTTATGATAGGTGATCCATGAAAAACATAGATTCCACTAGACAACGTGTTGTGTTATGTTGTATGCTCTATGAGAGAAAAAGAGGATGAAGAGTATGAAACAATCTAGCAAGTTGTGTTATGCTATTTATACTCATCCAGAGAAAGAAGGGGATCATTTCAAAGATGAAGTTGATAGTCTAGAAAGTTGTATTATGATAGTCAAACTATCCTAAGGATAACCAAGTAAATTATTGTATCCATGGAAATCTACCAAAAAGGACTTCCTCGAGGAAAGTATTGTTTCCAAAGGATTTTTCTATAATATACAAGGATTGCTACAAAGAAAATATTGTCTCCAAAGGAATATAGTAAAATGATGCAAAAGGATAACCAGGGAAAGCATTGTCACCAAGAATATTAAAAAATAAAAAGGATTGTCCCAAGGAAAACATTATTTCCAAATAAATCTACTATATCAGTGCGAAAAGATAACCAAGGACAACATTGTCTCCACGTGAATCTGAAAAAAAAGGATTTCCCCAAGGAAAACACTATCTCCAAAAGAATCCACTATATAATACATATGGAGACCACATATATGCCCCTCTCCTTAATATGACATCATGGAGATATGATGGAATCCTAAGGAAAGGTGGAATAAGGATACCCACCTTCAAAACCAAGGAGATTTCCTTTAGGAAACAATGTACATGCAACCTTATCCAAAGAGAGGTAACTCTTTGGAGGATAAGGGAGAGAAAAATGTGTAAAAATATCTCTTGAAATAAGTGTGAAGGGAACTAGGAGGAAGAGATATCTGTTCCAAGATATCTATTTCCAAGAGGAATTCTTGAACAAAAAAATCAACTTTGACATAAAGAGAAGAAAGAGAAAAAGAACTCACCCTTTTCTCCCTATTGATAGGTAAAAAGAGACTCTTGACGAAGGATGCTACACTTTAAGCCCCCAAATAAGGGATTTGTTTATAATGGACATGGAATTGAAAAATAAGGAAGAGGTTGTGATCAGGGATGTACACATCTTGCATAAGATAAAATCCCTAATCAAGACAATCAATTTCATGTAAGAAAGGATGTCACATGATAAAAAAGAGCCACCACCACCAAGGAAAGTCGATAATTAGAAATGAATAAGAGAGTCTTAACTATGGAACCTTACCGCCCAAGGATAAAGGAAAGGGAAAGGATAATGCATTGTTTACCCTAAGTGATAGGTCATTTATAAAAGATATAAACTTCCAAGCAAGGAAGAGCTTGTAAACAAGGATGTACATCTCCTAAAAAGGAGAAAATCCTCATGTAGAACAAACAAGTCCATGCAAGAAAGGACATCAGGTTATAAGAGATACAAGTTAACAAAGTAAAAAGAGATCCTTTGGAAAGATATGGAATTGAAGAGGGAATCCTTATCCTCGAATATGAGAGACAAGGAAAGGGACCTATTATGTTGATCACAAGGAAACATTGCATATAAAAGAATAGCACCATGTAAAACAAAGAGCCCCGAATAAAGGTATACCACTAAGATCACATGGTGTGAAGCAACATGATAGGAAAAGGGAATGCTAGTGCATATTTTTAATATCAGGAAAAAGTTTAAGATCTAAACAAATAAGATATCTATATACTAAATCTTGATCAAATTATCTAAATTCAATACAATCAACAAGATAATATTTATTTCTACAATGAAAGAGACAATAAAAATTACCATTATGAGATCTTTAATTTTTTGGAAAAATAAAATAAAATTAATTTTGTATCATATTTAAGCCTTAAATAATATTCTCTTAGCCAAGGCCAACTGATCATTTAAAGGTGTATTAACAATGGTTGGAGTTGGAAAAAGATTTTGTAAAGAAGGGGAATTAATTTCTAATGAAGAGGGAGCAATAGGATTTAATGATGAAGGAGAAATATCAGCTTGAGGTATAAATCCTATACCCTTTCTAGTGACATGTTTAGGCCAATCTATAGGGACCTTTATTCCTTGTTTGTTAATTCCAAGACCTCATCCACTATATCCTTGTTGAGAAGTAGTGTCATAGCCTACATTATAATGAGCCTTTAGTTGACAGGGGGAAGAATTTCATCTTGAGGTTTGTGTAAATGTGTTGTATATGGAGGAATAGTAGGTAGATTGATCGTTTTAGGAAGATTCAAAATCCCATCATCATTAGTCACATCCTCTTTAGTTTGGGAAGAAAAAGAAGGTTTACCAAGATCTTCATCCTTACTTAATGGTGTTTTAGGACATAAATCATGAAGGAAATGCATCACATCATCATCATTGAAATTAATTTGATAAATAGAAGAAACTCTAGGAGAAGGAAGATGATCCAAAGAAGTGTATAAATTGGTATTCTTAGTCTCTTTCACTAAGGTATCTTTAGGAGGAGAGGATATATGAATCTCTAATATGGAGTTGTTAGAAATATGAACTCTATATTCATTAGCAAAATACAACCTATGAGAGGTACTAATGTTGTTTATATCAATGCCATTTTTAGACTTATCATTTTCCATAAAAACTTATAAATTCCACATATTCCATGCATTTCATTAAGATGTTTATTATATAAAAACATCAAACATGGATAAAAGCCTTAAGAAATGATTTGCAAGAAGGAAAGATGAAATATTATATATGAAAATAGTAAATAGATTATAAGCTTGATTCTGATACCATTTTAGGAAAACCAAAAAAGTAATTGACCTATAAACTATTTTTTAGCCTAGAATTGCCAGTATGAGGTGACCTAGAGTGCCTGGGGTGAGTTGGAGGTTTGGGGAGAGTTTGGTCACCCTAGTCCCAACATAATTTAATGGAAATAAAGAACCTATAACTCTCTATTAGATATGTTTGTAGCTATTCCACCTATCATCTGCACACAAAAAATGATGAAAGTATTAGTGGAAAGGGGTTTACCTTACTCAAACCCATGTAGAGGAATTGACCTTGAAATCAGAATATAAATAATTGAAAAGGGAAGTGTGTTGTTATTGTAGGACTAAAATAGTATTGGAAAGAATAAATGAAATAACCAAAAATCTCATACAATATATGAAAACCAATCTAATCTACCATAAAATCCACTTGAAATATAAAAGAATTCAAATAATAAAACTCCCTTTCAAATGTAGCTCCTATGTTCTCCTTTCTTCTCCATTGAAGTTGATTGATGTAGCTCTATGATCTTGACAAAAGATGCACAAATGTTGAAACAAAAATGATAGAATGAGAATACTAGGAGTGTGGTTAGCAAAAAATGAGAGAAATGATCTCAATTTATAGAATTTGCAAGAGAAATTACAAATTTAGTAATTAAGTGTGCAAAAGGGAAATTGTCATAGATTATGGAAATTGGAAAATTTGAAAGAGGAAATTTGTCATTAATTATGATAACTTATGACAAATTGAATGCACAATTAGAAATTAGTGAGTTCAAAAAGGGAAATTTATCATAAACTATAAAAAATATGCCAAAAGGAAAAAGGAAAATTGTCATAAACTATGACAATTATGACAAAAGGAAAAAAGGAAAATTGTCATAAACTATGACAATATATGACAAAAGGAAAAGGGAAGGTGGAGGCTAAAAAAAGGAAGATTAGGCTAGGAAAGAGGGAGTGGAAGCTAGAAAAGTGGGTGAAGCACAAATTAAGGGATAAAATCCCATTTGGGAAAAGGAGGGAATTATTGAAATTTAAAATTTATTTATTCCCACAAAATGGAAATTATGATTTAGGAATTATGAAAATTGCATAAATTAATAATTATCCAATCAATTAATGTCAAATTAATTAATTGTGAAACTTAGGGAAAAGGAGATAAATAAATGTAATATATTTATCGAAGCTAAAAATTAGAGATAAATTATGGGTTATTTACCCCTAAAAAAGACAAATTAATTGATTTGACCAAATTGATGAGGCAAAGGATCAATTTTGATGATTTTGATAATGACTTTGATAATTTTGATAATGATTTGAATTGATTTCGAAAGTGATTATTTAGGTCAAAAATGAGGAAAAATCAAGGAGAAATATTAGTGAATTAGGGATGAAAATTAGACATTAAAGACATGTTAAAAAATAGGGGGCACATATGCGTGAATCATTTTTGAGGTCTACAATCAGTAGTAGAGGCTTGATAAGAAAATAAGATATCTTATACCTTTATGGTTCTATCATGCTTTAAATGAGATCACAAATGTTTATGTAATAGCATGAATCCAAAAGAGCCTAAAAGGACATCATGAAAGACATGTTTGCATGATAGTTGTTGAAACTTTCCACAATGAGGAATATGACAGGATGAAAATTCATTTAATGCTTGAATGATCCAACTTGAATGCTTGATTTCTCCTTAAATTCTCCAACTTGAATGAATGCTTGCTTGTGATATTAGATTGGACTCAAATGTAAAGATCCCAAAATGAGGGAGTTAGCCTTGCTTTTATACCTCTCTATGCCATTTTAGGGCTCTGATCTCAAAGAAGGACGATGAGGTTTTGAACATCAGACACTAAAATCAAAAGCTCATTCTCAAATTCAAATTTGGGCCTAAAAGGCCACTCATAATAAAATAGGGTCTATGTATGTAAATGGTGATTGAATGTATGAAATAATCAAAATGACACATCTATAATCAAGGGCCCTGATAGAAATTAAATTAGGAGATGAATTATATTTAAATATTTATTAATTAAATGCACAACAAATTCTTATGATCTATTCATTCTATTCAAAACAACTTGGAACCAAGCATGTTGATGTAACTAGACATGAAAAATGCCTATGACAAGGTTAATTGGAGATCCTTGTGCAAATTCCTGGATGCATTTGGTTTCTCCAAGCAATGGATAAATTTGATTTTTAGCTACATTTCCAATCCCAAATTTTCAGATTTGATCAATGGGACTCTTGAAGGTTATTTTAGTTCACCTAGGGGTCTTAAACAAGGGGACCCCTTATCCCTTTTTCTATACATAACTATGGAAGAATCATTAGGAAGTGCTATTAAAAATGCCTATAATTAAAATTTAATCAATGGGGTGAAGATCAAAAAAGGCATTCCTAATAATAAGCATCAATAATTTGTTGATGATACCATATTGGAAGGTAGAGGCACTAGGAAGGAAACTAGAAAATTCAGTGACATCCTAAATATTCCAAAGCTTCTAGTCAAGGAGTTAATAAAGAAAAATCCAAAATTTTATTTTTTAATATTGATAGAAGAGATGAAACTACAATCTGTAATATTACAAGACTAAAAAAGGGATCCTTTCCTAGTAAATATTTAGGAATCCCTATTGAGAAAATAGCTTCGATAGTATTTAACTTCAAATGCTCTAAATGATATATGAAAAAGATACGAGCTTATATATATATGTGCATTGTTATTGATAAGCATACATATATATATATGCTCATATTATAAATATACATATTCATATTGAGATCAACAATGAAGGAAATATAGTCGAATGTTACATATATACTAGTCACGATATGTATGTGTATCGTGACTATGATAAAAATTATGATACCTACACATACCGTGACTTATATCAATGTTATATATACCAGTCATGATATGTATTGTTAATATTATTTAGAACAATAGAGAAGGGGGGGGTGAATCTATTGTTCTTAGGTCTAGATGTATTAATTAAACTTTTAAACACTTCAACAATCTTAGATCTAATCACCAACACAACTCGGTCTCTAAAGTATATATACCAGAAAAATATAACATGCAGACCACTATCCAAAAGTAATTAACTTGCAGAATATAGAAACATTCACATCAAAAAATTCACACAAGTATAACATTGGGATTTATAGTGGAAACCCAATTTAGGAAAAACCACTTTGTAACATGTTACTGATATTTTCACTCTTCTGAAGTGAGCTCTATGAAAAGCCAACCTTATTAAATGTTTACAAAACACACTGCTAGGTGTGACCCTATTAAAGGATTTAAACACTTTGTCAAAAGTGACCTAGTTAGAGGATTTAAGTATATTCCATTAGAATGCCACCTTGATTAAAGGATTTAAACAATGATTGTTAGGTCAACCTTGATTAAAAGATTTAGACTAATACAATGGCTAGAAAGTAGTAGTAGTTTTTGATCTGAAAAACATACAACTCACTTTGCAAATAACAAATCCAATTCTCACATATATGCTAATTTATTGACTAAGTTCTATTTCCATCTCCATCATTGATATGCTCAGAATTCTCTTCAAGCAATTGCAACTGTAATCAACTCCTTCACCTTCAACCTTCTACTTAGACTTATCAGTTAATAACATCAACAACTCCAGCATACTCTGTAACCTCACACTTAGGTTTTCCTATATACCTCTTTAGTTAGGTAGATCCACCTTTTGCCACTTAATCTCCTCCATAGATCTTAGGTTAGGTTAGATTCATCAAATCCTTCCAACATTTAAGTTCTAAATCCTTCTTTCTAGATACATCTTCAATCTTCTCATTGAATCCATAATAAAATGATTTACCATGCATTAAATTATCCATACAATCAATTAATAAAGTCAACACAATGTACATAACCCAAGAATTCAACTATGTCAGCTAGGAATCTGAATTATTCCTCCAAATGTAAATTACTAACACTCGGTCAATACTATGTTCATCTCCTCGGTCATCATTGTATAACTTGATCATCTCTATAAATTGTCTTCCTCAGCTAACACTGTCTTCCTCAGTAATTTCCTATTGCTCGACATTAATTGATGTTTGGTCAACACTAAATTTACTCAACATATACTAGCACTTGGTTGACACTATTATCACTCGGCTTAAACTAGATTTCTTCACTTTTTCTACATTAAGCCTACTTCTTCAATCTTTCTTCTTACTTAGATAAATAATACATTATCTTGTCAATGTGACAAATAATCAAGTACTCATTGTAGTATCAAATAACTCAACCTTTCCTTAGGTTCTATTGTTATCTCCCTTGCCCTAATCCTTTTTATCAATCAATAGATATAGTACTCTCTTAGATAGCAACTGTCTTACTAGTTAAGGTTTGACATCAATGACAATACAACAATTGTTTCAATTGCAGTTTCCAAAAATCTCCCTCTTTAGCATTGATGACAACACCACATGAATAACACATGATTTACCAACCAATCCAAAAATTTGTCATTGCATCATAAATATTTATAACATCCTTAGATTCATTCTAATTCGCAATAACTTAGCCTTTCTTGACTATTCACATAGTTACTCCCTTTGAATATTTACTGTATCTCCCTATGAATCTTTGAATCTCCTCAGTGTTCTTTATATCTATGTTTTCATCTGAATCTCTCCCTCTTTGATAATAATGCCAAAGCAGTATCTAGAACTTAAATGTTTCATATGTAAATGTCATCTTGTCAGTTTAGTATCTGTATTTCTCCCTCTATCATCTTGCTTATGACTGATTATCAACTTTACTATGCTTTTCACAACTCTAGGTAGCTCCTAAAGTGTGACCTTTCCTTCATCAATTTGTCAGATATTCTGTGTAGAACATTTGATGCAGTACTCCTACTTGACTAGGCAACCTTAGTTAGGGGAAGCACCCCTATTTTACCTCTAAGATATTCATGAGCATCTTTAGGTAAATCTTTTGTGAATATGTCTGCTAGTTGTTCCTTTGTATTCACATATTCCATTCTCACTTCTTTATCTTATACCAATTCCCTCAAGTAATGATACTTGATAGCAATATGTTTAGTCTTTGTGTGCATCACTGGATTCTTTGATATGTTGATAGCACTTGTGTTATCACTGTTACCCAAATTTTCCTATGCATACAAATTTGGTAGAAAGCCATCCCTAGGCCTCTATTTTTATCTTGTCAAACACCCCAAAAAATTTCATGAGTCTACCTCTTTTCCCCTGGTCTTTGCAATATCTTTTAGGTCTCTGACTAGAAGAAAAACCCTTAGAAAAATTCATAAACTAGCCGTTACCTTGCAAAACCCTTTGGCCACATTATATTTTTAGGTTACTTTATCCCAATCACTCAAGTTCTCATATTTCCATGTGCCTTTTTAAATCCTTCAGTAACCAAGTCTTCGATTCCCAGCGGTTAACCCCTTAACATCTAGCGATCCGGCGAGAGGTTACCATTTTGGTTGGCGATCTCAAATTAGTGGCCAGGTCAAGATTCTAGATCTGATGGTTGTCACATGATCTCATGGCCCTAAAAGATTACATGAGATCTTGCGATGATTATTGATCTTCCTACCTGCAGGGTTCATCTTGTGAGTGGGACCGGTGCCACCTCATCTTATTTGGCAGTTCCTGATTCGTTGGTGATGTCTGATTCAGCAACTTGTCAGTGGGGCTATCTTCTTTGGTGGGTTAAGTTCTGAATTAATCATGTGGTAATCATTATACCAGAGGCTCAAGATGCACATGTTTTATCATGGTGGTATAGCGATAGCCGTTGATCCTTCTCCATCACCTAGCTTCTGAAAACGGGTCCTGTGTTAGAGACAGATGCTACGTGTATCTTAGTTGTTAGTTTCTCATTGGCTAGTTGGTGTGCGATGTGGAATGTGTTAGTTGGACCAGCCCCTTTTGGTAGTTAGAGGCTCTGACATCTATAGAGGATTGATGACCGACATATGTTCGCAAGCATTTGTGTCAGGGCTCGCGATCATGAGACAGATGTGGATCTTACTTTATCTCTAGGCTTTGTTAGGTGGGTCTGATGTCAGAAGGTATGCAATGTGTATCTGAAATGGCATAGTTTGATTGGTTGTTTTGTTAGGAATGAATGTAAAGTGTTTTGGTAGTCATTCTGTAGTAGTTTTTGTTGCATTCATGACTTGGATTGTCATTGATGTCAACATAGTGATATTCTAGATATTAGCAGGAAAGTAGGTACAGTTTTGTTTTGCACACATGTTGTAAGTAGATTGGATTTTGCATAGTTGATGGTATGTTCTTTGGTGTGTTATTAACCTATGGTTAACAGTGCAAAAAGAAATTCATTCATTTGTAAGGGTTATGAGCATTTTGGTGAAAGCAGTGTTTAGACAGTGTTTCTGTGTAGCGATGTTAAAAAATCGGAGGATATCTCTTAGCTGGGATGGAATCTGATTTTGTGTAGTTAAAGGGATGTTGGAGACTCATTAATGATGATGTGGTTCATAGCACAAACTTTGAGGATATGTTTGGAGAAAGTTACAGTAACTGGAAGCTGACAGTTTTATGTGAATTTTGTGTGTAGCGTGTAGAATTTATTATTTTGTAATTGAGGACCGAATCATTTGTAATTATTTGAGTTTGTTATATAAGAAGCAATTTTTTCCTTATTTTAATGTGTACTATGAAGATTTTGATGCGAATATATGCATGAAGTGAAGAAAAGAGCTAATTCAGTGATGAAGGAAGACTTGTGAGTACAGAGATCTAGAATTGTGATCTTGTGTAGCAGAGAGTGCAGTTTTGGCACAGTGTGAAGGATGTAATATATTTTATATTATTCTATTGAATAATTCTAAGATCTTTTGGATAGTGGGTTTAGAGATCTTGCCTTGAAGCTGTTTGGGCAGTGGGTCCTTCTGTCTTCCATAAACTCTTAACCGGGTTAGAATCTTTTAACAGGGATTCAAAATCTCCTAACAGGGATTTATATGTACTGAATGTATTTCATAAGAGTCCTAACAGGGTCCATCCTCTAACAAGGAACTTTCATATTAGTGCATCATTTTGTGGGCATCATTCCCACTGGGGTTTACTCTTTTCAAGAGGTTCCCTAGTTAACATATCTTGTGTTATTGTGCAATTGTGTATGATTATCTTTCTATGGTTGATCAGTACATTGATTATATTGTTTAAAGCTGTTGATTGGATAAATTATCAGATAAATGATTCACCCCCCCGCTCTCAGTTATCTTGGGGATCTTTACTTTCTAACAATTGGTATCAGAGCAGCAGGTCCTTGAAAGAAAAGTTTAACAACTTAAGGAGATCCATGGTGAATTTCAGAAAAGAAAGCCCTAAGTTTGATGGAGTAAATTTTGACAGTAGGAAAGAAAATATGAAGACACATCTATTGTGTTTAGGACCAAGTTATTGGTTGATTACAAAGAATGAGAAGACTATCATTGAGGAAGACAATCTAGAGATAGGAACTAAAGATGAACTAGATCTATTCATGTGTAACATACTTGCAAGAGAAGCACTTTTATCAGCACTACCAGAGAATGAATATAGTCAGGTAAGATGTTTGAAAACATCTCATGCAATTTTGAAAGCTTTACATTCTACTTTTGAAGGTGATGAACATGCAAAGAAGGCTAGATTACATAATTGGATTTGTGCATTTAAAAATATCAGAATGGTGGAAGATGAATCTATTAGAAGCTATATTGGTAGGATGTCTGAGATTGTGACAGGAATAAAGTCTTATGGAGGTGATAAGATAGAGAATGAAGTGATATGGAAAATTATGAGAACTTTGACACCAGTATTCAAGCAGACAACACAGATGATTGAACAAGTGATACCTTGTACATCAAACTTTTCAAGAGAGACTCTTCTTGGCAGATTAGAAATAGCAGAGATGAACTTGAGATTATCAAGAGAGCTACCTAGAATGGAAACAACATTCAGTGCTCTTAGCATTGGACCTACAAGAAGTACTAGTGTGAATGGATATTATGCCAGTAGTAGCAGATCTGAGGAAGATAAGAAGATTGAAGAAGGTATTGCATTACTTGTAAAAAGAGAACCGGATGGTAAGAAAATCTTTAAATGTTGGACTTGTCAAGAATATGGTCATTTTGCATCTAAATGTCCTAAAAGAGTTAAGAAGTATAGAAGCAACTTTAAACCTAGGAGATCTAAAGAATGTTATTATGCAAATGATGAAGATTTTGAAGTAGGAATTGAAAAACATTTAAGTGACAGTGATAATGATAACTTTGAGGAAATAGGATTTGTAGCAATTAAAGAAGAAAGTTCTGAATCTGATAAAAGGGAAGAAAAAGCATTAGTTTCACAAGTTGAAAAGAAATTTGATTGGATTATAGACAGTGGTTGTTCACATCATATGACTGGAGATAAAAGAAAGTTTGTTAAGTTAGATAATTATGATGGAGGAATTGTTAGGGTTGGTAACAATGCACCTTGTTTGATTAAGGGTATAGGATCTATTACTCTTGATGGAAAGACTAACACTGATGATGTTTACTTTGTTGATGGACTAAGACATAATTTACTAAGTGTTGGACAATTGGCTGATAAGGGTTATCAAGTTTGGTTTTCTAAGAAAACTTGTGTGATAAAAGATAAAGATGAAAATCTGATTGGAAAAGGATCCATAACCAGAGGTAATGTATTTCAGTTGAATCCTACTGAGATGACATGTTTGATAACTAGGATTGATGATAGTTGGTTAAGGCATAAAAGGTTTTGTCATATAAACATTGATAATATTGTCAAGGTGAGCACTACACTTGTGGTAAGAGATTTACCTAGAATTATGAAACCTACTAACATGATTTGCAAAGAATGTATGATGGCAAAGCAGAAAAGGAGTTCATTTCCCAATAAGAAGTTCACATCGGCAGAGAAGTTGGAGATTGTTCATACATACTTGAGTGGTCCTACTAGGACTAGAGGATTCTATGGTGAAAGGTATTTTATGATTCTTGTTGATGATTTTACAAGAATGATGTGGATTGCATTTTTGAAAGAAAAATTTGAAGCATTTGATAAATTTAAGATCATTAAAAGCAAAATTGAGAATGAATCTGGAATGAAGATTAAGTGTCTAAGATCTAATAGAGGTGGTGAATTTACATCTAGAGAGTTTAACACTTTTTGTGAAATGAATGCTATTAAGAGACAACTTTCAGCCCCTAGAACACCAGAACAAAATGGTATTGTAGAAAGAAGAAACAGGTCAATAACTGAAGCAACAAGAGCTATGTTGTTTGAAAATGATTTGGCTAAATTTTTTTGGAGAGAAGCAGTGAACACAACAGTATACACTATGAATAGAGTACAAATCAGAGCAGATACAAACAAGACACCTTATGAATTATGGTCTGGACATACACCCTCAGTTAAGTATTTTAGAATTTTTGGAAGTAAATGTTATATTAAGAGAGATGATGATATAGGAAAGTTTGATCCTAGAAGTGATGAAGGAACATTTCTTGGATATTCTTTAAAAAGAAAAGCATATAGATGTTATAACAAAAGAACGAAGACTATTGTTGAAAGTGCAAATGTAAAAGTTGATGAGAAGTTTAAAATTTAGGAAAGAATGCTTGATTATGAATATGATGGAGAAGCACAACCTCAGCCTAACATTGAAAATGTAGAATTATTTTTTGAAACTAACAGTGATTTGCTGAATGAAAGTCATACTGAAGAAGATAAAGAAGAAAATAGAGAAGAAATCAGAGAAGAATCTATAGTCGGAACAAGATCAGTAACTATGACACCTAACAGGTATACTTCAAGACATCACCCTGTTGAGCAAGTTATTGGAAGTTTAGATAGAGGAGTTTTGACTTAGAATAAGGTACATTTATGTTTGATTTCTCAAATTGAACTTAAGACTACTAATGAAGCTTGTGAAGATGAATATTGGATCAATGCTATGAAAGAAGAACTAGAGCAGATTGAAAAAAACAAGACATGGGAATTGGTCCCTAGACCTGAAGACAAGAATGTGATTGGAACAAAGTGGGTATTCAGAAATAAGATGAATGAACAAGGAGAAGTGATAAGAAACAAAGCAAGATTGGTATGTAAAGGATATTCACAACAAGAAGGAATTGACTATGAAGAAACTTTTGTACCTGTGGCTAGACTTGAAGTAGTGAGAATGTTTCTAGCATATGCAACTTACAAGAAATTCAGAGTGTATTAGATGGATGTGAAGTCAACATTTTTGAATGGTGAATTGGAAGAAGAAGTCTACATTGAGCAGCCTAAAGGTTTTCCTTTGACACAAGAAGGAGATATGGTATGTAAGTTAAAGAAAGCTTTATATGGATTAAAACAAGCACCTAGAACCTGGTATGCAAGATTGGATAAGTATTTATTGAAATTGGGATTTATAAAAGGAACAACAGATAGTAACTTATACACAAAAGAAATTGAGAATGGTTTGTTGGTTATAGTTATATTTGTTGATGATATTATCTTTGGAGGAGAAGATGAAGCTAGTGACAAATTTGCAGATGAAATGAAGACTGAATTTGAGATGAGCATGATTGGAGAAATGAAATATTTTTTGGGATTACAGATAACACAAAGCAAGGAAGGTATATTTGTAAGTCAAACTAAGTATTTGAATGACTTATTGAAAATATTTGGAATGGAAGAT
Organism: Chamaecyparis obtusa; assembly: GCA_027943335.1. NCBI lineage: Eukaryota > Viridiplantae > Streptophyta > Pinopsida > Cupressales > Cupressaceae > Chamaecyparis > Chamaecyparis obtusa. Next base: position 209,014 of record BSBK01001420.1, read on the forward strand.
TCTAAACCTGTTGGAACACCTATGGTAACCAGACATAAGTTATCTAGCAAAGATGAGACATCAACAGTTGAGCAGAAAAAGTATAGATCTATGATTGGAGGATTGCAGTACTTGACACATACAAGACCTGATATAGCACATTCAGTGGGGATTGTAGCAAGATTTCAAGCAGAACCTAAAGAATCACATTATGCAGCAGTAAAGAGGATACTGAGATATCTTAAAGGAACAATGGATTATGGATTATGGTATGAGAATTCTGATGATTTTACTTTATGTGCCTATACTGATGTAGATTGGGGAGGTAGCATTGATGACAAGAAAAGAACCAGTGGTGGAGCCTTTTTTCTTGGAGGCAAATTGGTCTCTTGGCTAAGTAAGAAGCAAAATTGTACTTCACAAAGCACAACAGAAGCAGAATATGTTGCAGCAGCAAATAATTGTAATCAGATTATTTGGATGAAGTAGATGTTGAAAGATATTGGAATAAAGTTTGATGAGCTTATTGTTATACATTGTGATAACACCAGTATAGTGAGTACGTCAAAAAATCCTGTTTTACATTCTAAGACTAAACATATTGAGATCAAGTATCATGTTGTAAGAGAGAAAGTTGCAGAAAAAGAAGTAAGATTGGAGTACATAAGTACAAAGGAGTAGATAGCAGATATATTTACAACGCCTTTACCTAAGGATACATTTGTGTATCTGAGAGGTATGCTTGGGGTTATGCCCCAACCTATTTTTGAGAATTGATGTAGATGATTGCATCCATCCAGTGGTATATGAGCCCTATCTTTCTTCTGGATTGGATGTTGGAACTTCCTCTATGGGGGAGTTTATGAGCTGAGTCATGAGGACTCTTGTTATTGTATTCTTTTAAAAAGTGTCTTTTGACATTAAGTTGTTGTTGAATTAGTGATATAATTTCTATCATTGATGTTAATGGGGGAGAGATATACATGAAAAACATTGTGGATTGTATGAGAGAGCTAAATAGGAAAACGAAGCAAGATTTGATTTGATATTTTGCAGTGATGTTGCAGTATTGGATTTTTGGAACATTGGATGTTTTTCATCTATGTTGCCATCAATGCCAATGGGGGAGATTGTTAGGAATGAATGAAAAGTGTTTTGGTAGTCATTCTTTAGCAGTTTTTGTTGCATTCATGACTTGGATTGTCATTGATGTCAACACAGTGATATTTTGGATATTAGCAGGAAAGCAAGTACAATTTTGTTTTGTGCACATGTTGTATTATAGATTGGATTTTGTGGAGTTGATGGTATGTTCTTTGGTGTGTTATTAACCTATGGATAACAGTGCAAAAAGAAATTCATTCATTTGTAAGAGTTATGAGCATTTTGGTGAAAGTAGTGTTTAGATAGTGTTTTTGTGTAGCGATGTTCGGAAATCGGAGGATATCTCTTAGCTGGGATGGAATCTAATTTTGTGCAGTTAAAGGGATGTTGGAGACTCATTAATGATGATGTGGTTCATAGTGAAAACTTCGAGGATATGTTTGGAGAAAGTTACAGTAACTGGAAGTCGACAGTTTTATGTGAATTCTGTGTGTAGCGTGTAGAATTTATTATTTTGTAATTGAGGACCGACTCATTTGTAATTATTTGAGTTTGGTATATAAGAAGGAATTTTTTCCTTATTGTAATGTGTACTATGAAGATTGTGATGTGAATATATGCATGAAGTGAAGAAAAGAGCTAATTCAGTGATGAAGGAAGACTTGTGAGTACAGAGATCTAGAATTGTGATCTTGTGTAGCAGAGAGTGCAGTTTTGGCACAGTGTGAAGGAGGTAATATCTTTCATATTATTCTATTGAATAATTCTAATATCTTTTGGATAGTGGGTTCAGAGATCTTGCCTTGAAGCTGTTTGGGTAGTGGGTCCTTCTGTCTTCCATAAACTCTTAACTGGGTTAGAATCTTTTAACAGGGATTCAAAATCTCCTATTAGGGATTTATATGTACTAAATGTATTTCATAAGACTCCTAACAGGGTCCATCCTCTAACAAGGAACTTTCATATTAGTGCATCATTTTGTGGGCATCATTCCCACTGGGGTTTACTCTTTTCAAGAGGTTCCCTAGTTAACATATCTTGTGTTATTGTGCAATTGTGTATGATTATCTTTCTATGGTTGATCAGTACATTGATTATATTGTTTAAAGCTGTTGAATGGATAAATTATTAGATAACTGATTCACCCCCCCCTCTCAGTTATCTTGAGGATCTTTACTTTCTAACATGTTTGGTATGCTACATGGCAGTTGTCAGTGGGCCCGTGGGGTCAAGGCTTTCTAAGTGATTAACTCTCTACGAGATCTCACGGCTGTCATTACACCATGGATCCAAAAAGCTTGATCATTATGATTGTAGTATAGTGATAGCCATCTGATGGTGTTCTCAGGGATGTGGGTCCAAATTTTGTCAGGTGCGATGACGTGCTCAATTTTTATTGGCTGCTAACTTCCAAGTGGCGTTTGACTTGTCAGAGGGGGATTTTAAGTTGTTTTCTTAGTGCATCATGGCCGTTCATCTGCCAAGAAGGGTTTCTCATCGATGGTTGCATTTTAAAATTTTTTTGCTAGCCGTTATATTTCAAAAATTTGAATGCTTTCTGCTAGTTTTGCTAGGGTTTTGTGTTCTTTCGGCCATGTACAATGTCGGTTAGCTTAGGAATTGATTTCTCAAGATGGTTGTGGTTGAGAGGGGGATGAAGGTGACTATTGGCCAGCGTTGTAGAGTCCTTTTCCACATTTTTTATGGTAGGAGGTGCTGGAAAGAGTTGGTGCCACCTTTTCATGTGGTACTATTATCTAGAGATTTGCGATCAGATTTGGAGCCTTCATGGCTTAGTGGAGTTGCCGATGGTTTGGTGGGTCGAGGTTGTTGTGTCTATAGGTGTTTTTAGTTCAAAAGGATTAGCACACAAGAGAGATATGATTTGATCATTGGTTCTCAAAGATTTTCATTAATAGGTGATCAGTACCCTAGGGTTTGACATCATTGATTGACCTTGCAACCCTAGTTAGGTTTTTGACTCCTGCCTGCGTGCAGTTGAGTATGTATATATTGTATTTTGGAGCTTTTGAGCTCAAGAGTTGGACAATTTGTAGAAGAAATTCACCTTTCTTAAGGGTCATCTATGGTATCATCCCTACCCTCTAGATTATACAGTTGTATTTCTCCCATTGATAGTTAAAATATTGTAGAGGTATTTTGTGACAATCCTTCATGTCCCTATGCTTCCTTGTTTGAATTATCTCATATTGGATTAAAGCATATGATGTTTTCTAGTGATATCTTAGGGTTCTTGATCCCTCTTTCTTTTTGAAATTTTGTGTGTTATTATTGTTTGATTTGATTTAGATGCTTTTGTGAGTATACTTCAGCCCTCTAGTAGTCTTGTCTCAATCCTACACTGAGTTGCAGAAGTGAATGTCTACTTGCAGGTCATAGATTGTGTCTTATGTTTAGGCCCTTCTATGAAACACTTATGCAAGCCTATTCAGTAAGTTGTGACCTACTAGACCTAAGCCTTTCGTTGATTCCACTCCTCTATACTGAGATCCAAACCCTAGTTTCGGTGCATCACCTAGTAGGATAGTTTGCTTTCATGTCATTTCCCTTTCAAGCACTCCTTCTATCCCTTTCCCTCAAAAGTTTTACTTTCATGTCTAAGAGAAAATTAAGGTGATTATCCAAGAGGAACCACCCTAGAACCTGGAGGTCTCATCTTAGTTAGCATAGGTCCCACAACCTAGAGATGATTCCCATGTTATACTAGGTTATCAAGACTATGAGAGCTTGAGACAAAGGCACAAACTTAGTGTATAACAATTTTGGCACGCCCGGTGGGACAACTGGTGGGACAACTAAAGAAGTTCATTGTTTAAAAGATATGTTATCTCTGATATACAAATTGCATAAAATAGGCTTTTAGAAGTCATTCTATCAAGTATATCTGGTGACTCCACTAATTTCAAAGATCCAAGCTACCTTGTTCAAAGTTTTATGAGAAAGATTGAGACTAGAAGCTCAAAGCCTACCCAATTTTTAGAGTTTCCCTCAAAGAGAAGTCGCAAAGGCAGGTCAACTCAAAGAAAATCCCCTGCAAGGAGAGTTCAATCAACACCTCCTGATACTTTAGAAAGGAGACCTTTTCCCTTTCATTCCAAAAGAAGAGGTAGATCCCTAACCAGAGATCTAGAGGAGGATTCAAATCCAGCAGCAAATACAACTCATATAGTTGTTAATCTTCAGATTCCAGTTCCTACAATGGCTAGACCATTTGAATTTGCACCCTTTACTCAGGGTAGTCCATTAAATTTTGCTCAACATCATGATGTGCCCTTGGTGGCACTTAAGAGAATACCTAATTTCATAGGTGAAGGACAAACAATTGCTTTTGAGCACATAAGAGATGTGACCACCATCTGCATCATACACAACATTACTCAAGAAGATGTGGCCACAAAATTATTGGAAGCCTCTCTAAAAGATAAGGCTTTAGAATGGTTTAGAACTCTAATTATTGGTTCTATTACTTCATGGGATGAGTTAGGGGATGCATTAAGTAAAAATTTTGAGGATAAATTAGATAACTTGTCTCTAGTTGAGCAGTTAACCACTATTAAGAGAGACCCTCAAGAGCAAATGATAGATTACAATAGTAGGTTCCTCAAGACATGGAATAGAATTCCAATCTCAGTAAGGTCGTTAGCTAACCATGCTTTCCTCTATTAATTGCAAAGTCTAAATCGCCAAATTTCTATCATGATCCAGTCCATGGGTGGTACTTCTTTACCCCAAGCTTTTGACATAGCTGTCAGGGCTGAAAATTGTTTAATCCAAGCATGCATGATTGCTAGAAGGCCACCAATGCCCATTTTTCCTATCCTTCAACCCATTAAACCTACCCAAGTACCCCCATTTACCCCTATCCCCACCATACTAGCACCTCAAGCTAGTACTAGTGGTCAAGAACTAACAGCTAGTTTCTCTCAAGAGCTGCAAGAGATAAAGAATAGCCAAGAAAGTAGTAAGCAAGAAATGAAAAATTTGTTGTAGACCTTGACTAAAGAGGTCACAAATTTGAAGAAGCAAGGTCAAGGAATTAGACCACCCTTTCAGCCACAAGGCCAAGGTCCTAATCAGCAATATCAAAATCAAGGACAACCTTATCAATGAAATAGGCTATCGTACCAAGGAGGGTATCAAGGACAAAGACAAAGTTTCAATCAGAGACCATTCCAACCATATAACCCTGCACATCTAAATTCTACAAATCCAGTGAGGGATATGGTTCCTAGTCAAAATAATATGGCTATGGAGAATGAATGGTGTTTTCCTTGTAATTAGCCTCATAATTAGGCTACATGTTCAAATGGATGGATGAACCAAGCTCTAATGGTTCAAAATGCCTCACAAGCTCAATCAGAGGCTTCATCTAGTGGGTCAATGCCTCAACAAGAATCACAAGAGAGTGAGACTGCTCTTTTCAATTGGGAGCAACCAGACTTCAATGGAGTCAATGATGAAGTTTCCTTTGTTGCCTATACAAGAGCAAAAAGAAGAGCTCAGGACATGGAGAGAGCAGATTCCAATGCCAAGGCTACTACACCTGTAGAACTAGTACAACAAGCTAATCCCATCACACCTAAGGAGGCTCCTGTCATCACAAGCAAGGAAGGCCAATATTCTAAAAAAGTGGAGCCCATCATGCCAAAGACACAACAAAGAGTACACACTGTGAAACCTTTTAATATTGTAGACAACATGAAGAAGGTGAATGTCACCATGTCCATGTGGGACTCTTTGGCTCTTCCAGGACAACTTGAAATTTTGAACAAGGCCATGACAGAGGTAGCAACTCCACCTACAAAAGAAGCTGCAAAGCCAGTGTTGGTCAACACTGATCAAGAAAAGGAGGCTCCAAGTGGCAAATCCAAAGGCAATAACATCCAAGGTAGGAACTCAAAGCCACCTCCCTTTTATGTATCTTTAATTATTGGAAAATCTTTAGTGCATAATTGTATGGTAGATAGTGGAGCTACTAGTACTGTAATGCCCAAGAAAGTAGCTGACTTATTAGGACTGAAATATGAGCCCTTCCAAAAGAAGGTTACCCAACTTGATGGATCCTCAGTCAATACTATAGGTGTGTCCAAGGATACTAGTCTAATCCTGCATGCTAGTCTTAATTTTTCCATCCTCCTTGATATATATATCATAGATCTCCCTGCATTATTTGCTATATGTCTTTCAAGGGAGTTTACAGCCAAGATAGGAGGTTATCTATCTTCTTATTGGTCTCACATGTTATTTCATACAAGGTATGGGACCAAGGTCACCATTAAATCAGAACCATTAGCAGCACACTATATAGAACCATATGTGTCCAATGCCATCAATGTAAACTACCCCATATTTGATGATAGTGACTTCCAAACCATTAGTGAAGCAAGCACAAAGATAGAGAGTATCCCTGATATTATTCTAGATGAAAGAGCTTTAGAGGCCCAAGAAAATCTTATTTGGGATTTTGGTTTGGGAAGTTATTTGATACAAGAGAGTGGAGTAATAGAGCCAAGCCTTCTCAAAGAGGATATTGATTTAGAGGATCAGAATAACCAGGTTTGGGAACTATTTTTTGATGGAGCTAGAAGTAGACATGGTGCTAGTGGTGGTGCTATACTAGTGTCCCCAAAAGGAGAAAGGTATTACACTACCTTTAGATTCAGTTTCTTTTACACTAGAAACACTGCAGAGTATGAAAGCCTAGTCAATGGACTAGAATGGGCTAGAAAAAGAGGGGTTAAAGCCTTAAGAGTTTATGGTGATAGTGAATTAGTTGTCAGCCAAGTGAGAGGGATAAGTGAAACCAAGAATGACACCATGAAAGCATACGAACATAGAGTTTGGGATGAAGTTGAAGATTTCCATGCTTTCAATATTGTTGCCATTCCTAGAAAGCTAAATCAAAATGCAGATAGGTTAGCTATTGTTGGATCCCAACATGACATTCCAAATAGCATTTCAAAAGAATTAGATCAAAAACATATCAAAGTGATTGTCAAACCTTCTATTCCTGATAATAATGTCAATTGGCAAGTGTTTGACAATGATGAAGAAATTTTGTAGTTCTTGTTTGAAGAAGATGTTTTTTCAGAACATAATCAAGATAGACTATCACAAAACTATGGTGATCAAGTGATACAACTCAAGTCCAATAAGATGCCTAGAGGTCTTGTTACCTTAGAGACTATCTTCAACAAGGATGATGAAGTTAAGAACAAATCTAGCCTGGTAGTTCAACAAGAACATTGTGTTGAATTAGAGTTGGAACCAGGTAAGAGCCTACAATTTGGAAAGGTAAACACTGAATTGGAAAAGCAAGATTATACACAATTATTTAAGGAATTTAGTGATGTTTTTGCATGGCAGTATGAATACCTCAAGGGTTTTGATCCTACCCTTACTCAGCACACTATTGAATTAGAACCTAATGCCAAACCAGTGAGGCAAAAACAAAGGCCTGTTAATCCTAAGCTTGAGCCACTTATGCATAAAGAAGTACTCAAACTAATAGAAAGTGGTATCATCTACCCCATTAAGCATACTAGTTGGGTTTCCAACCTTGTTCTTGTCAGGAGGAAGAATGGGGAGCTGAGGTTATGTGTTGACTTCGGGGATCTTAATAGAGCTTCTCTAAAAGAACACCATCCATTACCCTCCATGGAACAAATCTTACAATGTGTCTCTGGATCTGAGAGATTTTCATTATTGGATGGTTATTCAGGATACAATCAGATCTTAGTGAATGAAGAGGATCAATATAAGACTACATTTACAACCAAGTGGGGAACCATGGCTTATCAAAAGATGCCCTTTGGTTTGTCAAATGCAGGTGCTACATTTCAAAAGGCAATGGATATGGCCTTTAAAAGCCTTATGTACAAGTTTGTGTTGGTCTACTTGGATGACATAACTATCTATTCTAACCATGCAGTAGATCACATCAAACATTTAAGAAAGATCTTTGAAAGGTGTAGAGAATTCAGGATATCTCTTAAGATCTTTGAAAGGTGTAGAGAATTCAGGATATCTCTTAATCCCAAGAAATGTGTGTTTACAGTTCATGAAGGAAAACTACTGGGATATGTAGTATCCAAAATAGGAATTATAGTGGATCTTGAGAGAATTTCAGCTATTCTAGAGCTACCCCTACCACATCACAAGAAAAGTCTCCAATCTTTCATAGGAAAGATTAATTTTGTTAGGAGGTTCTTGCCTAACATTGCAGATTTACTCAAACCCTTGATAGCCATGTTAAAGAAGAGTTCAACTTTTAGTTGGACCAAAGAAGGGAGAATCAATTTCCAAGCTATCAAAGGGGCCTTAACAAAAGCCCCTGCTCTCTTAAACCCAAATTTCAGTAAGGATTTTATCCTTTATGCTTATGGGGGTCATGATGCTATATTTGCAATGCTGACCCAAGAAAATTTAGATGGATTGGAGCAGCCTATTGCTTTCTTTAGCAAAGGTTTAGAGGAGTATGAACAGAGATACTCTTTTGTAGAAAAACATGTACTTGCTATGGTAAAGAGCCTTAAGAAGTTTAGATATCTGTTGACCCATAGCAGGGTACATTTAAAAGTTACTCATCCAAGTGTCAAAGAGTTTTTGCTTTCCAAAGACTTAAATGAAAAAAGAGCTGGTTGGATCACCATGGTGATGGAATATGACATAGATATCCAAACTACCAAGCTGGTTAGAGGAAGAGGTCTTTGAAAGCATTTGGTAGAGGATGAAAGCTCAAAAAAATTAGAACAAATGGATGCATCTTTGGTTGTGCATTCTATAGAAGAACAAGACAAGGCAACAAGCTGGTTGCTTAATATGATCAATTATTTGAAGATAGGACAATGTCCTCCAGGTTTGGATCTAGCAAAAAGGAGGTATTATAGGTTACAATCTATACCTTTTGTGCTGATAGATGAAGTTCTTTTCAGAAAGGATCACAGTGGTGTCCTTTTAAGATGCATAGATTCAGAAAAAATAGCTGATGTCCTATTTGAATTTCATGATGGACCTTCTGGAGGTCACTTCTCTCCTAGGACTACTGCTTTTAAAATCATGAGGGCTGGATACTGTTGGCCATCTATCTTTAAGGATAGCCATGAGTATGTAAGAAAATGTATCACATGTGCCATGTTTGTAGGAAAAGAAAGGCTTGTGGCCTTGCCCTTACAGTCGGTCAGAACATAGCATCCCTTCATAAAGTGGGGTATAGATTTCATTGGCATGATCAACCCTCCATCTAGTGCAGGCCATAAATGGATAATTACTACAACTGATTACTTCACTAGATGGATAGAGGCAATTGCATTAAAAGAGGCCAATGAGAGGGTTGTCCTAAACTTTTATGATGACTTAATTCATAGGTTTGGTACTCCTGATTCCATAATTTCAGATAATGCCTTAGCATTCATAGGCCTTAAAGTCTCAGGGTGGGCAGTCAAGAATGACATCTATCTGAATACCAATTCAAATTACTACCCTCAAGGCAATGGCTTGGCTGAATCCACAAATAAGAACTTGATTAGGATAATCAAGAAGACTCTACAAGATAATCAAAGAGATTGGCATACTAAGTTGAGGTCTGCATTGTGGCTAGATAGAATTACCCCAAAGAAAATCATTGGTAATTCTCCTTATGTGCTAGTGTATGGTAAAGAGGCTAAGTTGTCCATTTCAATTGAATTACCAGCTTTGGACCTAGCTACTCAGTATGCCCTATTTGAAGAAGGAGATCCCTTATAGGTCAGGTATGCTCAGTTGATGGAATTAGAAGAAATTAGAGACAAATCAATGCAAGATATGGAATTCCATCAGATTCAAACAAAGAGGAGCTTTGATAGAAGAGCCAGGGTCAGAGACTTCAAGGTTGGAGACATAGTCCTCAAGTGGGATGAGTTTAGGTCTAGACCTGGCAGACACACAAAATTTGACTCCTTTTGGGGTGGACCATTTGTAATCATAGAGTGCAAGGGCTCCAATGCTTTTCAACTATCAAATATGGAGGGAGTCCCCTTACCTATCTCTGTGAATGGTTTCCACTTGAAACCTTGTTTTGAGGTTAACCCCTCTCTGTAAATTTTGTAAAAGTTTCCCTATTTTCTTTCCTTTCTTTCTAGTTTAGTTTCCTAATTTTCAAGAAGTGCTCTGAGCACATTTTTTAGTTTTGTCCCTTTATAGAGAGTTTTTGTTCCTATAATAACCCCATTCCCAATGGATTGTCAAGGTCACTGGTTTCTCATGTCTAGCAGGCTGACATCCAGCAGAAATCACCAAACTGTTACCCAAATTTTCCTATGCATACATATTTGGTAGAAAGCCATCCCCAAGCCTCTATTTTTATCTTGTCAAACACCCCAAAAAATTTCATGAGTCTACCTCTTTTCCCCTGGTCTCTGCAATATCTTTTAGGTCTCTAGCTAGAAGAAAAACCCTTAGAAAAATTCATAAACTAGCCATTACCCTGCAAAACCCTTTGGCCGCATTATATTTTTATGTTACTTTATCTTGGTCACTTAAGTTCTCATATTTCCATGTGCCTTTCTAAATCCTTCAGTCACGAAACCTCTGATTCCTGGCGGTTAACCCCTTAACATCTAGCGATCCCGCAAGCGGTTACCATTTCAGTTGGCGGTCTCAGATCGGCGGCCAGGTCAAGATTCTAGATCTGATGGTTGTTGCATGATCTCATGGCCCCAGAAGATTCCATGAGATCTTGTGATGATCATCAATCTTCCTACTTACAGGGTTCATCTTGTGAGTGGGACCGGTGCCACCTCATCTTATTTGGCAGTTCCTGATTTGTCGGCGATGTCTGATTCAATAGCTTGTCAGTGGGGCCGTCTTCTTTGGTGGGTTAAGTTTTGACTTAATCATGTGGTCATTGTTATACCAAAGGCTCAAGATGCATGTGTTTTATGATGGTGGTATAGTGACAACCATTGATCCTTCTCCATTGCTTGGCTTCTGACAGTAGGTCCTGTGTCAGAGACAAATGCTATGTGTATCTCGGTTGTCAGTTTCTCATTGGCTAGTTGGTGTGCGAAATGGAAATGTGTCAGTGGGACCGGCCCCTTTTAGTAGTTAGAGGCTCTGACATCTGCAAAGGATCGACAACCGGTGTATGTTCACAAGGATTTGTGTCAGGGCTTGCGATCATGAGATAGCCATGGATCTTACTTTATCTCTGGGTTCTATCAGGTGGGTCTGATGTCAGAAGGTATGCAACGTGTATCTGAAATGGTGTAGTTTGATTGGTTTTTTGGTATGCTACATGGTGGTTGTCAGTGGGCCCGTGGGGTCAAGGCTTTCTAAGTGATTAACTCTTTGCCAGGATCTTGCGGCTGTCATTACAGATAATTTCAAAGAGTTAATCTATATCTTCATAAAGACATAGAAGAAGATATAGATTTGGATGAGCAGGAGTAAAGACATAGAAGAAGATATAGATTTGGATGAGCAGATAGAAATTCCATAATTAGATTTTGCAAATCTTTTAGCAGACCAAATGCAAATGGTTGGTGAACTACTCCAGAAGAAAGCAAAGCAGAAGAAACTAAAAGAAGAAAGAGATAGGGAATTTAAGATCATTGAGGATGCCAAGAATATTTTGACAGAAGTAATAGGTGTTGAAGTTGATTCCTCTCAACACATTTTGTTATAGTTGGTAGAGGTAGTAAACAAGTTCAATGAGGACTCTTCTGGTCAAGAAAATTTGCTTGAGAAGGCTGAGAAGAAGTTTGATAATAAAGTTCTTGAGTGTATTTCTCAGTGAATAGCTATCAATCAGGCAGGGTTATCTTCAGTTTTGACTAACATTGAATCCTCCTATTCCAATGTAACATCATTGTTTATCAAGCTATGTAATGTTGCTGAGTTCTCAAAGGAGATTAAGGAAAAAATAAATAAGATTGATGAGGATCTGAAGGTTAGTGCACAAAAGTTGCAACTTGAACCTAGTTCAAGCTTTGCACATCATATGACAATCAGATTCCTATTTGACAAGCAGTCAGAGTTACTAAAAGAGGATGCAAGGATCAGGTTAACATTAATAGATATTCAGAACATGATCCTTCCCATCATGGATACAATGCAGAAGCATATTGCACACTCAAAAACATTGATCCATGACAATCAGTTTTCAATTGCAGATCACATGATTGAACTCTCTGCAGAAGTCCAAGTTGCACTCCATACATGCAAGATTCTACAAGAGAATTGGGATAAAACTTTGGCATTGATTGGCAAGGTACATTCTAATTTTCTCTCACATTTTGGCATCTCTGTGTAAAATATTTGTATATACAACTTTGGCATTATTGTCAAAAAGGGGGAGAAAGTATATAAGATAGGGGGAGATGTATGGAAAGATATGAGTGATATGAAAGGGGGAGAAAATATATGAGAAATAGGAAATATGAGTATGAGGTGAAATAAGATACTTGTATATATGTATACTATATGGGGGAGACATAAAATGTATATACAACAGATTGACAAAGACAATTTTGAAAAATAAAAAATAGATTCAGCATGATTTTTGTATATAAGTTTTGGGCAATAAGTGTTTTTGTCACTAATGCCAAAGGGGGAGATTGTTGGCATTAAGTATATTTGTCATTAGTGACAACACTTATTCAGACTTTGTGTGCTTACCAAGCTCATCTAGCAGAACAGTGTTTATCGAGAAGACCGAGCTTCGCAGTGTTTACCGAGTTATCATTACCAAGTGATGAGATGAGTAGTGTTTACTGAGTGCCAGCACGGTAAATAGGGAATTTAGTTTCTACCGAGTGACACTGTATCTACCAAGTCTCCAATGTATACCGAGTTTGAAACTACGACCGAGTGGTTAGTATGGACCGAGCCTCCACTCCTACCGAGAGCATGACGATGCTGAGTATTGCAGTGGATGCCGAGTATCAAAAAGTCACCAAGTTAGTTTGTAGGAACTTTGTAACTATATTTGGGCTGACTCAGTAATACTTGTGTTGACTTGTATTTTAGAAGCCGACTTTGTAATTATTTTGGATTGATATATAAGCAATGTTTTGTATCATATCAAAAGTGTAGTAATGTGTGAAAAAGAGAAGAAAGGTAGAGATAGGTGAATTACAAAGGGCTACAATAGTATAAGGAGTAGCAGAGACATATCTATCATAGAAGGTGATCAGTACATCAAAGAATCTCAATCAGCAAGTACAATTGCAAGTAAGAGATCTATTGTTTCATCCTAACAAGTGAATCAGCTTGAAATCCTTTAACAGGGTAGACTTAACAGTCTTTTGTAAAATCTTTTAACCGAGTGCATTCTTTATTGTATGTTTGTAAATCCTCTAACAAGGTGGACCTAGCAGTCCTAATTGCTCCTAATAGGGCAAATCATTAGAAGTGATCATTGTAAGCCTTAACCGGCCAACTTTATATTGTAGTATTGAAGTTTTGTGGGTATCATCCCCACCCCAGTTTTACTTTCTATTTGGAAGGTTTCTAGGTAACCAAATCTCTGTTTTCAAAGTGTTATGAATGTTTTATTCTTTCTGTTACTCATGCATGGAGTTAGCTTATTGATCTAAATGTTATTTGGAATATTGTCAAGATCAGCAATTTGTAAAAAAGTTTTGAAGTTATTGATTCACCCCTCCCCTCTCAGTAACTTGGCTAGTCTTGAATATTTCCAACAACAAGTAAACAAAATGATAGCATAACAATATCATAAGTCTAAGAGATCTAGATTAGGGATTAGCCAAGAATGAGGAGAGAGTCTCCTTTTAAAGAGTAATGGACGGTGAGAGATTAGGAGGAAAAATTCAAGGGTGGAGAATAATCCCTATTTTGACTTTGGTGCACATGATTCTCAAGAGGCAAAATCAATGGATATGGTTAAGAGGTAAAAAGATGTGTGGAAGAGATTAAGAGGAAAAAGGAGATTCCACTCACCTAGAAGAATGTGCAATCAATGTGTAGACACATAGTCTTTTTTCTTTTTCTTTTAAAATAAGAAATTCCTTTTTCATGTGCACACATTGGATAAAGTAGGTTTTATTTAATTAAAATGGGATATGTTCTTTTAATCAAATAAATCTTAAGATAAAGTGGTCGAACTTTAAGATATCATCAAATAAATGATTAAAGTGATGATTTGATTAAGAGATAAGAGATTAAATCAATATACAAGATTAATTAAGCATAAGATAATGTATAGTATTTAAATATTAATGTTAGAGTGGAGCTCAAGGTTTAATAGACCATTTTTGGGTGATTACACTATGTATATGGAAACATGGAAGGACATGAATACTCTTTTATATACTAGTCTACTAGGATTTGTTATGTATCTTATGATCCACAAAATATTAGACATTGACCAAGTATTGATATAGCTAATCAAGTGCATGGCTAAGTTCACTTAGAAAAAATAAACATAGATAAAAGTAGTGTTAATCTAGATGAGAGAAAGTATAGATTACTTATTGAATTTTTATACTGTTAATTCCATTGGAATTTTTTTTAATATAGTTATTTAACTTATATGTAGATAAATAATTATTAACTAGAAGTTATGTTTTGATTTAGTTAATTTAACTTATAACTAGAATATATGTTACTATTGTATTCAGAGAACCACTTAAATAAATAAGGAAATAGTAATAGATACTTGATCTATTGGATTATTTAAATTTACCATCTCCTAGAAACACATAGAACATCAGTATTTTTTTTTCTATTTTTAGTCATCTCTGTGTGGTGAAAATGTGACAAACTTCTATAAACCATTGCACTTGAGAATCCATGAAGAGGGATATCTCAAGAAGTGACTTATAGCTTCCTATCTATGTCGTGCAAGAATGTAAATATTATGCATAGTATCTCTCAAATGAACCTCAATAAGAAACCTTTGCAAGGTGCACCATAGAATGTAAGATTCAAAATGATAATGCAAGAATGAGAGATCTAAATGAAATGCAAGATCTAAGATAGAATGAAAATGCAATCTAACAAGAAAGAAAATCTAAGCTAACAAGATTACAATACCTCCTAGTTAAGCTATGTGATTTAAGCCAAATGCAAAAAAGAAATGCTAATCTAAGAATGCAAGTAAGTTATAATGCATGAGAATGCTCTAAGAATGAAATTAAACAAAATGATAGCATAACAATAGCATGAATGATCTAATATGCAAGAGTGAGAAAAAAGTCTCCTTTTAAAGAGCAATGGGCGGTGGAGATTAATAGGCAAAATCCAAGGGTAGAGAATAATCCCTATTTTGACTTTAGGGAACAAGATTATTAAGAGGCAAAATCAATGGACAAGAATGGTTAGGTAGAAATGAGTGGTGAGGATTAAGAGGTAAAAGAGATTCCACTTTTGTCTTTTTCTCTTTTTTTAAATTAGGAAATTTATTTTTCACGTGCACACACAGGATAAAGTGGATTTTATTTAATTAAAAGGGGACATGTTTTAATCAAATAAAGCTTAGGATAAAGTGGTCAAATTTTAGGATATCATCAAATAAATTATAAAGTGATGATTTGATCAAGAGATAAGGGATTAAATAAATATTCAGAATTGATTAATAAGATAAATTTAGTATTTTAAATTTTAATGTTAGAGTGGAGCTCAAGGTTTAATAGACCATTTTTGGGTGATTATATTTTCCCCTCTTTGACTAATGTGTGAGAAATTTGAGAATATATTGAGTCAAAGAATAATGATGTCAAGGTAACTGATAGAGATTTGAATCTGAACTTGATTGAACGAAGCACAAAGAGATAACTAATCCCAAACTTGATCGAACGAGAACTAGAAAGGATAGATAAGATAACATCATCAATTTGTAGCTTTAAGAGATAGATTGTTCCTGCCCCCTTGGGATTGAAATCAAAATGAGGTAGAGGAGATGCAAAAATGAGTTAGATTTGATCAAAATCAAGATAAGATAAGGTCTAAGATGATCGATTAAGTGTACAAGACTAAGTTTGACCACCAAGTGATCAAAATTGTTCCCTAGTTTGGATAAGGTTGACTAGGAAGATGTAGCATTGGAATCAGGTAAAAAAAAAAGAAAGGATGATGAAATGATGATTGCCTCAAAAGATAGAAGAGATTAGCCTCAAAGGGTCAGTCAACTGCATGTGGGGAGAATTTTAAAATGCAATTTTGAAACTCAAGATGAAGTAAGATTTTGATTTATATCTTAAAAATGAATCCAAGACGTTGAAATTAGGTAAGGGTGCAATTTTCACAAAAGTCCAAGACTTTTAAAAATTAGGTCAAAATGCTATATAAGGGGCCCAAAGGGTCATTTTCAAATCATTTGTGCCTTTGAATTTTAGCAAATCTAGAGTGAAAGAGAGATTTTGGATGGAAGACAAGAGAGTACCCATTGATCAACACCATTTCAAGCTTAGCCAGTTGCATAACTGCCCTCCAGGATACCCCCAGGTGGTAAGTATCCAAATTTTTTTCCAATTTTGCTTCATTATAGTCATATGATATCCATTATGTACTCATGTCATTTGATTTATTGTTTTGAAATGTGATGCTCTCATAGTTGTTGATTCTTTATGCTCTGATATATATGTTATGCACTTCATGATTTTAAACTTGAAGACTTTGGACATATTAGATATGATGATATGACTAACCCCTTGAGATGACAGGAAAGGGTAGAAGAGTGAAAGATCAAGGAGATGAAAAAGACATGATTGAGATAGAAGAAAGGAGATACATGATTGAGCACAGTTGACTAACTGTCCAATAATGATGAAGGAGAATCTCTCCAAACTCGAATGCAACTAAGAATGCACCTAAGAAATGCAAGCTACTATGAAAATGCAAAGTGTGATTTGCAAGGGTTAATAGGTCCTTATTTTTATCATTGTGCCTTATTAAGGGACATCACAAGATCATAAAACCATCACTAGTGTGAACATAAATATGAAGATATGAATATGATCTATATCTGATAGAATGTAGGAAACACATGTAAGCATCAAGACATCTGTGTCCAGATGACCTGAAAATGTTTTCCAAGTTAATGTTGCAAGATTGTACCAGTATCATGTTAGGAATAACAATCCACCAATACAACTAAGAGGGGGGGGATGAATCAGTTGTAGGATAGATTATTATACTTTAAACTTTGAACAGCTATAAAATTAAATCAAATGATAATACAGTAAATGCCAATGCAATAACACAATATTTTGTTGTTGAGGAAACCTTGTTAAAGGTAAAACTCTGGTGGGAATTAGCACCCACAAATAATGTATTGAGAGTAATGTATCAATGAAAATTCCTTAATATGTTATCTAATGTTCCTTAAGCTGACATATACTAAATCCACATTTCTTGCAAGATACACTCAAAACTTAGAGACTAACTCTATCAACATCCACTTTCACAGTCTAGTAACATGTCTTCACCAAATATTCTATAACTTAAACAATATGAATTATTACATCATGCGATCTTAGATATAAGATCGAAATACTTCCCTATACACAAATTTGTGTTCGCTTATTTTGAATCATCCATATTGTATTTGTACACTGTAATAACCAGTCTATTTTCTTCATAGAAACATATGTTGACATCAGTGACAAAACACAAATGACAACATCATTAGTACCCAATTCCAATAGTGATTTTGTGTAGTCATTAAACATATTAAATACATAAAAAATATCCAACATATCTAAGAATAAGCACCGGGATAACCATGAGTATGATATTACATGAGAAAACACAATGTAACAGTCAAGGATATAGCTCTAAGTCTCCTCGATATCGAAGGAATCAAAGAAAGGGACACCTAGAATCATTAAAGTGATACCCATAGGTAGAAATCAAATAAAATATGCCCCATGCCCCTAGTCCTCTAGTCATAACATCATGAAGAGACTAAAGATGGAACACCCAGTGAAAAATCATCAATCAGACATCACACAAAGAGAATAAGTCATAACATGTCTCAGTTGGTTTTGTTTAAGCACGGTGTGAAAAAGAAAAGATAATCACTAACTCACTAGGACTCATACTTGTAAGTGAGAAATATCGCACAATATTAGACTCCATACGAAGCATCAAATCAAGATAGTATATATGATAGGTGTTAAGAAACACTCAATGTAAAAGGAAGTGTTGAGAAATACTACAGGATTGGGGTGTTGAGAAATAGTGGGTAGTGTAAGTGATAAATTTCCCATTGAAAAGAACTTCTAAAGTGAATCCGATTAAGCTCAAGAAATCAATCAAGTGGTGAAGAAAGATGAAATTTTTGTATGATTTTATAGATTTTATGATTTTTATAATTTTTTAGAAACATATATCATTTTTTTTTGAAAATTTTTAGGACATTTTATGATTTTTAAGATTTTTAGACATTACCAGTTATCAAGCAAGATCACATTGGTTTGCCCCAATGTCTAGCAAGGTATAGGAAATAACAGATGGATTAGCAAGTTGTTGAATGAAGGAGAAATATCATGATGAATGAGGCGAGTAAATGCAACCCTCAGGGCTAGTCTCCTCAAGAATACCCAAGCTAGGAAAATCGAATATAGTAATGTAGGCTCATGAAATGACATTGGATATCATGTAAGACAATGACCTAGTGTCATGAGAGGATATGGTCCAAAAGAGTGGACATATCAAGAGACTCTTGTTAACAAATTTTGCATTTATTTATTTTTTCATTCTTCATTTTATCCAGACCAAGGGGTCAATTGGATAAGATTAGTGATAGGGTAGCATGACCAGGATAAAGGTCGATGGAGGATATGAGTAAATGGTTTGGGATTAGGGAAATAATACTTAGGACTAGTGATGAATTTTTTTGGATAAGCAAGATCATGATAGGGTAGCATGGATGGAAGCAAGTGAGTCGGTTAATGGAAATGATATTAGATGGAAAGATATATGATATTCATGGATAGTTTGACCTTGTCAAGATCAAAGGTGATAGAGGAAGTATGGGTGTGCATGAAATAGCTAGTGTGGATGAATCTTGCCCCAATTGTAGAGTACAAGATGGATGAACTATGTATGGTGCTTGTTTGCCAAGTTTTCAACATGGTACTTGTCCAAGGTGCCACAAGGAGTGGTTTTCACCATAGGTAAAATTTATTTTTCTTTACTTTTGATACCAAGGCGCATGTTTCCACGTTTTCACCAAGACACATTTTCAATTTTTTTTTTCTTTTTTAATTTTTTTTCAATTTTTCAAATTTGTTTTTTCAAATTTTCAATTTTTTGGCATTTTCTAATTTTGAAGGAATTCAAGCCTGATGCTCTTTGGATAATTCTTCTTTGGAAAGATATGATATGATAGGCCAAGGCAGTTGAGAGATATGCTCAAAGATGTTGATAAGGTAATGATAGGAAAATGTATGGAGGCTAAGGTAGATGATGGCTAAAGATTTATGTATAAGATAGGATAAGGGTAATGGAAGGATAATGAATGAGAGGATAAGAATTATGTGTAGGAAAATAGATAAGGATTCTGTAGGAGTATGTGGAGAAGATGACAAGATCAACATTGATAAATACCTTGAAGGGTAGTGAAAAGTTGGAGGGAGAATAAGTTGGCTAGCTTGAGGTTTTGATATAGGAAGTGATGTGGATCTCAGGACACAAGGACCCAAAATAGATGAAGGAGAGGATGGAAGATGTTTGGAAGAATATGGAGTGGAAGTATTTCAAAGCTTGAATAACAAATTTGATTTTTATTTTATATTCAAGTCCTTTAAGAGAGACTTGGGAATACACATAGCTTTTTATTTTTCTTTACTTGTAGTTGGTTTTGATCACAATTCTTCCATGATGGATTTAGGAACCCATATTTTCTTTGATTTTTTTATTTCCTTTGAGGACCTTTGTGGTCTCTTGAATTTTTTATTTATTTATAGTCACATGTCAATTAGATAGGACATAGTGATCTTCATATGCAAGTGGATTCTTGTATTTATTATTCTTATGTTGTACATCCAAATTGATTCCAAAAGACTTGGGAATTATGGATGAATGAGAATCATATGATAGGTTTAGATGGGTGGATATATGAAAATTTCTCAAGGATAAATGTCTTTTTTGATCTTGAGGTATGATGGAAGAGGTGGAGGACAAGCTAGGAGAAAGACATATAGTAGATGGAGGGATATAAGGTCCCAATATAGATGGAAGGTTTGAAGGTTTCAGCTTTGGGATATAAGGACCAAGGATAGATTTGGAAGATGCAAATGAATAATGGATAGGGATATCATCATCCGTAGAGTGAGAAGCATGGCCAAGGCTTTGGTCTTATACCAATAGGCTCATGAGTAGCTTTGATAGGAGGAATTTCAACAAGAGAAATAATGTGTGGTAAAAATGTGACACACTTCTATAAACCATTGCACTTGAGAGAATCCATAAAGATGGATATCTCAAGAAGTGGTTTATAGCTTTCTATCTATGACATGCAAGGATGTAAATAAATTATACATAGTGTCTCTCAAATGAACCTTAATGAGAAACCTTTGCAAGGTGCACCATAGAATGGAAGATTTGAAATGATAATGCAAGATCTAAGCTAGATTGCAAATGCAAGAACAATAAAGAAAATTTAATCTAACAAGATTATAATACCTCCTAGTCAAGCTATTGTGATTTAAGCTAAATAAAATAAGGAAATTCTAATCTAAGAATGCAAGTAATCTATAATGCAAGAGAATGCTCTAAGAATGCAAGTAAACAAAATGATAGCATAACAATAGCACAAATGATCTAATATGCAAGAGTGAGGAAAAAGTCTCATTTTAAAGAGCAATGGATGGTGGAAATTAAGAGGTAAAATCAAAGGGTAGAGAATAATCCCTATTTTGACTTTAGGGAACAAGATTATCATGAGGAAAAATCAATGGAGAAGAAAGGTTAGGCAAAAATGAGTGACGAGGATTAAGAGGCAAAAGAGATTCCACTTTTGTCTTTTTGTATTTTTTTTTAAAAATTAGGAAATTTCTTTTTCATGTGCACACATAGGATAAAGTGGATTTTATTTAATTAAAAGGGGACATGTTCTTTTAATCAAATAAAGCTTAGGATAAAGTGGTCAAATTTTAGGATATCATCAAATGAATGATAAAATAATGATTTGATCAAGAGATAAGGGATTAAATCAATATGCATAATTGATTAAGCATAAGATAAAGTCTAGTATTTTAAATTTTAATGTTAGAGTGGAGCTCAAGGTTTAATAGACCATTTTTGGGTGATTACAGGGTATATGCACAAATATGGGGGAGCAAAAAGGTGTCACTTTCCTTTTTGGCCCCCTAACGACCATAATGCATATGCACTAAAGTGCGTGCGTCCTATAGTGTGTATGCGCTATGGATTGGATTGCCCAAGCCTTAGGCTTGGGCAATTAAAAACATAGCGTGTGCACACTATAGGGCACACATGCTATGTAAAACACTATAATTTATTTTGGTGCATTTGAAAAGTCCATTTTCTGCCACAAACCCACATTTATAGTGAAAGAGGGCTTTCCAAGCGCATGTGCAAAAACATTTTGCTTGTTCAATCTATCAAATTTGATAAAGAATGGATCCACAACATTGTCAAGTTCAAACCAGAAGAAGAGGTAGGTGTTTTTATAGCCCATGCCTCTTATTTGTATTGAAATTTTAGGTTTGAAGCAATTTGTTTTGCTAAAATTTGTTTTCTTAGATTTTAAGTGTAATTAAGATTTTAAAATTGATTTTTTTTAATTGCCAGGAAGAAATGGTCTCTCTGAAAAAAACCCTCAACCAAACCCTCCATCTTCTCCTCATGAACAAATGAATGAAGAAAATAACCAAGAAAATGAACCTCAACCACCTCCACCAATCAAGAAACCTACTCCTAGAACACAGGAAAATTTGATCAACCAAATTGAAAGAGTGAAAAAAGAATTTGAATCTTTAATTAGGAGGTTAAAATATTTTATTGCTACAAATCTTGGAAGGGAAAGACTTGCAAAATCATTGGAATCAATCTTGACCCATGTAGGCTCGGTTAGTGAGAAACTTAATTTATGACATGATAAAAGAGAAGAACAAAAACAATACTATGCAAATAAATTATCATATGAGGACATAAAAAAGAAAAAAATCATAAAAGATAACATTTGCAAACTCTTTAAAAACCAACAGACACTGATACTCTTAGAACTACAACAAGGAGGTTCCCAATTCATTGGTGCTTGAATTAAGACATAAAAAATAACTTTTGGGAGAGATGGTGGATGGTCTTTGATTCTCCTCCCTCTAACAATCATGAGGTTCCTATATATTTCTTGTGGAAACTCTATTGCAAGTTTTTAATCAAGGAGGTGCCAAATTATTTTGACTTTCTAGATTCTCACAGTAGAGGAGGGGGGTCATCATTTGATAGAGTAGGGGCACATCATGACCCTAATGCACCTAGGGTTCCTATTAGCAAGCCACAGGTGGATCATGTTAGTATTCCTTCTATTGTGAAGGAACATGTAGAGGTGGACACACTAGGCACAATTAGTGCTCTGACAAAGACTCTCATTCAATGTGCCACTCCTTTAGTTGAGGGTGACCATGGTCAATCTTCGAGGGGGCATATTTATTGGTCATGTGGATCCTTGTGCACATTTGGTACTGCCAAGAGAGAGGAAGATGATCATGGAATGATGAATGATTATTTTATAAATATGACATTTGGCATTGACACACATGTAAATATTTACAAGTTCATTAAATTTATTTCATCATATTTCATTTATAAAAGAATAACTAATTAATTTAGTATCTATTGATTATGATCAAAATTTAGGGAAAGAGTGTCGGTGGCGGTGGCAGTGGCAATGATCCTCCAGTCCCCTTCTACACATCATCGTCAACTCCACATGTATGTATCAAATAAGTTATTTTAATTAATATATTTGATTATTATGTAATTATATGAATGATTGTATCATAACTTATTGTGCATGTGCATTAGTTCATTGGTGGACCATTGACATTCACAATAGACAATGAAGGGCATCGTGCCACTTTCCTTGAGGTATCTTTATTTGCATGTTAATTTGATTTACTTGATTATATTTAATTAAAAAATGAATGAATAACTAAATTACTAGACAAATTATGATCAAAATCTAGAGGCAAAGTGGTCATTACAGTGATCACATTCTTTCACCTGGCTTTGCAACATCATCATTGAGTCCACAAGTATATATGTAATAATGCATTATAATTAACATGTCAGTAGTACATTCTTATATGAATGGTTGTCTTATAAATTTCCATGTACATGTGCACTAGTTGAATGTTGGAGCTTCAATATCGACACTGCACACTGAAGGACATGGTGGAACCTTCATGGAGGTATCATTTATTCATTAGTAGGGTTGTAAAAAATATATTTAATCTTGATAACTACATAATACTTTTGTTGTTTCATTTTCAGTTATTGACATCAGAGACTCCTCCTTCTATTTGTGATACTTTGGATCATGGAGTAGCTTCAACACTAGCTAGTTTTGAAGCACTGATTGAGGTATGCAAGAGATCACTTAATTTTAATTGTTATTTTAATAATTTGTATTGAATTTTATAATGATATTCATGTATGTATTTTGATTATTATTTTGATCATTATTGTAGGGACTTATTACTCTAGATTGTCAGTATGTGCCTTTGGTGGATGTACATAGTGATTATTTGCTAGTGGTAAGTGAATATTCTATTTTATGTCATTGTATAATTTAATTTTGATGTATATTAGTTATTGATGCTCAAATTTTTTTTTATCAGCTTGAGCTATAGAAGAGTCTAGATAGGAGGACTAGTGAGCGCACTTAGAAGACTACAACATCCATTGCATCTCCATCGACACGATGATTGAAGATAGCTCAGGATTTGTTTTCTTCCCCTGGCGGGAAAGCAATAGATTAGGGATATAGATTGTATGCCTATATGGCATTAGTGGACATATTTTTGGTATATTGTATAAGTGACACGTTGTACATCCATTTGGCTTTTAGGAAGTCATTTTAACTATATTGGATATATTTGATGAATGACATTATTGGACATATATATTTGGTTTCATGCCCTATGAATTTTTTTTTTTTATGTTTTAGGTATGCAATTATGTGTTTGGTGTATTGATGTATATTAATTTATGTTTATGTGGATGTCTTATGCTTTGTAAATTTCCAATGCCTTATAGTTATGCTTGTATGTTTATCGATGTCTATTGTTACTGTATGATTTATACTTTATTAGAATATGAATGTGATGCAGAGGTGGTGTGTAAGACACTCTGAACCCATACCATTATAGAAATACAAGAACAATTAGTAACAAGTGAGACAATATTCTCACATCAAACATCCTTCATAAGGATCCACTATCTAGGCTTCACCCAATGCACTTTCATTGGTTGGTTCCACACTATCAAATTGTCATTCTAGGACTGCTCCTAGTAACCTTCACCAGTCATAAAATGACATTTTTCTCCACATATCCCCAAAATAATTCAAAAAATAATCAATGATCTGGATACCCCTTTGGAAGTTTTAAATCATATCCCAAATATGACCCAACTTGTTTTGAGACAGACTGCTTTAAAATTGCTGATTTCATTTTGCTAGAGAGACCTAATTCACCTATTTAACAAAGGAACGCTATCATGGGTAATATCCTAGACCTTTCCCTCTTAAAAAATCCTATGAAATGGATCTAATTAGAAGAATATGCCATCAATTTTACTCTATGACACTTCTGGATATGAAAGCCCTAAATTGGTCTTAAAAACCCCTATAAACCAGGGCTCTCTCAATGTATGACCTCCCAACACCATACCAACCAAATGAAAGTTGTTCCAACATTATTATACCATCCTCAAATGGATTCAATCATAAAATGGCCACCTCCAAGGGCTTGATTATCCACTTCTATACCTATGGCTTCATTTCAATGACCATTGGACACTCCTCAACCCCAACAACTCCTCCAACCAATGCCCACCTACAAAATCCTTCTCATTCCTACATTAAAATTGTTATAATGCTATAATAAAATGATTGGATCCATCCCCAAAAGACATTAATTACAAAAAGGGGATGGATCATTCCATTTACACCTTAAAACAAGATAATTCCGGCACTATTTCAGACCAGTCAAAAGGAAATGCACAAAATCAATGAAATGACTATAAAATTGATTCAAAAGAGGCATTTAAAATGTATCTCAACCATGAAAAATTATGGATTTCAATGATATATCCAAAAACTATGAGAAATTGCAAGAAATCTAAATTTTATTGCTAAAAAAAGACATAGTCCATACAAATCTTGCCTCCAGTCCATACCATCTGAAATAGCAGACCTCCAAGCACTTAAATAAATTCCTATCAACTTCCTCAGTCAATCCAAATTAGTTGGAACCCCTAACAAAACAAACTAAACTTATTTTAAGCTTTTCCCTCCTTTGGTAACTAGTCGTTACATCAATATGTGCACCAAGTGTATTATTACAAGTTTTCCATGCTTCATAGATCAAATCGTTACATAAAATGGCTTAGTAGCCATGTTACAACATTACAAAGAGCTTATAGGTATTTTATATTCTTCAAACTAATTAGTCATCCAAGTGACCCTCTTGCCTTCATTAGGGTGCCTTGCACTAGTTCTTCCATACAAACCACACCATTAGCCCTTTAGGCTTGTAGCCTTCACCAGTCACAAAATTTCCTCTCTCTCCCAATCTTCTCAAACAAATCTAGAAACCAATTAGTGTTTTAGATACCCTTTTGGATTCCCTAAATCATCACCAAGTCTTAGGGTAGACTCTTTTGGACCATATACTAGATCCAATACCCTAGCACCCACCAACTAGTCCTAATTCCATCCCCATTAAAAAGAAACTCAAAGATATTCACTCCCCTCCCTCCCAACCAATAAAAAGTCTTTTCTAAGGTCTAAAAAAAAATATTTTCAAAGTTTTAAGGTCTCAACACCTACCGAATTGTCTAGCCACTAAACCCTTGTTCCTAGGGTCACACAACTAGGGACTATTCAAAAAGAACTTTACAATATCTTCCAGATTAGTCTAGTTGATCTAACACATCAACATTGATCCCCACATCACCAATCCACCATAAAATATATCCACTCTCCAAGGTATTCATCCACCATAAGAACTGGTGTAAGACAAGGCACTTGCTCACACAATAATCTCCTTCATTCAGCGATCTTCAAACAACATCAACTTACATCCCTACATGAAAAAAGTACAAAACAAGGATATAATACATTTTTTCACTCATCCTTCTACTCGCATGAGCTTTGAGATATGACCCCGTAAAGATCATCGATTTCATGCCGAGTGCACCTTGAGGGATAATTCAGCCCAGAGTGGTCAGTAGTGTTTGAGTGACTCTGTGTCCCAAATGAGGTTGCCAATATCATTTACCTAGCCATTCAAAGCTATTGGAATAGATGGTTCAATGCTATGACTGATGGTTTGAAAGATACACAATGCTGCTCATTTCAACTGAGGAACACTATGAGTTTTGACATCAACCGAGAATGTGTTTCCAAATATAAAAAAACTTGAATCTCTAAAAACTGAGATAGGTTATTGTAGGCCTTAGAAACATGGTCCTATAGCACCTGACAGTTCCATGCTACCTCATAAGAGATTTGAGATATTACCCTATAAAGATTATTTATTTTATGCTGAAGGGACCTTGAGGGACATTTCAGCTCAAAGTGGTCGACAGTATTCGAGCAACTCATTGTTCCATATAAGGTTGCCACTAGCATTTACCTAACTACTCAGAGTTGTTGGAACAAATGGTTTGATGCTATGACCAATGGTTTGAAAGATATACAATGTTGTCCATTTCAACTAAGGAACACTTTGAGTTTTGACATCAATTGAGAATGTGGTGCCAAATATAAAAAAACTTGAATATCTGAAAACTGAGATAGGTTATTATAGGCCTCAACAACATGGTCATGTAGCACCTAACAATTTGATGCTAACTCACAAGAGCTCTGAGATATGACCCCATAAAGATCACTGATTTTATGTTGAAGGGACCTTGAGAGACACTTCGATCTGGAGTGGTCAACAATGTTTTCAAGCGACTTTGTGTGAAAAATGAGGTTTCCACTAGTGTTTACCTGACCATTTGGAGTTGTTGGAACAAACGGTTCGATGCTATGACTGATGGTTTGAAAGATACACAATGTTGCCCATTTCAACTAAGGAACACTTTGAGTTTTGACATCAACCGAGAATGTGGTACCAAATATAAATGAACTTGAATCTTTGAAAATTGAGATAGGTTATTGTAGGCCTCAAAAACACAGTCTTGTAACACCTAAAGGTTTGATGCTACCTCCCACAAACTCTGAGATATGACCTTATAAAGATTGTGAATTTCATGTTGAAGGGACTTTGAGGGACACTATGACTGAGAGTGGTTGGCAGCATTCGACCAAATTTGTGTGCCAAACAAGGTTTCCACTAGCATTTACCCATCCATTCAGAGCTGTTGGAATAGATGGTTTGATGCTATGATCAATGGTTTGAAAGATACACAATGTTGCCAATTTCTACTAAGAAACACTGTGAGTTTTGACATCAACCAAGAATGTGGTGCAAAATATAAATGAACTTGAATCTATGAAAATTGAGATAGGTCATTGTAGGCCTCGAAAACATGGTCATATAGCACTTGATGGTATAATGCTACCTCACATGAGCTTTGAGATATGACCCCATAAATATTTCTAATTTCATGCTGAAGGGACCTTGAGGGAAACTTTGGCTCGGATTGGTTGACAGTGTTCAAGTCACTCTATGTGCCAAACAAGGTTGCCACTAGTGTTTACCTGACCATTCAAAGCTATTGGAACATACAGTTTAATGCTATGACTGATGGTTTGAAAGATACATAATGTTTCCCATTTCAACTGAGGAACACTTCGAGTTTTGACATCAACCAAGAATGTGGTGCTAAATATAAACAAACTTAAATCTCTAAAAACTGAGATAGGTTATTATAGGCCTTGGAAACACAGTGCCTTTAGCTTGGAGTGGTTGATAGTGTTTGACTAACTTTGTGTACCAAAGAAGGTTTCCACTAGCATTTACCCAACTATTTAGAGCTGTTGGAATAGACGGTTTGATGCTATGACTGATGGTTTAAAAGATACACAATGTTGCCTATTTCAACTAAGGAACACTTCAAGTTTTGACATCAATCGAGAATATGGTGCCAAATATAAATGAACTTGAATCTCTAAAAATTGAGATAGATTATTATAGGCCTCAACAATAGAGTTGTGTAGCACCTAACAGTTTGTTGCTAACTCACACAAGCTCTGAGATATGACCCCGTAAAGATTGTTGATTTCATGTTGAAGGGACCTTGAGGGACACTTCAGCCCTGAGTGGTTAGGAGCATTCAAAAGACTCTATGTGGGAAACATGGTTTCTACTAGAGTTTACCTAGCCATTCAGAGCTATTGGAATAGATGGTTTGATGCTATGACCAAAATTGTGAAAGATACACAATGTTTCCCATTTCAATTGAGGAACACTTCGAGTTTTGACATCAACCAAGAATGTGGTGCCAAATATAAATGAGCTTGAATCTCTAAAAATTGAGATAGGTTATTGTAGGTTTCAGATACACAGTCCTGTAGCACCTAATGGTTCGATAATACATTACATGAGCTCTGAGATATAACCTCGTAAAGATCATCAATTTCATGCTTAAGGGACCTTAAGGGACACTTCGGCTCAGAGTGGCTGACAATGTTTAAGATATTTTGTGTGCCAAATGAGGTTTCCACTAGCGTTTACTTGGGCATTCAAAGCTGTTGGATTAGACGGTTTGATACTACGATCGACGGTTTGAAAAATACACAATGTTGCCCATTTCAACTAAGGAACACTTTAATTTTTGACATCACCCGAGAATGGGGTGCCAAATATAAATGAAATTGAATCTCTAAAAACCAAGATAGGTTATTGTAGGCCTAAGAAACATGGTCCTATAGCACCTGATGATTTGATGCTACCTTGCATGAGCTCTGAGATATGACCCCATAAAGATCACCAATTTTATGCTGAAGGGACATTGAGGGACACATTGGCTTAGAGTGGTCAATAGCATTTGATCAAATCTATGTGCCAAATGAGGTTGTCACTAGTGTTTACCCAGCCATTTGGAGCTATTGGAATAGATGGTTCGATGCTATGACTAATGGTTTGAAAGATACACAATGTTGCCCATTTCAACTAAGGAACACTTCAAGTTTTGACATCAATCAAGAATGTGGTGCCAAATATAAATGAACTTGAATCTATGAAAAATAGGATATGTTATTGTATGCCTCAAAAACATGGTCCTATAGCACCTAACAATTTGATGCTACCTTGCATGAGCTCCAAGATATGACCCTGTAAATATTTTCAATTTCATATTGAAGGGACCTTGAGGGACACTTCAGCTCGGAGTGGTCAGCAATGTTTGAACAACTCTATGTGCAAAATGAGGTTTCCACTAGTGTTTACCTGACCATTCATAGCTATTGGAATAGACAGTTCAATGGTACAACCAATGGTTTGAAATATACACAATGTTTCCCATTTCAACTAAGGAACACTTCAAGTTTTGACATCAACGAAGAAGTGGTGCCAAATATAAAAAAACTTGAATCTCTGAAAACTAAGATAGGTTATTGTAGGCCTCAAAAACACCATCTTGTAGCACCTGACTATTTGATGGTACCTTGTATGAGCTTCAAGATATGAACCCATAAATATCACCAATTTCATGCTAAAGGGACCTTGAGGGACACTTTTAGCCTAGAGTGGTCAGGATTGTTCGAGCAACACTATGTACAAAATGAGGTTTCCACTAGAGTTTACCTGACCATTTAGAGTTGTTGGAATCGATGGTTTGATGCTACGATCAACAGTTTGAAAGATACACAATGTTTCCCATTTTAACTAAGGAACACTTCAAGTTTTGGCATCAATCAAGAATGTGACACCAAATATAAACAAACTTGAATCTCTACAAACCAAGATAGGTTATTGTAGGCCTTTGAAACACAATCTTGTAACACCTAATGGTTTGATGCTACCTTACAGATATGAACCTATAAAGATCACCAATTTCATGCTAAAGGGACCTTGAGGGACACTTCAGCCCAGAGTGGTCGGTAGCATTTGAGTGACTCTGTGTGTGAAACAAGGTTGCCACTAGCATTTACCTGACCATTCAAAGTTGTTGGAATAGATAGTTTGATGCTATGAAAAATGGTTTGAAAGATATGCAATGTTGCTCATTTCAACTAAGGAACACTTTGAGTTTTGACATCAATTGGGAATGTGGTGCCAAATATAAAAGAACTTGAATCTCTAAAAATTGAGATAGGTTATTATAGGCCTCAACCAAACGGTCCTATAGCACTTGATGGTTTTATGCTACCTCACAAAAGATCCAAGATATGACCCCATAAAGATCACCAATTTCATGTTGAATGAACCTTGAGGGACACTTTGGCCTGAAGTGGTCAATAATGTTTGAGTGTCTCTGTGTGCCAAATGAGGTTTCCACTAGTGTTTAGTCAGCCATCCAAAGCTGTTGGCATAGACAGTTTGATGCTATGACTAATGATTTGAAAGAAACACAATGATATGGTCACAGGGGTTTAAGCCATGATACACAAAAGATGTAATGTAAGCCATTGAATGGCATAGGGGTTTAACGATGTAACCTTGGGGTCACTTGGTTGATCCAAGGACATATGTAAAGGTAAAGGACCTAGAATGATACCTATGTTTATTATATGGCCATTATTGCCATTAAAATATGTAAATGAACTCAAAAGTGAAAAGATACCAAAAGATGTGAAATTTCATTCATGCAATTATGGCCTAGAAGGGTCATTTAGGGGTTATGATGTAGGAGCATCTTGGGTCTTTGAGCAATCTTGCATCAACCAAAAACA
The DNA here is from genome assembly GCA_027943335.1 of Chamaecyparis obtusa. Classification (NCBI taxonomy): domain Eukaryota; kingdom Viridiplantae; phylum Streptophyta; class Pinopsida; order Cupressales; family Cupressaceae; genus Chamaecyparis; species Chamaecyparis obtusa. The sequence goes on from BSBK01001420.1 coordinate 240,158, forward strand.
TTTCCTGATTTCTATACCTATTTGCTATTGTTTTCTTTATAATTATTGTATTTTTTGGTTTCATGTTGTGAAAAGCTTACATTATGCTGAGGAAATATTTGGGAACCTTCTCCTATGAGAACATAAAGTTTGGATGGACTATTTCAAAGTTAAAACTGTTTTCCTTGCCGTCGAAACTGCGTTTTCTTGCAGTTTTGGTGCTGATTGTTCATGTTGGTGACCTTGATCCATAAGGAATCAGACTTTTATCTCTTAAGGAGTTTTATAGGACCTAAATTAATATCATTTCCAAAGAGAGAAAGCCCTAATTCATTATGAGTAAAAAGTTATGCCCATTTTTCCTCGGGGCCTATTTTCTGCCAGTTTTCAGGTGAAACGTATGGTGTTTCTTCTTGTGATGTTCCGTGTGATCAAATGGGACCTTGCACACTTAAAGGAATGTTATTGGGTCATGTGAGGACCTAAATCCAAATTTGAATCAATTTATATTAATTCTAGCATTAGTTTTGGTTTAAATCTTGAGACTGGACCTATAATGTAATTAAATGCCTGACTGGCTGACCTGTGGCTTAGCTGGCTATATAAGGAGTCTAGATTGATGTAGTAGGGAATCAAGAGAGGATCATGATAAAGATATAAGAGGGAGGATTATCAAGATACATCATTGGAGATGAAGATAGGATTCGAGCTGTAATTCTAATTTCATAATTATCATTGTATAAGGCCAAAACTCAGAAGGCCTCACAGCCGGGCATGTTAAAAGAAATAATATAATTCTCTATTGTTGCTGATAGTTGATTGTCTCATATCCATTGTGTTTCATTTCTTTCATGTGATATTATATTTCTTCCCTTTTGTAACTTTGAGCATGGCTTGTTTGTGGATTCAAGTGGACTCAATTCTGCTTGATTTTGCTTGTATCTACCCTGCCCCTACGTCAAGTGGTATCAGAGCGAGTTCTTTCTTGTGGATTGGATCATGGAGAACCTTATTGGATTGGTTTTAGGGTGGTAGATCTAAGATCTGACCTACAAATTGTAGAAGGTTATGATCTTGCTAGAACCTAATTGTCAAGATGGTTCGTGGTAGAGGAAATGATAATGCTATCATGGATATGTTGAGGCAGATTGCAACTAGGCTTGAAGCTGTAGAGAAAACCCAGAGAAGAGGAGAACATCTTGAATATGTTAGTGATGAAGAAGAAGAAGCAACACCTAATCTTGAACTTGAAGTTGAATAGGATGAGGAAAGACTTTTGAGAGTTTTGTCTAAGGCTAACTCTAGACCTACAGTTGAAGTTGCTTGCTATGATGGAAGACTTGAGACTGATACACTTTTGGATTGGATCTCTGAGATGGATAAATACTTTGAGTATGAAGGTAATATTGATAATATGAAGGTTAAGATAGCAGTCATAAAGTTGAAAGGGCATGCATCTCTTTGGTGGGATCATTTGCAAACTAAGAGATAGAAGAGAGGAAAAAAAAAGATCAAGACATGGATGAAGATGCTTGGAAAGATGAAGAAGAAGTTTCTTCCAGCTGACTACCAAGTTAGTTTGATGAGAAAAATGAAAAATCTAAGACAAAAGGACATGAGTGTGAAAGAATATACTGAGGAATTTTACAAATTGGATATCAAATCTGGACATGTGGATGATGAAGTTGAGAAGGTGGCTAGATATATGAATGGCTTGAGGACATTAATTCAAGATGATATCAGTTATGTGAGGATTGATAGTGTGGAAGAAGCATATCAATTTTCTTTGAAGGCTGAAGAGAGTAAGATAAAGAAACATGAACAAAGACAAAGAGGAAGAGGTGGCAGATTTCAGAGAAGTAGAGGCAGATCTTATGGAGAAAGTAATAGATCTGACAATGCAGTGCAAGATTAAGGATGGGAAGATGACCCTACTAGTAAAAGAGGTAATTACTCTAGAGGTAGCTATATTGGTTACTCTAGGAATAACAATAATGGTAAAAGAGAAGAGAAATCTTGGTTTAAAGGTACTTGTTACAAATGTGGTGAAGAAGGACATATAGCTTTTGAATGTACTAACTCTGGAAAGAAGACTGGAGGTAATGACAAAAATAATTTAGCTTGTGAAGAAGTTGAGGAAGTGTCTAATGAGCTTGAACATGGTGAGAAATTTATGCTAAGAAGGATCTTGTGGAATAAAGAAGTTGATGAGGAACCTATTCTGAGAAAAACTTTGTTCAAAACCAAATGTAAGATCGCTGATAAATGTTGCAAGGTAATCATTGATAGTGGAAGTTTTGATAATTTGGCATCCGAAGAGCTGGTTAACAAATTGTAGTTGTAGAGATTGAAACATCCTAAGCCTTACCATATTGCTTGGATCCAAAAGGAGCATAAACTACTTTGAAGTGAACAATGCCTTGTTAAGTTCAAAATTGGGAATTATCATGATGAAGTCTTGTGTGATATTATGCCTATAGATTGTTGTCATATTTTTTTGGGTAGACCTTGGTAGTATGATAGGAAAGCTTTGCATGATGGTAGATTGAATTAATATACTATTTGGATGGATGGAAAGAAACAAGTGTTATTGCCTTTGATAGAGAAGTTTGATGAAGGTCACTGTACTATAGTTAGAGTATGTTTGTTTGATGATAAAAAATTTACAAGAGAAATGAAAGAACAGAGTAGTGGATCATCAAATAATGTTGCTGATGCCTTGAGCCAAAGAAGAAGTTTGCTAACAGAGATGAGAGTTGAGGTACTTGGTTTTGATGATTTGAAGTGCTTGTATGAGACTAACATTGATTTTGTAGAACCTTGGAAAGCTTGTAAGGAACACATAGTGAGTGATAAGTGGACTTATTATTTCATTCAAGAAGACATGTTGTTTAAAGGAGTTCAGTTGTGCATACCTAGAGGATCTATGAGAGAGAACATAATAAAGGAGAAACATAGTGGTGGACTTGCTGGACATTTTGGGATTGATAAGACTATGAATTTAATTTTAGAAAGATACTTTTGGCCATATATTTATAGAGATGTATAGAGAATGGTTAGAGGTTGTAGAATTTGCCAAATAGAAAAAGGAACTAGTCAGAATGTTGGATTGTATACACCTTTGCTTGTACCTGATAGACTATGGGAAGATGTGAGTATGGACTTTGTTCTTGGATTGCCTAGAACTCAGAGAGGTAATGATTCTATTTTGGTAGTGGTTGAAAGATTTTATAAGATGGCTCATTTCATACCTTGTAAGAAGACATCTGATGCATTACATGTAGCTGAATTATTCTTCAAGGAAGTGGTAAGATTGCATGGTTTGCCTAAGTCTATTATTTCAAAAAGAGATACTAAATTTACTAGTTACTTTTGGAGAACACTTTGGAAGAAGATGAATACTGAATTGAAGTTTAGTTCTACATTTCACCCTCAGACAGATGGATAGACTAAAGTTGTGAATAGAAGTTTGGGAAACTTGTTGAGATGTTTAGTTGGAGATAAGCCTGCTAATTGGGATTTAGTTTTGGCAAAAGTAGAGTTTGCATATAATAATTCTGTGAATAGAAGTACTAAGAGGAGACCATTTGAGATTGTTACTAGATTTAATCCTAAGGGAACCAAAGAGTTGAGAGATTTACCTACAGAGACAAGAAGAAGTGCTGAAGCTGATCATTTTGCAGAATACATGAGAACTTTACATGATGAAGTTAAAAGGGATTTGAAGGACAATAATTTGAAATATAAACAAAGAGAAAATAACAAAAGGAGACATAAATCTTTTGAAGTTGGAGATGAGGTTATGATTCATTTGAAAAAGAATAGATTTCCAGTTGGTACCTATAACAAGCTGAAAATGAAGAAGTTTGGACCTTGTAAGATTCTGAAGAAGTTTGATAGTGGAAATGCTTATGAAGTGGAATTACCAGAGGACATGGATATATCACCTATATTAAATATTGCTGATATATTTGAGAAATTTGAATCAAATGATGAGATAGAAGATGATCCAGATTATCCTAAGAAGAACAGAGACATCATTGAGAAGATCTTGAATAAAAGAGTGAGCAAGAGTACAAGAGGAAAAGACTACATGGAATATCTAGTTCAGTGGAAAGACAAGCTAGTTGAAGACAATTCATGGATTACACAAGCTGAGTTGGATCTTTATGATTTAGGTTAGAATATGAGAAGTTATTGATGTGGAAATCAGTTCTTTATTTACCCCAGGTGTCTGATGTAGGAGCATCTTGGGTCTTTGAGCAATCTTGCATCAACCAAAAATATTTCCTGATTTCTGTACCTATTTGCTGTTGTTTTCTTTATAATTGTTGTATTTGTTGGTTTCATGTTGTGATAAGATTAAATTATGTTGAGGACCTATTTGGGAACCTTCTCCTATGAGCACATAAAGTTTGGATGGACTGTTTCAAAGTTACAACTATTTTCCTTGCTGTCAAAACTGCATTTTCCTGTAGTTTTGGTGCTGATTGTTCATGTTGGAAACCTTGATCCATAAGGAATAAGAATTTTCTATCTTAAGGAGTTTTAGAGGACATAAATTAATATCATTTCCCAATAGTGAAAGCCCTAATTCATTATGAGTAAAAAGTTATGCCCATTTTGCCCCGGGACCTATTTTCTGCCAGTTTTCAGGTGAAACGTGTGGTGTTTCTTCTTGCGATGTTCCGTGTGGTCAAATGGGACCTTGTGCACTTAAAGGAATGTTTTTGGGTCATGTGAGGAGTAAATAAAAATTAAAATCAATTTATATTAATTATAGCATTAGTTTTGGTTTAAATCTTGAGACTGGACCTATAATGTAATTAAATGCCTGACTGGCCGACCTGTGGCTTAGCTGGCTATATAAGGAGTCTAGATTGATGTAGTAGGGCATCAAGAGAGTATCATGAGAGAGATATAAGAGGGAGGATTATCAAGATACATAATTGGATATGAAGATAGGATGTGATCTATAATTCTGATTTCATAATTATCATTATATAAGGCCAAAACCCGAAAGGCCTCACAGCCGGGCATGTTGAAAGAAATAATATAATTATCTGTTGTTGCTGCCAGTTGATTGCCTCATATCCATTGTGATTTAACTATTTTCATGTGATATTATATTTCTTCTATTGTGTAACTTTGAACAAGGGCTTTTTGTGGATTCAAGTGGACTCAATTCTGCCTGATTCTGCTTGTATCTACCCTGCCCCTGCGTCAGGTTAGAAGGTTAGTATGGATTGAAAGGGTTGTTCTAAACCTTTAGAAAAGTCTTAAGAGTGGTGTTTGAGTCTATTTTAAGATTTATACACATGAGTGGAAGAAGAGAAGTGGAGTTGGATGTGGAATGAAGGAGCATTGTAATAATTTTCAATCAATAAACAATAATATTCTTTACATAGTGTAACATTGTCCCATGGTACAGTCTAAGACCAGTGAATTAAAATTTTTGCATAAAATGTGATTTGGATTGGTCTATGATGTAAGGAAATTAAATTTTTTGTTATTTATCTTTCCACACATTCATTTTAGTGTTTTATTGTATTTAAGACAGAGGAAATTACTGGTGTTCTTGACAGTAATTGGATTTGGGATCACAGTCAATGATTGGGATTGAGGTCTCCTTATGAGGATTGAATCTCACACCCCTTGTGATTACTATGATTGGTGGGAGAGGTTATAAAGTGTACTATATCCTTGCAATATAATGGTTGGTGCAGGGATATGATAGATTATGTTGGAGAGATCACTGAATGAAGGAGTTTGCTGTGTAAGGAGTGCCCTGTTTTGGCACCAGTCATTTTAGTGAGTGAAAATCATTAAAAGTGGATGTTTTTATGGTTGATTATGGATTTTGGGATCCATAATGATGTGTTTGATCAAGTGGTTTGATCTGGAAGAAGTTGTAAGGTTACATTTGAGTAGGCCCTAGTTGTGTGACCCTATAAACAAGGGTTTGGTGGCTAGAAGAATGGGTAAGTGTTGAGACCTTATAAACTTGAAAATATTGTTTTTTTAAACCTTATGAAAGAATATTTCTTGGTTGGGAGGTTGGGGAGTGAATATTTATATTATTTTCTTTGTAATGGGGATGGAATTAGGACTAGTTGGTGACTGCTAGGGTATTGGATCTACTAGATAGTCCAAAGGAGTCTATCTTGGGGTTTGGGTAGGATTTATAGAACCCAAAAGGGTATCTGAAACAATCAAGATTTCCTATAGTTGCTTGGGAGGATTTGGAGAAAAAGGATAATTTGTGACTAGTGAGGGCTACTAGCCTAAAAGGCTAATAGACTGGATTGGGTTGAAGATCACTTGACAAGACTTAGAGAGTTGGTGGAACATGGCATATGGAACCAGGGTCAACTCCAGAGCAAGGAAAGTACAGTAGGGTCATTGTGGATCTGTGGGTGATGGGACAAGACCATTTGAGGTCATTTGATAATGTATTGGAGCATGATTGGTCATTTTATATTGTTTTCATCATGTTTGTAATGATTTTTGGATCATTTGATATTATGATCAACAAAGATGCTATGTAAGCCATTTAATGGCATGAGGGTTAATTATGTAACCTTAGGATCACTTAATGGATCCAAGGTCAAATGTAAGGGTCAAGGACCTATAGGGATATCTAAGATTGTTATATGGCTATTAATGCCCTCAAAACATGTAAATGCACTCAAAAGTGCAAAATATGCTAAAAGATGTAAAGTTGTATATTAATACAACTATGGCCTATAAGGCTCATATGGAGGCTAGAGGGTTAGATTGGATTAATAAGGTTGTTTTAAACATTTTAAAGGTTATAAGAGGGGAATTAGAATCATGTTGTTGAGTTGAAAACATTGGTTGTCAACTTGACAATACTATTTAATCATATTTTGGTTGACAGTCAATTTTTAGACAAATTTTTGGGTAGTTAGGAATGGTTGCAGTTAGTTCTTGGAGTGTAGGAGTCTATCTCATTAGAGATCCATGTGAGTGGACATGAAATGGTGGAGTATGGTGTAAAGAATAACCAATGTAATGATTTGGAATTAATTAAAACAATCAAATTCTCTGCAATAGTGAATCTGCTCGTGGAACAGTCAGTGTAATAGTGCATTCATATGCTTGGATAGAACGTGTTCTTGGTTGGATTATGGTGTAATAACATTCCCTTGGATTATGTTTACATATTTATACATTCCCTTAAGTGTTTTTATTGTTATTAAATTTAGGGAATTGACTGGTGCCTGACTGTGACTGGGCTTTAGAGGGTAAAGTCAGCGTTTTGGGTTTGAAGACTTCATAATGAAGTGAATCTCCCACCCCTGTAGCTACTATCATTTGTGGAGATGTTTAAATATGTATTTTTATCCTTGTATCATAGTGTGTTTATGCCAAGATATGGAGATGATGTGTTTGGAAGCCACATAGAGGTGGTAGTTTACTGATTGAAGGGTGTCGGTCTTGCACCAGTCACTTGGAGAGTGAAGGCCCTTAAGAATAGATACATTTCATGATGGATTATTTTTGTATGGAATAAAAATGATGTGTTGGAACCATTGGTTTGATCTGGAGATAGTGTTGAAGGTCTTTTTGAACAGACCCTAATTGTGTGACCCTAGAAGCAAGGGTTTGGTGGCTAGAAGTGTAGGTGAGGGATGAAGCCTTAAAACCTTGAGAATATGTTGTTTTTAAACCTTAGTAAAATTTTTTCCTTGATTTGGAGTCAAGAGGATGAGTATCTTTGTGAGTTTCTTTGCAAATGAGGGTGAATTAGGCCTATTTGGTGGGTGCTAGGTTATTAGATCTAACATATGTTGGGAATAGTCCCAAGAGATAACTGAGAGGGAGGGGGGGGGGGTGAATTAGTTATCTACAAGTTTTAATTCTTTATCCAATTAAGTATACTTAAACATAAAGCATAAACACAATGAAAGAAAACTTGAACACAACACCAATATTTTGGTTACGAGGAAACCCAAATAGGTAAAAACCCCAGTGGGAATTGACACCCACTAATAATGTGCACTAGTGTATTATGATCCTTGTTAGAAGATCCTTAACCCTGTTAAGAGTTGTCTTTACAATTCATTTAGTAAAGTGACCTGGTCAAGGGTCAGATCCTATTAGGAGTCTTTTATAATTAACCCTGTTAGGGGTGAGGATGCACTGTCTGAGAGCACACTACTCAAATGAGTGAAGGCTACAACCTTTTGAATAATAGATACACACTATATTTGAATCTTGGTGAAATGTGCTTTGACCTGCTATCTAGATCAGTTCCAATGTATAGCATAAACACTTGGTCACATAGACATTCCACTGATGGCTCAACACTTCACACACTTTTCTCTTCTCTTCACAATCAACTCTGAACCATATCTTAGCAATCACAAATGATTGCCTATAAATATATTTCCTCTAAATGATATAATTGAGTCAGCCTATTAGAACCACCTTGAAATCATAATAGATAAACCATAACATACTCCAATAATAATTCTTTTGGCTCTACTAAGCATGCAACACAATCTGGGACCTGTCTAATATTAATAAATGTAGACGCATGCTACACACTATCAGCTCTACCAAAGTAATTGAAAATTTCTCCTCAAGCTGAATTACATCATGCACTCTTAACAAAACATTACTAGCTCTTCTCCAAGCACTAATCCAATGGTGCATACCAAAATGATAAGCACAACTCTTGTACTAATAAAATATCTGTCAGCTCTTCTAAATAAACACATGAAACTACTACTGGTGAATAGTGACTACATAAATTCACTTCTACTGATCATTAGACTCTACATCCACAAATATAACATCACTAACATGTATCCATCATATATCTAAATTCACAAGACTACATAATAACTGTACAGACAATCACTCATAGAACACTGCCTATAACTCCGTAAGGAACACTACTGACACAAGCTGCTAAATAACTGTCTGTACTAACAATTGACCTCTGCATCCATGATATCATGTTGATAACATGTCCATGCTATATATACTAGAATCTTACTACATAAGTTTTCTATGCATGAGACTTACCATATGTTGTCATCAATGATAAACATACAGTCAGCACTGGCTTGCTAGAAAATCTCCAACAATCTCCCCCTTTGGCATTGATGGCAACATATGGAATGAAAAAATCCACCAATCCAAATGAAAATTTATTTTATAACATTCTCCATTTCCTCATCAAAAATTCCCCAAGGATGAATCCTCCATCGACTGTAATATACTTCAACATTCTCCATTTCCTCAACCAAACTACTTCCATAACTGAATACTACTCCCCCTTAGTATATTACTCCTTTTAATTTTATTTTTCATGACTATTTATTACTCCCCCTTTGACATCAATGGAAAAGGGTGCCAATCAGTGAAGCTCTAGTACTACTCCTAAGGTAGAGTAGTGAACCATCCATCAGTCCCTAAGGATTGATGCTCTTTCTCCTTTCTTCTAATTAGAATTAGGGAAGGGAATTACTCCCAACTTCTCCCTGATATACTCAAAAGTATCCTTTGGAAAGGGCTTTGTGAATATGTCTACTAACTGATCTTTAGTACTCACATAGTCCACCTTGACTTCCTTCTCTACCACTTTCTCTCTTAGGAAGTGATACTTGATCTCAATGTGCTTTGTCTTTGCATGCATCATAGGGTTATTTGACATGTTGATAGTCCTAGTGTTATCACAATGAATAACAATAAGATAATCAATTTGAATTCCAAAATCCTTTATCATTTGCTTGATCCAAATAATTTTAGAACAATTCAAGGCTGCTGCAACATACTCCGCTTCTGCTATTGACTGAGAAATACAATTCTATTTCTTGCTTGTCCAAGTGACAAGTCTATTACCAAGAAACACTGCTCCACTTGATGTACTCTTTCTATCATCAATGCATGCTACCCAATCTACATCAGTATACACATGAAGCTCAACATTTTCTGAATTAGGATACCATAGACCATAGTCTATAGTGCCTTGGAAGTATCTAAATATAATTCTTACTACCATAAGGTGACTTTGTTTAGGCTCTACAAATATTCCAACTATTCCAACTGCATTGGAAATATCAGGTCTAGTTTGAGTAAGATAAATGAGTTTTCCAATCATAGACTTGTACAATGTTATATCTACTACTGGTGAGTCATATTATTTTGTAAGCTTGCATCCAGTTATCATAGGTGTCCCTACTGGCTTACAATCATCCATATTGAATTTCTTTAATATCTCTTTCACATACTTGGATTGATTAATGAAAATACCTTTCTTTGTCTGCTGCACATTCAATCCCCAAAAGTATTTGATAGGTCCAATCATGCTCATCTCAAATTTTCTCTGCATCTCCGTAGAAAATTCAGCACTTAGTTTGTCATTTCCTCCAAAGATAATGTCATCAACAAATATAGCTACAAGTAGTAGTCCTTCAGATGTCTCTCTTATGAATAGATTATAGTCAGCTGCTCCTTTCTTGAATCCAATTTTTGTTAAATATCCATCAAGTCTCTCATACCAAGCTCTAGGGGCTTGCTTAAGTCCATAGAGGGCTTTCTTCAATCTACATACCATATCAAGTCTGTTTAATAGGATGAATCCTTCTAGCTGCTCAATGTATACTTCTTCTTTTAACTCTCCATTTAGGAATGTTGACTTAACATCCATCTGATAAACTTTGAAGTTTTTGAATGTTGCATAAGCTAGAAACAACTTAATGGCTTCTAATCTACTCAGTGGTGCAAATGTGTCTGAATAATCAATTCCTTCTCTTTGCGCATATCCCTTACATACTAACCTTGCTTTATTTCTTACTATTGTACCATCTTCATTCATCTTGTTTTTGAATATCCAGTTTGTTCCAATCACATTCTTATCACTAGGTCTTGGGACTAGTTCCCAAGTATCATTCTTGATAATTTGATCTAGTTCTTCTTTCATAGCATCATGCCAATCTGAATCATTGCATGCATCTTCAACACTTAAGGGTTCAATTTGAGATAGTAAACATACCATCTCATTTCTTACAAAACTCTTTTCTTTTGATCTTGTTGTGACTTTTCCACTCTAATATCCAATGATGTCATCCTTAGAATGATATCTAGATGTATACTTTGGAGCTTTAGGTGATACTATCTCATCTACCTTTGGAGTTTCTTCTTCATTTGTCTTAGGGTCATTGAATAACATATCAATATTGTCAAACATTTCTTCAACAACTGTCTCACTAGTGGAGGGTTTGGGTTCTTCTTCAATCATAGGTTGTTAATCATGATATCTTTCTTGAATCATAAAATTTTCATCTATTTTAACATGAGCACTTTCAATAATCTTCTTTAATCTCAAGTTAAAACATCTATAAGCTTTACTTTTAGTAGAGTAACCAAGGAAAATACCTTCATCACTTCTTGCATCAAACTTGCCTACTGCTTCATCCCTCTTGATGTAGCACTTGCTTCCAAAGATTCTGAAGTATTTTACTATGGGAACATTACCAAATGATAGCTCATAAGGTGTCTTGTCCATGCCTGGTCTCAATTGTATTCTATTGATGGTGTAGACTACTATATTCACCACATCTCTCTAGTAGGGGTGTGCAATGATTCCTTCAATCATGATGGTGCACGCTATGTCAAGGATGATCCTATTCCTTCTTTCTACAATCCCATTCTACTGAGGGATTCTAGGTGCACTTAACTATCTTTTTATGCCATGTTCTTTACAGTACTCATAGAATCTGTCAGAGGTGAATTCTCCTCTTCTATCTGATCTTAGACACTTTATCTTTAGTCTAGATTCATTCTCAACCTTAGCTTTGAATATTTTGAATTTCTCAAATGCTTATGACTTATCTTTCAAGAATGCAACCCACATCATTCTAGAATAATCATCTACAAACAAAATGAAATACCTTTCACCATAGTATGATCTTGTTTGAGTTGGTCTGCATAGGTCTGTATGAATCAGATCCAACTTGTTCTCTACTAAGTTATGCTTAATCCTAAATGAATTCCTCACATGCTTTTCCATTACACATTCCCTACATATAGTATCAACCAGATTTTCTATGCTAGGTAGGTCTCTTACTACCTTAACATTACTGATCTTTACTATGTTATCAAAGTTGATATGACATAGTCTTTTGTGCCATAACCAACTATCATCTACTTTAGTAACAGAACAACTTGCTTTTGGATTAAGCTGAAAATATTACCTTTATTTTTTGATCCTAATGCAATCATTTCTCCTTCCTTGTTGTTAATGATGCACTTGGTTTCATTGAATTCCAACCTATAACCATTGTCAAGTAATTGTCCAACACTTAGTAGGTTATGTTTCAAACCATCAACATAAAGAACATCATTAGTGCTATTATTTCCATCCAAGGTGATGGATCCTATACCAATGATGGGTTTGGGAGTGTTATCTCCAAATCTAACCATGCCTCCTTTTTATTTGTCCAAATGAACAAATCTATCTTTATCTCCTATCATGTGATGTGAGCAACCACTATCAATGATCCAATCTGTCCTGATGTCAGCTTGTGAAATCAAAGCTAATTCCTATGAATCATTTTCATCTTCAAGAGAAATGAATCCAATTTCCTCTTATGTTGATTCATCATCTGATACTCCATCTCTAGCATAGTAGCATTCCTTTGTATACTTAGGCTTGTAGTTATTTTGGTACCTTTTAACTCTTGTAGGACACTTAGATGCAAAGTGACCAGTGACCAATCTTATTACATGAAAAGCATTTAAATGGAAATTGACCTTTATATTTCCCTTTTCCTTTCTTTTCTATTTTAGCAATCATAGAAATGAAATCATCTATTGTTTTCTCATCATCATCATCATCATCATCATCATCAAAATTACAAAAAGTGCTTGCAGATTTCTTACTATGGACTGATGCTTTGAAGGCTGTCTTACTTTTAGGTTCCGTCTTCAATCATGAAATCTCAAAAGCTAAAATTTTTCTGATCAAGGTCTCTCTTTTGAGATTTGATTTAAGCTACATGGTATCATCAAGGATGTTGATCTTGTTTTCATACTCTATTGTGAGAGTGGTCATCAACTTATCCATAATGTCTTCTTCCAAGATCTCTCCACCATTGTTCCCGATTCTTGCAACTGCTTCATTAATCCTTTGGTTGTAAGCTCTAATGTTTTATTTAGGTAACATCTCTAATGCATTGTATCTTTTCTTCCAAGATTTTCTGCATGCATCCTTTTCTTGTTTATCTCCTTCAAACATGTCTTCTAGGTGCTTCCATATCTTGTGGGCTGTATCTACTTTCTTTATCTCTGAAAGGTCACTATCAGATAGGGTGCTAATAAGTTATTCTTTAGCTATTGCATTATGATGAAACAATTCCTTGTGCTTCTCAGTAGCATCATGTTTTGCAAAGTCTGCTAAAGTGGGGATCTTGACATATTTGATAGTCACATCAAAAACTTCAAAAGCAATGCATTGTAAATGTGTCACCATCTTGTTCTTCCAATCAAGATAATTCTCTCCATCAAACTTAGGACTTTCTTTTCTAAAGAATGCCATTTGATCAACCTCAAGTTGTTAAAATTTCTCTCTGAGGTACTTGGCTCTGATACCAATTGTTAGGAATAGTCCCAAGAGATAACTGAGTGGGGGGGGGGGGGGGTGAATCAGTTATCTACAAGTTTCAATTCTTTATCCAATTAAGTATACTTAAACATAAAGCATAAACACAATGAAAGAACACTTGAACACAACACCAATATTTTGGTTACGAGGAAACCCAAATAGGTAAAAACCCCAGTGGGAATTGACACCCACTAATAATCTACACTAGCATATTATGATCCTTGTTAGAAGATCCTTAACCCTATTAGGAGTTGTCTTTACAATGCATTTAGTACAGTGACCTGGTCAAGGGTCAGACCCTATTAGGAGTCTTTTACAATTAACCCTGTTAGGGGTGAGGATGCATTGTCTAAGAGCACACTGCTCAAATGAGTGAGGGCTACAACCTTTTGAATAATAAATACACACTATATCTGAATCTTGGTGAACTGTGCTTTGACCTACTATCTAGAACAGTTCCAATGTATAGCATAAACACTTTTCTTGGTCACATAGACCTTTTGTTGATGGCTCAACACTTTGCACACTCTACTCTTCTCTTCACAATCAACTCTGAACCATATCTTAGCAATCACAAATGATTGCCTATAAATATGTTTCCTCTAAATGATATAATCAAGTCAAACTATTAGAACCACCTTGAAATCATAATAGATAAACCATAACATACTCCAATAATAACTCTGTCAGCTCTACTAAGCACACAACACAATCTGGGACCTATCCAATATTAATAAATGTAGATGCACGCTACACACTGTCGGCTCTACCAAAGTAACTGAAACTTTTTCCTCAAGCTGAATTACATCATGCACTCTTAACCAAAAATTACTAACTCTTCTCTAAGCACTAATCCAAGGGTGCATACCAAAATGATAAGTGTAACTCTTGTACTAATAAAATCTCTATCGGCTCTTCTGAATAAACATAGGGAGCTACTACTGGTGAATAGCGATTGCATAACTTCACTTATACCGATCATCAAACTCTGTGTCCATGAATGTAACATCACTAACATGTCTCCATCATATATCTAAATGTACAAGGCTCCATGATAACTATATGAACAATCACTCATAGAACATTTCCTGTAACTCCATCAGGAACACTACTGACACAAGCTGCTAAATAACTGTTTGTACTAATAGTTAACCTCTGCATCCATGATATCATGCTAATAACATGTCCATGCTATATATACTAGAAGCTTACTACATAATTCTTCCACGCATGCTACTTACCATATGTTGTCATCAATGACAAACATATAGTTAGCATTGGCTTGCTAGCAAATCTCCAACAACATATGGTCCAAAGGATTCTACCCTGAGACTTGCGGAGGATTTAGAGATCCCAAAAGGGTATCTAAATCAGTGATTAGTTTTTGGAGTTATTTGGAAAAATTGGAAGAAAAAGGTTGATTTGTGATTGGTGAAAGCTACAAGCCTAAAGGGCTGTTGGAGTGGATTGGTGGAAGATGAGTTGACTAGACTTGGTGTGACGTAGGTCAAGGTATGGAGGATCTAATTAAGGACAGTCTAACCATGCAACAATTTACAACACAATAGAATAACACAACATAATATACTTCAAATCTAATTTCCACTAACATTCTCAGCTGTAAGGCCTTCTGGGTTAGGGCCAATTAAAATTAAGAAGTAATTCTGCAAGATCAACAAGATCCAATACAACTCTAGCTAGTTTAGTTTTGAAAACTATCAACAACTATTTGAAACCCTAAGGCAGATCTAAAATTGAGCTCACAAGCCTCCAAGCAATTTCCTTGTCTCCAAGTATGCAACCACTAGCTCTGCTATTATAACTATCAGATAATAATCTAATCTGCAAGATCTTGCAAGATCTTTTCCACAACTTCAATTATTTGGTTCTCCTAAATCAGCTCTCAGGACTCCCAATCTGATGCCCTAGATATACTACCTAAAACATCTACCCTAACATCCTATAAATACTAATAATCAACCACAAGTCGGCTAGATGACACAATTAGCTCCTACAAACAAATATTAAATGCATTACAAGTTGGCTCTAAAATAGCCTTACAATTATTAAATTCAACATGTCGGTCTCCAGATCCACATAGGAGAATGCAACAATGGATACCAACAATAAATGCACCAAGTTAGCCAACCAAATCACCAAGAACTCCAATTGATAAACTAGAACTACCAAGCACTAGAGAAACAACTGAGCACTAGTAAAACAACTGACCAAGCTAAGCAACACCGAGCAACACAGACATTACCGAGCACTAGTTCCACCAAGCACCAGATATTTCACCAAGTTCTTTTAGTGATTGAGCTTCCTTCAATAACTAAGACCATTGGTTAAAGATGCAACTGACTAACACCGGCCAAATAACACACCACCATGCAGATTCAATGAGTATCCTAGAATTCCCCTGTATCAGACACCCCAGGTTCAAAAAGATGTTCATATGCTGGAAGAACATCTTTTGGGATTTAGCACATAAACCCCAAACTAGTTCTTCACATACATGTCCTCCATCTCTTCACTTTTCATACTCTTCCACTTCAACTTCCTCTGTCTCTTCAAGTCTTTCCTTGATAACACATAGGTCTGTTCTTCACACTAATCATCCATACCTTTAGGATCTACCAACCCAACTCAGCTACCAATACTCAAGCTTCTCCTACCGAGTGTTGTATCCATCAAAGGCATCAGGGAAAAATTCCTATCATCCTTCTCAATAGTAAACACATCCTTGACATAATCACACATAGCTCTACAATTGTATTGCCAAGGTCTACTAAGAAATATATGACAACTAGTCATCTCCACAATACCACATAACACAAGATCCTTATAATAGCCAATCTAAACATCAACAAAGCATTGTTATCTCACTTCTAGAGCATGATCATCTTGCAACCAGCCAGTCCTATAAGGATGTGGATGTCTCATTATACTCAAACCAAGTTTTTGAACCATGTCCTCAGCAACAAGGTTATCAGTACTACCACTATCAATAATCACATCAAAAATTTTACCTCCAGACTTGCACCAAGTCCTGAACAAGTTACTCCTATGATAAGGTTCCACCTTTGTACTGAGTAATGTTCATCAAACCAGAAAGTTATTAGATTCAGGTTCATTCTAAATATTCTCATTCACCATAGCAGTTCGTTGGTCACCTAGCTTCTTCTGTGTATAGTCAAAAGAACTATGTCCTTCTTCTCCACAGTTATAGCAAGTACCCTTAAAGATAACTCTACCTGTCTTCTTTTTTCAGTTCTACAAGTTTTTGTTCATCTTCTGTAGTTGGTTTATCCTTCACCGAGTGATCAATATTTTCCTTCCCTCAGGGATTACCATGTTGTTTCCTTTTCAACCTATCTTCTGCCTTCAGAGCATAATGATAAGAATCTTCAACAGAATCAATCTTCAGCATACCAAGCTCACCCTGGATATTGAATCTCAAATGAGTCACATACTGAGCTACCTTTTCCTTACCAAGTTCTCTGTGCCCAGACTGAATAGTAAGTTTGTAGAACTACTCGATATAATCTTCAATAGTCAAATCCTTTTGTTTTAGATTTTGCAACTTCTTAAACAAGTCACGCTCATAGTCAGCAGGTATAAACTTAGTTTTCAACTTAGTCACCCTCAACCTTCATGATCTTCATTTCATCTTCATCTTCTCTATCTCTTTGTAATTCTTTCCACCAAAGAGCAGCATGTCCTTTCAGCTTAGTTTGTGCCAATCTTACTCTAAGAGCATCTTCAATTTCTTCCAGCTCAAAGAAAACTTCAATTTCACCAATCCAATCAATCAAGTTCTTAGGTTTCAAAGTATCAGAGAAAGTAGAAACTTCCATTCAGTAACTATTACTTAACCGAGCTCCAGATCTATGTAACTGAGTAGTTCTATCTTCACTAGATCTATCCCTCTAGTCATCACCACTAGATCCAGTGATGCAGGAGCATCCTGGGTGTAAGAGCAATCTTGCATCACCCAAAATATTTTTATTTTTGTATTCAATAAGGGCTATCTTGTGCAGAGCTGCTATTTATGGAAAATTTCTATTTTTTTAGTAAGTTCATCATATGATCTCAGAATGTTTTGACTTTACATGTGGAGGTTCATCTTAATCATATCAACCTTCTAGTAAAGTTTCATGGCTAGATCAGGTCTAGTTTTGAAGATATTGAAGATTTTTGGTATTGGCAGCAGGGTACAGAAACTTTGAACTTAGTTTTGAAGGCTTTAGAGGCTCCAGATGAGGTCAAAAATTTGGGTGACAAGCACTTGCGCTAGTCAAGCCTGTAGAGCGCTTCGTGGCCTTTTCAAAATGGGGTTATAATAGTCAATCGGGTCAACTGCTGATGACTTATGGTCTCCAAAAGTTGGGCCACCTGAAATGGTAGAAAATAATTTTCTTTCAAAATTTTTGTTCAGGTTTCAAAAGTTATTTTGAGCCAACTTTGATGTAATAAATTGATAAATAAAATAATTCTAAGTTTGGTCAGCCCTAAGGGCTAAATTTTTGGAACCTTCTCGGGCAGTGGAAAATGCCTATATAAAGAAGGCCTGTAGTGTTGTCTAGGATAGTTTTGGGTAGTAGATCTGGGTATTGATTCGAGGCTTTGTCCTACAGAATATTGTAAGGGAATGCCCATGTGGCTTTGCATATTGTAATTCTAAAATTTTGTAATTCCACATTTGTGGAAATAATAAGAAGCCAATTTTCTATTCTTGCATATTGTTGTTGTTTCTCTATTTCTGTTATGTGTTTGTGGTGTTAAGGGGAGCACCCTTCATCATCCAGCACCTTGAAATTGTTTATAGCTTCCTCATAACCATCTTCAGTACCAACATTCTGAGGTACACCAGCAATAACTCTCATGATCTCAGGGACCATGTCATTCTTCATTAGCTCCATCTCATATTTGAAATCATATTTCACCTTCTCTATAATCCTAGATTCCATAGTATCACAAAGATCTGCAATTACTCTAGGGTCCAATATTTTTGGAGGCATCCTTAAAGATAAGAAAAACCCTCTACAACAAACCCTACACCAAACACCTTGTGACAATCTCCAAGTTATATGAAAGTTAGATCGCAACCTTCCACCTTGCAAACAACTAGGGTAAGATTCCTCAAGTTCAGTGCCATGGATCCGCAACTCAAATCATATGATCTCTTTGCCAAAAAGATCAACTTAGCAATATCAACCTTGCTAGGTCAACCTTCACTCCACAAATAAGATCAACTCAACTCTGATACCACCTAACATAGTGCCAAGGTATGGAGGATCCAATTAAGGATAGTCTAATGATGCATCAATTTACAACATAATAGAATAACATAACACAATATGCTTCAAATCAAATTTACATTAACATGACCGGCTATAAGGCCTTCTGGGTTAGGACCAATTACAATCAAGAAGTAATTATGCAAGATCAACAAGATCCAATACAACTCTAGCTAGTTTAGTTCTAAAAACTATCAGCAACTGATGGAAACCCTAAGGTAGATCTAAGCTCACAAGCCTCCAAGCAATCTCCTTGTCTCCAAGTATGCAACCACTAGCTTTGCTATTACAACTATCAGATAATAATCCGATCTGCAAGATCTCGTAAGATCTTTTCCATAACTTCACTTATCTAGTTCTCCTAAATCAGCTCTCAAAACTTCCAATCTGATGCTCCAGATCTACTACCTAAAACATCTACCCAAACATCCTATAAATACTAATCATCAACTATAAGTTAGGTGGATGCCACAATTAACTCCTACAAACAAATATTGAATGCAATACAAGTCAGCTCTCAAATAGCCTTACAATTATTAAATTCAACATGTTGGCCTCCAGATCCACATAGAGGAATGCAACAATGGCTACCAATAATAAATGCACCAAGTCAGCCAACCAAATCACCAAGAACTCCAACCAGTAAACTAGAACTACCGAGCACCAAAGAAACAACCGAGCACCAATGAAAAATTGACCAAGCTAAGAAACACTGAGAAACATAGGCATTACTGAGCACTAGATATTTCACCAAGTTCCTTTAGTGACCGAACTTCCTTCAATAATCGAGACCATTGGTTAAAGTTGTAACCGAGTAACACTGGCCAAATAACACACCACCATGCAGATTCACCGAGTATCCTAGGATGCCCCTGCATCATGGTGGGTTGGTGAAACATGGTATATGGACCATGTTAAAATGTTATATCATGTTAGAATCAAGGTGGAAACCCTATTTGAAGTTTTAACATAATGGAGGCTCTAGGTGCATTGGAATCCTAGATCGGGGTCCTTGTGTGTTGTGTTAAGATAAGTTGGAATAAGAGATCGGAGGAAGTGAACTTGTTCAAAATGTCTAAGGTGTTGGTTTTCTAAAGTCAGAGCACTCTATTTGACCCTTGAGTGAGACTAAATCCTTGAGTGAGTTCCAAGACACTTGTAGAATCCTTAAGTTGAGTTGGTTCCTTAAGGCTCTTCCATGGCCTTCCAAGTATTATGTGTCTGCAAGTCATTGGCATAACATCATAAAGTTTTTTTTATTAATAATGAGAAATATTTTTACAACTTAGCTCATTAGGAGCACCTGGAGGAAAGAGCTGAGTAGAGAAACATCTGGTATTGCCCCAAAAACTAGAAGAGAAAGGTTGTTATTAAATCTTACAAACTTCTCATTATACATACAGGATAATGCATGAGCAATTTAGAGTCCACCCAATTTATAGTGCTATATAAGTATACATGTTATATGCATATTTATTCAAATAGATTTGACATTACAATATTTTGTATCTCCATTTAGTCCAATGAACCAATTGGATCTTCCCTACCCTTGATTGTCTCAAGTATTGCCTCATGGTCTAACTCACGAACCTTCCAAAGAGTTTTATTATGTGGTCTTCCCCCATATCTAATCAAGTGGACATTTGATTCAACGATGAGGTTTGAATAATGAATAATCTTTCTGTGTGTCTCCCAATCCTTGAACAACCACAACCTAGGGTTCTTCATAGCATACCACCTAAGCCATGTACCAATTACAACCACTGTTCATATAGGGTATTCTAATTATTCAACATCCATAACTGAGTGATCCAATTTCTTTTTTGCTTCAACATAATGACACAAATAATAATATGTCCCTTCTTCATTGTCTTTAGGTGCAATAACAACAAAAACATGGCCTATAATGATATAAACATAATGAGGACATTAGTTTACTAAATATTTACGATAAAGTACTAAATTTGAGATTATTTATATGTGGAAAATTTACCTGGTTGTACTAGATCAGATAAGTGATCAAAGTCAATGGATGATTCCATTTTTGTCAGTTGTAGTGATTCATGGGGATGATAGGAGGCAAGTGGGCTCAAAATACATGTATACCATTTGTCAACTTATTCCTTTGACTTGCACCCATCCCAATCTTCATCTACACATGCTGAACAAAAGCACACCATATGTCATGTATGGATACTCCATGAAACTGCATTACAACTTCTAAAAGAGTGTAGCTCACTCAATCCTATAAGTGTACAATAATCCTCATATGGTGCAATATTAGTTTCATCCATCAACCAAAAAAATCTTTGAACTGTAGACTCACCTTCATTACTTGGACCCATTGTATAATTACATGACTGGACAATACATCTCACATCTGACAATGTTTCTTGCTCTTTGTACTTTAATTCTTCACATGCTAAGGCTCTTTTAATACATGCACCTGCACTATTGTGATCTCCCTTTCCATGACCGACTTCTGTGAAATTTCACATATATTGAATTCTAGTAATCTTATGCATCTCGCACAACCAATAAAACATCCGAGAATTTTTGAATTGTGATGAACAATTATATGACCATATGATATGTCGATGATATGATATGCCCCCGTTAGCCAAATCACCATAAAATAGTTGAAAGAAACTGTGTACAAACTCTATATAATGTGAGCAATCACCACTGATATAAAAATGATACTCCCTCAATATCTTCCTATTCTCCTCTACACTATCAGGTGAATGCATGAATGCTATATGAACAAATATAGCAACCTATTGAGAGTTGTAATACTTTTCTTGCACCTCAATCTATGGTTGTAGTGTGTAGTTCTCTACAAAGTCCACAAATGAAACAATAGTATCAATTGGGAATGTGTCCTTGTACAACTTGAATTGCATATCAAACCATCATGCTCTATGTGTATGCCTTGCATACTCATAAATAATTTTTTTACAAAAAATGTCCATGAACTAATACACTGGAATTTTTTCAATTACTAAATCACATCTTTTAGCCTCTTTTCCATCTTTTAGATTGTATGTCACAGTCTTATATTTTCCAAATTCCATTATTTCATTACCGATTGCATGCATACTCTCCATATGTCGACAAATTGGAAAATGTCACAAACCTCCACAATCTATGCATGTGCCATTCAAGCATGAGAGCTTGTAAAATTGTTGACCATCCACTCTTTCACATAAAATGGTAGATATTAATTCCCTTGAAGATCTAGGTGGGACATTTATGTTACAATCTTGCAAAAAAATGTTAGAGTGCAAATCTACACATATATTCCTATAAACATCAAAATGGTTAGAAAATTCAATATGTACCCTACAACAAGAAGTTGTGCGTGTGTGATTTATCTTCAAATAAAAAGGTTTACCCATTTCAAAATATCTCTAATTAATTTTAATTTGAGGATACATATGTATAAATTTTTTCAAGAATTGTGTTTGAGTTAAATCTAGTTTTTTTTTGGATGTGGAACATGAATTCAACTACCAATCTTCCTTCTTAAAACATCTCTTTGATTAGGAGATACCCATGTGTTATTCTTCCAAAATTCTTCATCAAGGAATTCAAAGCTTTAGTAATTGCTTTATCTTTTCACGGTAGATTACCATAAAATGCCCATAACTCATTGCTATTTGGATCTTCCACTCTTTGATGCCTTCCTAGGTCTCTCATTATAGACTTTCTACTTATTTTCAATATTTTTCTTGTCTTTCTAATGAGTCAAGATTTCTTCATTTAAGTGCTTACTATTGTTGATGTAAGTACATGTCATGTGACATTACTATCTTTCATGCGTGATGTAGAACCCACACTCTCATATGCAGTCATTAGATTCTTTACAATAGATTTTTCACTTGACTCATCCATTGTTCTTGGCCCAAGAATCTTCATGATGGGCCTAAATTTCAGATTCCTCATCATTTCAACAAATAGTTGACATCTTCGTGTCACATTTAAATTCTCAAAAAATGATCTCCAAATACAATTAGCATTTCTTTGACAAGTACACTTGGAAATCTTGTTAGGCATTTCTTGCAAAATGTTAGTATAAATATCAATCAAATATTTTGGCTTTATATAAATAATTCTAGGAGCATCAAAAACATTATGTGTAAATTGTGTACCATCTTGAGTGCCTTCAATATGACACGATGTTGTGTCTACACCTTGGGATGTAGATAATGGTGTGCCTCCACTTTGGGATGTAGACAATGCTGTATCTTCAACATGATACAAGGGGGTGCATACACCTTGGGATGTAGACAATGGTGTGCCTTCAACATGATACAAGGGTGTTCCCACACCTTTAGAACTAGACAATGGTGTGTCTTCAACATGATACAATGGTGTGCCTCCAACATTGGATGATGATGTCTTTTTTCAACTTGGGAACTCATAGATGATGTGCCCACATCTTCATAATTCAATTGTTTTGTTGCACACAAGAGTCTCTCTCTCTCTCCCCTTCTCCCCCTATCCTTCTCACCTTCTCACTCCTTCTTCCTCTCTCAGCCCCCGCCACCTTCTTACTCTTTCTCTCTCACTATTCAAATCTATGACTTGAATAGGGAGCACATGCTATAGCATGAATTCCCTATAGTGCATGCACCCTATGCAAGTCATAGATTTGAATAGTGCACACACACTATAGCATCTAAGCGCTTTGTAAGAAATTGGAGTCCACCAAGCCTAAGGCTTGGATTTTCCTTGGGGATCCAACCCAAAGGCTTGGAGGATTCAAATATGCCCAAGATGTGTTTTCTAGTAGACATACAAAAAAATGACATCTTTTTTGTGTGCTCCTCGTTAAGTTGACTCATGGTTCAATAACATTAAAATCAGACAAAATGATATTGTAGTTCTCTCTGTTAGCTATCTGACTATGTAATTTATTTTGAATTTTGATTATGTTAAGTTTTTCATCTCTAATTTCTTTTGTATGTATGTCCAATTTTTTTCAAAAACCAACGTGTAGTATTTTGGGCATAGATTTTGGCTTGTTTGTCGAATTTTGTAACAAGTTGCATTTTTAGAAACTAGACTCCATTCTAAACACTTTAAGAAAAAGAAAATTTGATTTTTGATTAGTTTTAAATGAATTGAACACTACTTGTAGTTTTATAGGAGTGGGTTCGGAAGATGTTGCTATTCACCTTTTTGTCCAGACACTGAATGAAGCTGCTGCAGATTGGTTTTGTCATTTACCCAATGGATCTATTGAAAATTGGAATGCCATGAGAATAGCCTTTGTGGCTCATTTTAAATCTATAGATGATGAAAATTCTTTATTATTGCAACTCTCACAGTTAAAGAAGGAGATGCATGAACCGATGCGAGAATTTATTGCCAAGTTTAATAAAATCTTGTAGAAAATTCCAAATTCTCATCATCCTAGTAATGAGAATAGAAAGGGATTCTTTGTAAATTATATCCCTTCAGATATTAGTTTCCATCTAAGATGAGGTAGGGTGGCAGACTTGGCAGCTACCCAAGCATTAGCAGTGGAGCTCGAAGATGATATGATAACTACTAGTAAATGGAGAAGAGAGGTATAGACTCCAAATAATCAACCATCTACTTTTGGATCTTCTGATCCTATTGTTCAAAGATTGGTCAATGATATGATTACCCTTAAAAGGAAATTTATGAAGTCTCCTCCTACTCCATATCAAGACATTCCTAGGAGATATGGAAACCAAGGAACAGGAAATTATGGAAAATAGTCAAATGCTTTACGACATCAGTCGAGACTTCGGGTTGAAGCACCTCCTGCTAAAAGAAACATGTGTATCTTTCATTTGACTAATGAGCACGATGGTGATTCTTGACCCAAGATGGTATGATACAAGAAAATGGAAGCCAATAAAGAAACCATTGTGGAAATCCCTGGCAATGAAGAAAACTCTAGAGGACCTGGCGACTCCGTGAGTTACTATCTCGAATATGAGTCTGATTTAGAATGAGGCGGTGACATTCTTACAACTCTGGAGCATCCTTCATGTTTAGTGCTTACCTAAGCTCAGTAAGGTGGAAAAATTCACAGCCAAGCTTCATCTCCTTTCCAAGGCAAGAAGGATAAAGAACCAATGAGTCAAGCTAGTAGTAGCACTAAGACTCCAGGGAGTGAATCAATAGGAATTGAAATCCTTAAAAGGTCAGACTCTGAACCCTCATTTGATTTCATAGAGTTCTATAAGTCATCTAAAATCCAAATATCTCTTGTTGAATATTTGAAGTCAAATATTGGTGAGTTAGATAAGTTGGTTGCTTATGTGAAGGGTTTCTCTCCTGTTGTGTAGTCCAATCAAAAAAATTCTGTATCCACTAGTGAAATCCCTACTGAACCAAACATTAAACAACCTGAAGTTAAAGAGCCCATTATCAATCTTGAATCCTTAGGATCTATTCCTATAATAGGGAAACCTGAGCCTTTCTATGTGTGGTTATTTATTCATGGCCATAAACTTAGCAATTGTATTATTGATTCTAGAGCTTTTGATAATGTCATGACCTCTTCAGTAGCAAAAGCTCTTGATTTTACCTTAACAAAATTTTTTGGTAGGTGCTACTCCATGGATTCTAAACAAGTTCCTTTGATTGGCCAAATCAAGGATGCTCAAGTTGCATTAGCAACTTTACCTGACAAGAGGCTCAAGTTAACCATCCTGGTTGCTGACATACTAGCTAGTTATGCTAGGCTCTTGAGCAAAACCTTTTGTAGAGATCTGGGTGGAAAGATCAAATTAGAGTGGTCTCAAGCTATCATTCCTATTGGAGATAAGAAGGTCCCTTTATAACCTAAGACTAAGTGTAAATACACTTTTTTTCCCTCTGATGATCCTAAGTCTCACGTCTTGTATCAGGAAACTAATTTTTGTTATTATTTGATCATGCCAAAAATTGATGTCATGAATGAAAAATGTACTGACAATGAAGAGTTGTGGACCATGGAATTTGATGAGAGCTGTTCATCTACGGTTTGGGTGCTGGGGTGGTACTGATATCTCCGACTGAAGAAAAATTTCCTTTTTCCTTCAAGATTGAATTCAAGAATACTAATAACACCACAGAGTATGAGGCTATGTTACTCAAACTTCAAGAAGAAAAAAGAAAAGGTATCAAATTACTAAAGGTAAAAGGAGATGCTGAATTGATCATAAAAAAGGGGCAAATATGTAGTGAGAAATGAGAGGATGAAGCACTACAGAAATAGAGTCTGGGATGAAGTCAAAGGATTTGAAGCTTTTTCCATTGAATATGTTCCTAGAGAAATGAATTCCAGAGTAGACACCCTTGCTGGTTCTGCAACGCTGCTTATTCCTCATCCCGACTTTGACAGTGATCAATATACCATTGAGCTTATCCATCGACCTAATGTACCTAATAATATTAATTCCTGGTAGGTCTTCAGTGATGATTCCAATGTGTTGTCATTCCTTCAAGGTATTGAGAAGTTTTCCTCTGTATTTTTTGAAGGGTCAGAATTTGAGTGTCAAGAGTTCTGTGCAGATGAAGAAGTCGAGAAAGGAGAGAATGTTATTTAGTTAAAGGGAAATCATATTCCTAAAGGTCTTGTGACCATGGAAAACCTGTTTGACTACAAAACTATTTTGTTGGCCAAACCAATGAGACAAAAGAGGAACACTCCAGTAATTATGAGAAAGTAAATATTGGTAGTGATGAAGACCCTAAATTTTTTAACTTCGGCACATGCTGTAATCCTATAGAGAAGGTGGTATTCAAAAAATTTCTGTGAGAATTTTGAGATGTGTTTACATGGTCATATGAGGATTTGAAGGATTTCAGAAAAGGGAAGTTTCAGCATCATATTCATTTGAAGCCAGGAGCCAAACCCTTCAGGTAGAAATTAAGAAATTATAACCCTAGGGTGGCTGATGCAATTTTTAGAGAGGTAGACAAAATGCTTAAAGCTAAAATAATTTACCCAATCCATCATTCTTCCTGGGTAGCAAACATAGTTCCCGTCTGCAAGAAAAATGGACAAATTTGAATCTATGTTGATTTTAGGAACCTTAACCAGTCTAGTTTGAAAGAAAATTTTGCTCTCCCTAATATGGACCATATCCTTTAGATGGTAGTAGGGTCTGAAATGATGTCAATACTGGATGGGTTCTCAGGGTACAACCAAATTAGTGTGGCTCCTGAGGACCAACACAGAATGACATTCACTACCCCTTGGGGTATGTTTGTATATAACCAAATGCCATTCGATTTGATCAATGCAGGAGCAACATTCTAGCGGGTCATGAATTCTTCCTTCAGTCATATAATGAATAAAGTGATCATAGTGTACCTTGATGATATGACTGTATCCTCCTATAGAAGGAAGAAGCATCCTAAAGATCTGAAGCTCATTCTCTAAGAATGTGAGAACCAAGGGATATCTTTAAATCCCAAGAAATCTATTTTCTATGTGACTGAGGGAAAATTGTTAGGCCACATAGTGTCAGAAAAGGGAATTGCAATAGATCCAGAGAGGTTGTAGGTGATTCAACAACTATGTTTTCCATCTCATAGAAGTGGGATAAGGTCTTTCTTTGGGCAAATCAACTTTCTGAGGAGATTTATGCTAGATTTTTAAAAAACAACTAGACCCATAGTGAACTTGTTAAGCGAGAAGCAAACTTTTAGATGGAATGATGAGGCTAAGAAGTCTTTCAATGAGGTGAAAGAAGAAATTTCACAAGCCCCAGTCCTTGCTCATCTAAATTTTTGGAAAGAATTTGTGATACATTGTTATGCATCTGAGCACACTATGTCAGGTGTCCTGCTATAAAAGAATGAGGCTAGTGAGGAGGTTCCCATTTCCTTTATAAGTGTTCCTTTAAAGAATCATGAATTGAAGTATTCACCCATAGAAAAGTAGGCCTATGTGTATGCACCCTAAAATGGTCGCCTAGACTTTGGGCCCCCATTCAACAATTTATCAAATCCCTAAATCAATATTTTCAAAAATCAACATTTTTAGCTCAATATCAATTTCCTTGATCAAATCTTATTTCATCATTTTTGATTATTTGCCTTGGGCTAACCATTTTATCCTAAGTCTTTATTTAATTAAAAGGAATATTTCCTCCCCTTTTATTAAATAAAAAGCCCCCACTTTTCCTCTTATCCTAAGTTGCACAAATAAAGCATTATTCTTATTTTATAAAAAGGGAAAAAGTAATTTTTGTCTCATATAGAAACAAAAGTCAACTCTCATTTTCTCATTGGAGGATATTTGTGCACATGGATTGCTCCTCTTTGATGCTCCACCATTGATTAAATATTTTGCCTCTTAATCTCCATGGTCCATTCCTTTTCATTTCCTATAAAAGAAGAGCTCTCTTCTTCACTTTCATATGCATTTTTGAATACTAATGTTATGCTGTAGGTTTTCTAGGTCACTTTGGAGCTTTTGAAGATTTGGAGCATTCTTAGCTTTTGCATCTACATACTATCATAGTTTCATCTCTTGCATTATCATGGCATTCATAGCTTTATATTAGCTTAGTTTCTTTTATGCTTTAGAGTAACTCATCTAGCTTAACTAGGAAGGCTTTGTAACACTTGCATCTTTCCTTTCATAGTTTAGTTTGTACTTTCATTTCCATAGCTTAGCTTGCATCTCTCATTTCCAGCTTGCATATTCATCTTAATCTAGCTTGAATTTGCATTTCATAGTGATTCTTGGGGATATTGGCATTCTTGCCCTTGTCTTCATTTGAATCTCTCATTGTGTGGTTGACTAGCAAGGTCATAAGCTTAATAGCTCTAGTTGAGAGAAAACTTCAAATAATCTTGCAACTCCATGCATAGAGAGCTCTAGGTCACTTTCTAAGGTTTCCCATTCATGGATTCCCTTGGATATAATGACTTAGAGAAGTGCACTATTTGAGTGTGTACACTATGTAGTGGTTAAAGCCATCAAGCAATTCCGGTATTACATTTTGCATTCTCATTCCACTGTATATGTTCTAAATTCTACTGTTAAGAGTATCCTAACTCAATAAGAGGTGTCCATGAATAAAAGAGCCAACTGGGTCACTAAAGTTCAAGAGTTTGATTTAGAGATCAAACCTACCAAATTGGTCAGGGCCAGGGCCTCTACAAATTAATTACAAAAAATGATGTGGCTTCTAAAGGTGACATCCCTCTATCTTTATTTATAGGATTGAAAGATACATGGTTCTCAGATGTAGCCTATTATCTCACTTATGGAGAGTGTCCATCTCATCTTATAGCAAATGAGTCGAGAAATTTGAAGCTTAAAGCATCCAAATATGTCATAGTGGACATTATTCTATATAAAAGAGGTTTGGATAGGATGTTTCTCAGGTGTGTGGATGAGGATAGACATAAGAAGTTGCTTTAGTCCTTTCATAATGAAGCATGTGGTGGACACTTCTCATCAACAGTAACAACTTTCAAAATTTTGAGGAACTGCTATTACTAGCCTGGAATGCTTAAGGACACATATAAATGGGTAGCGCAATGTGAGAAATGTAAGTTATTTTCTGATAAGCCACATTTAGCTGCTCTTCCTTTAAGGCAAGTGATAATTGAGGAGCCATTCAACAAATGGGGTTTAGATTTTATTGGGCCAATAAATCCCCCATCAAGTGCCAGACATACCCATATTTTAATAGCTACAGATTATTTTACTAAGTGGGTAGAAGCTGTTGTAGTGAGAAAAACAACTTCAGAGGTGGTTTGTTCCTTCTTGAAAGAAAACATTTTGGTTAGATTTGGTGTTCCGACAAAGATTGTAGCTGATAATGTGCAAAATTTCTCCTCTCAAGAGATGCAAATATTCTACCATGACAATGGGATTTAATTGTCACATTCATCCGATTACTTTCCCCAAGGCAATGGGCAGGCTGAATCTACCAATAAAAATTTAATCTCCATCATGAAGAAGTTGGTAAGTGAAAATTCCAAAGACTGGCACAAAAGATTGTTTGATTCCCTTTGGGTTGATTGAACTTCTCCCAAGAGAGCTATAGGTATGACTGTTTGAACTGGTCTATGGAGTAGAAGCTCAACTTTCACTACCTTTGGAGCTTGTAGCAATAAAATTACAAAAGGTGATTGAAGATCAAACTTTCTCTAATGGGTTGGATAAAAGGATCATGTACCTAAGCAAAATTCAGGAAGAAAGAGAAGAAATGATAAACCGCATAGCGCTGCATCAATCCTGGGTGAAGAAGATTTTTGACAAGCGGGCCAGGCCCAGGAAGTTCATGGAAAATGAAAAAATGTTGCTATGGGATAAAAGAAAAGAACCTTGAGGTGCACACAACAAATTTGAATCCCTTTGGAAAGGGCCTTTTGAAATTAGTCAGGTTTTGGGACCTAATTCTTTCAGACTCAGGTACGTAGATGGAACTAAAATGCCCTTATCTTACAATAGGCAAGATCTAAAACTATTTGAGTTGTAGTTAAGTCCAGTGGTCCTTTGTATATACAATTTTGTCATGTCTTAGGTTATTTGTGTGTGTTGTTGTTAGTCTAGTGTGAAACCAGAGATCCAGGATTCATTATTTAGTCCCTCACAGTCCTAATCCCCAGTCGGAGTCACCTGTTGCTAGTCAAATAAATTTCCAATCTTTCTTAGTGTAGTAATTTTCACCTTTGTAAAGTTTCAAATTGTAAATTTAACCTTGAACCTTGAAGTTGAACCTACCGGTTCAAAGTTCAAATTTCAAAACACTTTTCACCAAAGAGCATCATGTCAAAGCATCTTCATGTTAAGTCCTAAATTGTCTTGGTCATAGTTGCATGTTCTTTTGCAGTCAGTAAATTGAATTTTGAGCTTTGAACTTCCTTTTCCATGGTTCAAAGTTCACATCTTAACATGCACTTTAACAACTTTGCATTGAAGTCTTCCACGCCAAAGCCTTAGTGTCATGGTTCACAAAATTCCAAGCTTGTTGTAAATGTCCTAGGGGCCCACTGCGGTTGTCAAGTGCACACATAAATCAAAGCCATCATGAATCTTGTACTTTGAACTTGTTTTATAGTTCAAGGATCAGATTTCAAGATGTAAT
Source organism: Chamaecyparis obtusa (assembly GCA_027943335.1). Taxonomy (NCBI): domain Eukaryota; kingdom Viridiplantae; phylum Streptophyta; class Pinopsida; order Cupressales; family Cupressaceae; genus Chamaecyparis; species Chamaecyparis obtusa. The sequence goes on from BSBK01001420.1 coordinate 271,156, forward strand.
AATACCAAAATAAAGTTGCTGCAAGACAAATCCTTGCTTATTAATTTTTGAAATGACTGATGGGACTGGAAAGATGATGCCATCTCAGCTTAAGTGATTTCCTTTCTGAAATGGAGCGTGCAAAATAGGCTGTTAGCAGTTATTATGGTGGAATAAGTAATTGCATGTTAGACCTCTCAATTTGATGGGAATTAAAGTGAAGTGTGTATTTATTTTCCCTCTCCTTTTGTTTCTTCATTCTATCTTGGTTTATTTTTTGGAAGCATCTTGGAGTGTCGAGCTAAATTACCAGTAGGCAGAAAAGTAGTGAGTTTTATAGTAACCTTGGCTTTGTGTTTCCTTTGGATTCTTCATTTTAAGCAAAGAGCTAGGTTCTTGCTTTCTTTTCATCCATGTGTTCATAGGAATTGTGCAAATTTTATTCCACCATGTCTTTCTCCAAAGTAAAGTTTGTGAAGGAGAATAAATTTTTTCCCATTGGTAGTTGTCTACCTAAAATGAGGGATATAGTGATAGTGGATGATGATATTGGAGAAATTGTGCAAAGATTAAGGAAAATAGTTGATGAGGTCATGTCTGTTAGGATTGTAGGAAGTGGTTTGTTAGAAGTAGCTAGTTTTCTTGAAGTCATATCATACCTAGAACTAGTTATGGAATGCTGTAATAGATATAATAAGATCGAGAGGTGTATCTACACAGAAAGTGGTGAAATTTTGGTAAATATAAGTAGAGAAGTAATAATGGGTGCCCTAAAAATTCCATCAAAAGTGATTTATGGGGATTGGAGTATTGAAAAAGATCTAGTGGACTTTGACCAGAACAAGGAGTATAGGAACAACATAGCTAGAGACTGGTTGTTAAACCTAGAAAAAGGGGGTTCTCATCTGCTTAGGCCCCTTCAAAAAGATCATTTGTTTAGAGAAGTAAGGGATATAATAGTAATGTTAAACAAAGTGAAAGGTAACCCCATAGATACCAACTAGGAGGACTGGATGTACATTTTTTGTGCAGGCCATTGTAGACTTGGGTAATGTCGTTGATTGGGCTGAAATCATAGCAGAACAGTTGCATGAAAGTTTGTCTGAGCCGACATTGATTTCAAATTTCTATATGTCTTCTTACCTCTTTTATATCCTCGCCATCTATAGGATTTGGGATGGTTTGCCACATGAAGAGTGGAATAGCAGTATGACCATTTATGAGTACCATCCCTTGTTACAAAAGGGAAGAAAGCCCACAGGTTTTAAGGAAGTGCAGGATACTTTTATGTCCAAAATGGTTTTTTAGCTAAGGGGAAAACCTAATTGCAAGATATCAGAAGAAGCCATGGAATTTTTGAAAATTTATGGCAATTTTTATATTCAGTTCCCTACCTTTAGCTATTTGAGAGTAGGAGGCTTCAGTGATGCTCCCCTAAAACTTCCTAGGTATTGTTTGGACAAGTGTATTCTACTTGAGGTGGGAAGACAATTGCTGATGGTAGAAAAAAAATATAGGGTTAAGCATGGTATTGGTGCCTTTTTCCCACTAGAACTAGGGCATTATAGATTTAGGTTAATGCATGATTTTGCCTTCCTGATAAATGAGCTGAAAGAAATGAACCTCCAACCATATCAAGAAAGGAATTACTTTGATAGAAAAGGTTTTGTAGAGAGCCATTTCAGGGTAGATGCCATGTTTCTTCAACAACCAAAATTAGAGGACTTCTGGGATGACTGGATGGATGAAGTTGAGGTTACAAAGAGACTGTGCTCTAGGTTTTCTCTTAAACAAATTACTGCTTTAAAACTTCCTTTCAGCATCAGAAACATAAAGAATGAAGATGAGGATATATTGGAATCAGAATGGATGACATTAGGTGCTGAAGTGGTGATCAGAAGAGTTGATTGGAATGAAAGGGAGGAAGAAGATATAAAATCTTTGACTAAGGAGGTTTTCCAGAGAATAGAGCAATGGCTTAAAACTCAATGAAAGAAAATTCAAGCAGCCCCTACACTGAGAACTAGGAGTCCAAGGACTCCAAAAATTGAACCTTCTCCTGTCCTAACTAATAAAATTGAAGCGTTGCTATCTGTAGGTAACTCAGATCTTCTAGGAAACCCTAACATTGAAGATTCAGAGTTGGTTTCTGATGACACTGTGAATTTTACCAGGTAGAGAAGTAAAAGAGGTGAGAAAGTAGATCCATCTTTCTGCATTATTCTTGATTCTAACATAGAAGAACCCAACATAAGGTAGTTCAAAAGATTAAAAAGAAGAAAATCATCAACCATGGATTTAGTATCAGTAGGAGGTAGTGGGAGTACAGGCTAATAGGATCCAGTCACTCCAAACAATCAAGGCACTACTATTTCCTTACAAGATACAACTCTGAAGACTCCAAACTGGCTGGATTTGTCTATAAACAAGAAGAGGAACATCATGCCTACTTCAGTTCTTGTTGGTGACTTGGTCAGAAAATATCTCAAAAAATCCCCAAGGACAAAGAAGCTTAATACATAATCTATGGTAGACATAGACCCAAGTACACGACATTGGGTTGCTGAGATATTCAAGCCTAATTTTGACAAGACTAGTGCCGAGGTCACTGAACAAGATTTTAGTGTGGATAAAATAGACTTGGGAGTAACTTCAAAGGTGGTAGATTTAAAGATTCTCAATTCTGCAAACAAGAAGATAAATCATAGAGTACTAAAAGATGTAGAAGATAAAGCAAAATTGAAGCAGGCTCTATGTGAAATGGAAAAATACATTCAATAGTTGTAGAATCCTATTCCTTAGCCTCTTGCAATTGTTCCATTGAATCTAGATGTTAAGTCACCAGATAATCAGAGGTTCCTCGACCAAGTCCATAAAGAAAGGTCATTATCTAAGGCATTTTACAACTGGATGGGAGAAGTTGGTGAAAAGGTTAATCATTTTGCACTGGCCTATGAAGATATCACCAAGACATCTTACTCCCTGGTAGCTGTTGTTGAGGCTAATACTAAACTTTGGGAAGTGAAAAGGGATATTCTAGAAATAGAGATATCCAATTTGGATGAAGCTTTTGTCTATGGTATAGACAAGTTTTTAACTGAGAAAGCCATACCTGATGCTGATGCCAGTTTGTTATTTGTTGAAAAGGTTAATCAAGAATGGCAGTGTTCACTTTTTGATCAAGGTATTGATGAGTCCAGTTAGGTCTTGAAGGTAATTGCCTGTGTTGAATAAATGCTTAGCAGTCATGTTGATTGCCTATACAAGCTATTTAAGAATGAAGTTAAAATTGGGATTGATGTGGCCAAAATGAAGGAATCTTATGCAGAAAGGCACAAGGGTTGAAGGATGCTAAAGAGATGGAAGCTCACGATTGTTTAGTAATAGCTTGGGTACAATCGGTAATAGTTCTTGGTGATGAATAGATAAACAAACTGAAGACTAAGCTAGAATAATTTCAAAACTATAAGGGTATTTGGGAACAAAGGCTCAATTTGGTTCCTTCACCGAACTAGGAGATGCTGGAGAGATTCACGGTGACTTTTGAAGAATGGATTGCCACACGCAAAGCAGCTGATGTTGCCACTAGTGCAAATGCCAAGAAAAGTTAATTAGTTAATTAGTCTTTGAATGGAAAAGTTCCAAATGGCTTAGGGTGTTAGTTGTATTTTCCTTGAATAAAGTTTTAGTTACGAAACTGATCAAGCCCTACATGGCTATATATTAATTTTTGAGTGACCTCACAAGGGTCAGTTCTCTAGTGATAGAAACTTAGCTATTTTGTTATTTTACTACAAGTACATTTGATGAATGGTTATATTTTGGATTGGAACATATGATATAGTATCAGTTGATATATATAGTAGATAATAGTATCTTTCTTGGATCAATGGGTCTAAATATTACATGTATCTTGATTTCAGTTGGAATTAAATGCATGTTGCTATAATCTGTGTGTATGTTCTATGATCATTTATCCATTCTTCAATTTATTTCAGTATATGTGTTGGATCAATCATTCTGGGAATGCTTTTCTTGTAATCTTGGCCAGTTGACTTAGATGAATGTAGATCTTTCTCAGAGCATAAATCTTTCTATAGTCATTTTATATGAAGAATTGAAAAATCCTTTCTTACTTTTAGGTCAAAAGTATATTTATTCTTATGGTTTTCATTATTTTTGAATAAATGGATTATCAAGATTGATCTCTATATAAGGTAGCCGATCCTTTAATCACAAAGAGTTTTGTCATGAGTGACAAACTCAACCATTGTATTGGTTTTTCCTTCTATATGGGCAAGAGAGTTTCAATTTTATAGGGAAGGAAAATTTGTATACTAACAAATTGGATACCTAGGTCAAAAGTTATGGCACTCAGAAGTTGGAAAACTTTTCAAAAACTTCCCCATGTTCGAATTTGGTTCAGATTTGAATTTCAAAATCCATGTTTAGGCCACCAACTACAAAAATTTCAAAATTCAAATTTTATGACTGAATCTAAATCATAAACAAGTTATGTTGGAACTTGTCTTCAAGATTGGGGGTAGTTTTTTTGAGAGAAAAAAGGTTGTATTTTGGGAAGGGATTTTCTAGAGCTTGTGTAAGTTATACAATGATACAACCTATGAGGAATATAGTGTGATTAATCATATTGTAATAGAATTTCTTTTAATCAGATAATAGAGAAGGTGGATTTTATTCCTTTTTTTAATCCCTTTGAGTGTCAAGTTTCTACCCTCATCAAGTGGTATTAGAGCTAGTTATTCCTAAGTGTGTGGATAGATTACCAATTGTAAGAAAATTCACACCAGGACTTGTAGTTGTGGGATTGAGGTCAAGATGTTTCCAAGAGTGATGCATAGTATGTGTGCTAGTAGAAATTGTAGTGAAAGGAATGTATTTAAAGATGAGGGTTTTAGAGCCCTCTAGATGCAAGTCAATAAATTGAAAAAGGAGCTGAAAAGTGGGTTTAATCTGGGTAGAAGAGAAGAAAGTGAAGAGGAGCAAGAGATTGAAGATCAATTTGAGGAAGATGGAGAAGAATTTGAAGACCAAAATCAAGTGTGACTGTTAAGGGCCATTTCAAAGATATGAAATAGACCCAGGATTGAAGTTTCCTATTACTTTGGAAATTTAAACTTAGAAGAGCTTATCGATTGGATAAATGAGATAGAGGAATATTCTAAGTATGAGGAGATAAGAAGACCTAAATTGGGTCATGTTTGCAAAGACAAAGCTGAAGGGTCATGTCAATATTTTGTGGAAGGAGGTCCAACTAGAAATAAATAGGAGAGAAAAGGGAAAAATCACTAGGTGGGATCAAATAGTTGATAAGCTAAAGAAAAAATTTATTCCAATGGACTATAAGTTGGATTTTCTAAAGAAACTACAAGGTTTGAGACATGGGAGTAAGTATATTAAGGATTACATAGAGAATTTTTATAAAATGATGATTTGAATAGGTCATGGAGAGGCCAACAAGGAAAATGTTGCCTATCACCTTAATGGGTTAAGGTTGAGTATTCACGAGGAGCTATGCCTGGATAGAATGATCTATATGTTGGAAACTGCAATTGAAACAATTGTTATATTGTCATTGATGTCAAACCTTAACTGGTAAGATAGTTTATATCCAGGATAGTACCATATATTTTTATTGATGAAGAGGATTCATGAAAGGAGATAACAAGAGAACCTAAGGAAACATTGAGTTATTTGATACTTCAATGGGTACTTGATTAGTTGGCACATTGAAAAGGTAATGATTTGTTTATCTAAGTAAGAAGAAAGACTAAAAAAGTAGGCTTAACTAAGAAAAAGTGAAGAAATATAGTTTAAGCCAAGTGATGTTAGTGTCGAACGAGTGGCAGTATATGTCGAGTAAATCTAGTGTTGACCAAACATCAGTAAATGTCGAGTGACAAGAAATTACATAGCAAAGACAATGTTTGCTGAGGAAGATAGTTTGTAGAGATGATCAAGATACACAGTGATGACCAAGATGATGAGCACAATATTGACCAAGTGTCAGAAATTTACATTTGGAGAAATAATTGAGAATCCCAGTCGACATAGTTGAATTCTTGGGATATGTAAAATGTTTTGATGTTATTAATGAATTGTATGGAGTATTTAATGCATGGTAAATCATTTTATTATGGATTCAAAGAGAAGTTTGGAGATGTATCTAGAAGGAAGGATGAAGAACATAATGATGGAAGGATTCAATGAATCTGACCTAAACCTAAGATCTACGAAGGAGATTAAGCAGAAAAAGATTGATCTACCTGATCGAAGAGGTATAAGATAAACCTAATTGTGAGGTTGTATAGTATGAAGAAAATGTTGATGTTATTGACTGATAAGTCTAAGAAGAAGGCTAAAGGTGAAATTGTGAAGGAGATGAACAAATTTGTGATTTCCTTAAGTGAATTCTGAGAAGATAAAAAATGGAGATCAGTCATTAAATCAACATATATGAGAAAAGTGGATATGTATTTGCAAAGTGAGTTGTATTTTTTTCAAATAAGAAACTACTACTAGTTTCTAACCATTGTATCAATCTAAATACTTTAATCAAGGTTGACCTAATAGTCATTGTATAAATTATTCAATCAAGGTGGCATTCTAATGGAATGTTCTTAAATCCTTTAACCAGGTCACTTTTGATAGTGTTTTAAATCCTTTAACATTGTCACACCTAACACCGTATATGTAAACCTTTAACAGGGTTAGATTTTCTGAGAGCTCACTTTAGAAGAGTGAAATATCAGTAGAATGTTACAAAGTGGTTTTTCCCAAATTGGGTTTCCACTATAAATCCTAGTGTTATACTTGTGTAAATGTTGTTATATTCTATAAGTTAATTACTTTTGGATAGTGGACTGCATGTTATATGTTTCTGATATATGCTATAAAGACCGAGTTGAATTGCTGATTGGATTTGAGTTATTTAAAGTACTGGAAAGTTTAATTGGTAAATCTAGACCTGAAAATAACTAATTCACCCCCTCTCTTTGTTTTGTAAATAATTTGAGAAATTGGTATCAGAGTTGTTGGTGCTTACAGAGAAAAGTTTAAAGTTACTTGAAGCTAATGATCAAGATGTACAAAAAGGAGGTACCAAAGTTGAATAAAGAGAACTTTCATGCATGACAAAGTCTGATGAAATTTAGTCTAGCTGGTATTGTTGATTTAGCAAAGTACTATGTGGAACATGACTATATTATACCTGCTACACCTTTGACTATTGAGGAGATGAAAGCAAAACAAGAACACAATCAAGCAATGTTTGAGATTGCATCTACTTTGAGCTATCTTGAATTTGAAGATATCAAAGACTGCACTACTACAAAGAAAATGTGGGATATTCTTGCAACTATCTATGGTGGAGATAAAAATGTATTGAGAACAAAATTTGAAAGCCTGAGAGGTAAATTGATGAAATGAAAATGCAAGAAGGTGAAAATATTGCCCAATATTGTGGTAGAATTAAGGAGGTAGTGAATGCTATAAGAGGAGATAAAGGAAACATTGATGATGAAACTATTATTGGTAAGTGTATCATCTTAAAATGGAAGCAGTTCCATGTTAAGAACATTTAGCCCTCTGAGTAAGTGGTTTGGGGTCATGTCAACCACCTTGAATAGGTCTTTGCATGGATTTGGCTTTTTCCCCTTGTTCTTCTTCTCTCTCCACCTATTTCCAGCCTTTTTTTGGCACCTGCTCCTAAGAATTTGAGATCTAAGACCTCAAGGTCAAGGTTGACCTCAACCCTGACCTAGGGTAGAGTCAACCTCGACCTTGACCCTGGGTCCAATTTTCAAATTCTAGAGGTTTCATGATATTGGGCTTCAAAAAGTTTTATTTTCCCGCTTCCGGGTCAGCTCTTTTGGATTTCAAAATACTAAACTCTTAAATTGCATTTAATCTAGGTCCATTTCTAGGGGTTAAGGTTAATTGGGATTTAATTCTCCAATGTTGGCCTCTCTAGAAGTTTGTGCCCTAGATCACTATAAAAGGAAGCCTTCCTCTCTCATTTTCACATCCATTTTTTCATCACGAGCTCTCAAAGAAGAAAACTTCATGACATCCACTTTTCATAGAGCACTCAAGAAAGAGAAATCAAGAAATCAAGAAGAAAGAAAGAAGGAGAAAGAAAGAATTCTAGCATTCATCCACCTTCAAGAATTCAAGATCCAATTCATCAAGGAGATCCATTAGTAGCCATTGAAGGATTCAAGCTCTATAAAGCCCTCTTGTTGAAGATTTATCCATCCATGTTCATCGAAGTCTCTTCCTATGCTAAGATCCATTCAAGATTGGTGTTGAAGATCTAATGCCATTGATTTGAGACATCCTACATACAATTATAAATTCATGTGGAGCATCCCTACTTGTAGATTCAAGGATTCAAATCCTCCACAAGGATTTCAACATAAGAAAGGTGAATAGTTCCATTTACTTTGTTTATATATTACAATTTCAATTACGTTTCAAGGTTGATTCCAAAATAGGGTTTGACCAAGGCAAACCCCCCCATCCAAACAACAAAAACCATTTTTCTTGCAGATATAGGTACATGACAACAAATTGCACTTCAAATCTGGATACCCTTTTTGATGAGCTTCCAAGATCCGCGAATAGAATTTCCGTCAGAGCTATTTCAGGTCAAGGTTGACCTTCAGTGGGGGGTAAGATTGTGCCCTAGGGTAAGATTATGCCTTGATTATGAGATCAAAGTCGACCTAACTCCAAGAGACAAAATTTTTCTGGGTTTTCTCTGTCTTGACATTTCTAGTCCAAAGTAGATTGCAGAATTCCCTGAAATTGTGCATAGACATTAGAAATCAGCATTTTCTAGATTTTCCCTATTTTTAGGCTAGTATTTATCTTCTATTCATTTAAGATTTCAAGCATATACTTTTCATAGCGAATTATAAGATCTTCTCCTTTTTTTATATTCTCCATAGTTTGATTCATTTGTGTATTGATCACTCCTTTGTGATTAATCAATTTGGATCTCTCCTTTTGGGAATTTGAATTAGGGATAGATCCTATATTTCCCCCATCCTCACATAGATATAAAAATATATTTTTTAAAGGATAAATATGGATTCCAACACCCCTACATTTTTTATCCCATACAATAAGGTATTGATAACCTCACTTCCTATCTATGCTATCAAAATTTTTGCAATTATAGAGGAATCAAGAGACAAATGTCTACATCAAGGACACCTCCATAGAATGGTATAGTAGAAAGGAGAAATAGGTCAATTATGGATTGTGCAAGAACATTGATGATTGATAAGAATGTTGTACAAAAATACTGGAGAGAAGCTATACAAGTATAGTTGTTTATAGCTTAAACTGAGTACAAATCAAGAAATGTACAAATGCTACACCTTTTGAGTTATGGCATGGTTATGCACCTAATGTGAAGTATTTTAGAGTCTTTGGGAGTAAATTCTATATAATGAAAGACAATAGGAATGGAAAATTTGATACAAAAAGTGATGAAGGCATATTCCTAGGTTATTCCATTAAGAGAAAAGCTTATAAGTGTTTGAATTCTAACACTAACAAAGTTGTGGAAAGTGTAAATGTTAAAGTTGATGAATATGTAGAAAATAATTAATTGGAGGGAAAACAAGAACTTGAAGATTACATATCTTTTTTTTACATGGAATAAGGAGAGGCAAGTAATACACCTAAACCAGATGTAGAGTCACAAATAAGTAATGCCGAGCATCAGGAGGGTGCTGCTGAGAAATCAGTAGAAAAAGATGATAATTTTCATTCAATGAACTTGAAGATCAAGATCAAGGAGAAAAGAAATTTGAACCTACATTGGCATAGTATGTAAGAAGACATCATAAGCTCAAGAAAATCATTGGAGATAAAGAATCTAGAGTCTTTAAAAGAAGTAAGTTGAAAGAACCTGCATGTTTACTATGTGAGTTTGAGCCTGAGACATTAAAAGATGCTTTAGAGAATGATGACTGGATACAAGCCATAAATGAAGAAATAGAGAAAATAGAAAAGAATAACACCTGGATAGTGTTGAGACTAGAAAATAAGAATGTCATTAGAAAAAAATGGGTATTCAGAAACAAGCTAAATGAACATGGTCAAGTCACAAGAAACAAGACCAGATTGGTATGCAATGGGTATGCACAAGAAGAAGGAATAGACTATGGGGAAACATTTTCCCCTGTAGCCAGATTAGAAGGAGTAAGGACTTTACTCGCATATGCTACACATAAAGGATTCAAAGTATATTAGATGGATGTTAAATCTACATTTTTGAATGGTATATTGGAAGAATATGTATACATTAAACAACTTGAAGGATTTTTTGACCCAAGAAAGAACAATATAGTTTGCAAGTTGCACAAAGTGTTGTATAGATTGAAACAAGCCCCCAGAGCATGGTATGAGAGACTAAACAATTACTTGATAAAGATTGGATTTGTAAGAACAAACGACAACATCAATCTGTATATGAAAATTGAAGAAGGTAAAGAGATTTTGTTAGCTAAAATATTTGTTGATGATATCATATTTGGAGGACAAGATGCCCTATTTCATAAATTTGCAACAAGATGTAAATTGAATTTGAAATGTCTATGTTTGGTGAGATAAAATTCTTTTTTGGTTTACAATTTTATCAGATAGAGAAAGGTATCTTTATTACTCAATCTAAATATGTTAAGGAGATGCTAAAAATGTTTGGTATGGAGGATCTTAGACTAGTAAGTATTCCTATGGCTACTAGACATAAACTTTCTAAAACTGATGATACTACTAAAGTAAATCAAACCCTGTATAGATCTATGATTGGAAAGCTACAATATGTTGTTCACAACATACTGGATATTACCCTATCATTTGGGATTGTGGAAAGATTTTTTGCCTATCCTAAGGAAAATTATATGATGGTAGTGAAGAGAATACTTAGATATCTGAAAGGGATAGAGGATTATGGATTATACTACAAGAAGAATGAAAAGTTTGAACTGAGAGTTTACAATGATGTAGATTGGGTTGGAAATGTTGATGATAGAAAAAGTACAAGTGGTGGAGCATTATTTCTAGGAAAGAGATTACTCTCTCGAATAAGCAAGAAACAAAATTGCATTTCCCAATCTATAGCAGAAGTTGAGTATGTAGTAGCTACAATGAATTGTTCAAATTTAGTGTGGATCAAGAAATTGTTAAAAGGTATGAAAGAGGAAATCACTGAGCCGGTTGTTATTTTTTGTGATAACACAAGCACTATTAATATATCAAATAATCCAATGATACACACTAATAATAAGCATATTTCTATCAAGTATCATTACTTGAGAGAGCTAGTACAAGACAAAGAAGTGAGAATGGAATATGTGAATACAAAGGAACAATTAGTAGATATATTCACAAAAGCTTTACCTAAGGATGCTCATGAATATCTTTGAGGTAAAATAGGGGTGATTTCCCTAACTGAGGTTTCCTATTCAACTAGGAGCACTGCATCAAATGTGCTACTCAAAATATTTGACAAATTGATGAGAAAAGGTCACACTTTAGGAGTTGCCTAGAGTTGTGAGAAATAAAGCAGAGATATTAATCAGTCATAAGCAAGATGACAGAGGGAGAATAAAATATACTAAACTAACATGAAGATATCTACATGTGGAAGATGGAAGTGATAGATATACATTTTGACATTGTTGTCAAAGAGGGAGAGATTCAGAGGAAAATACAAAGAAGATTCAACGAAGCCTGAGAGAGAGATACAAAAACTATTTAGAGGGAGTAATTGAGCAAGCGGTCTGTTAGGGATTTTTCTTGTAGGGTCAAACTTGGCAAGGATATTGGCTTGATTCTCAGTAAATAGGTCTCCAAGTTTGCAAGAAAAGCCTAATTGATGAGGATTGGATAAGATCCTCCTTCTGCTTCGAGCTCCATAGGATTCAGGTGGGTATTGCCTACAAATAGGTTACTATATTGCAAGTAAGCTATGGATTGATGGATTAGGTCTTCATTGTCATGCTATTGAGTTTATTAGAGGTACCTTTATGGAAGATAATTTTGAAGATAGTTGAGAACAACCTGTTGCAGAAGGTGACTAATGAAACTCCTAGTATGATAACATGAACAATGGCACAAGGGTGATGAGTCCTTCTTCTTTTTATGAGTAAAACTCAAGGAAGGCTAACCTTTGATTCACTCTTCAAGGAATTAGGAACTATGGACTGTAAAACATCAGGGACAGTCCTATTTTTTAGGTACATGAACATGAAATGAAATGGTATTGGTAATGATGAATTTTGTGTTTGATGACTGAAAGGTGTTTGAATGACAGAGATCAGATCAATGCCTAATCCTTTGGTCAAAGATTCTAACATAAATCAATAGGGGGATTTTTAAAAAATACAATGGGATGCCTTACAAACCACATGCAATTCAGATAGAGTGCCTTACAAACTATCTTCTCAATCTAGGTTTTCTACCATCAAGATCTTCCACAGATGTATTCATTCCCTAAAATTGCACATAAGGATTTAATTCTTTCCTTGAATGAAACTCATGCAACAATTAGATAGCTGCCTTACAAATAGTATGTTCTAGATGCCTTACAAATAGAGACATACAAGAATAAACACGAAGCAAAGAGACAATAATAGAACCAAGGTAGAAATTGTATTGTATTTCATGGAAGTGTATCAATACATACAAGTAAACTCTTTAATCAAAATCATAGGATCAATAATCTGCTCTGCAAAGTTTGTATTATCAGCATTTAACCATCAAGAATATGGAACTAGAGAATAGAATCCCTCAGATTGACAAAGAATGGAACCAAGAACCAAAAAGATTGGAAAACCAGAAAGCTAGGAGACCCAAAAAAGTCTTGGAACCCTTACAAAATTAGAACTCTTACTATTTATACCACTAGCTATCCTAGAATCCTAAAAGAATTTAGGATGCAACAAGCCTTGGATAGCTAGGGTTAGGGTTTCACCCACTGAACCAACCAATATCAATCAGAAATTAATTCTAGGGGAGAAAACCAAGCAACCTGAACAACCAGGCCCAAAATTGATCTTCAACAATGAAAATCTCCTGATTTATACCGAAGATCACATAAACACCATGCCTATCAGTCTAATTGTACACCTGCAACATGCCTTGAGAAATACTTGCATTCATTTCATAACAGTATAGGTATCTACAGACAACCATCAAACCCTCTGGACCACATTGCAATAGTCATTGAAAGCATTCTTACCAAATCCTACTGCTAAAACATTCAATTTCTAGTCCTTTTGTCACTGAGAAACTATTTAAAATTCAAATTCCTGGTGGCAATGGTTAGTTAGCAAATTTTAAAATGTGGTCGTCGATTATATTTCTTCCCGGCAGATCGGGTGGTCCACAAAAATTCTTCAACAGTCGACAAAACCCTTTAAAAACTACTTTCCAAATCATTAAATCCTCAAACCAATTAAAATAGAGCACGTTAGTGATGAATCATCACCATGTAGCATATTGGACCCACCTGCTTAGAAATATGATCAATGATTGTCGTAAGTTCACATAGAGCTAAAAGATTCTATGTGAACATCAGACAACCATTATATCAAACCTTTGATACCGCTCTGTAGATTATCTGACACAGGACCCTCTGAAAAATTCCAACACACCACCTTATGGACCAATGAAAAGATGCCAATTGTGCACACCTGGTAGTGGACCTACTAAAATAAAAGGTTATGTCACAAAAGAGAATGAACAGTTGTCATAAATTTGCAAGCATCTGACACATCCTTTGTGAAGACATGCCCACCATCGATTCTCTATAGATGTCAGGACCCTCTGACATATAGGAAACTCAAGTCCCATTGACAACTACCAAGTCACAACATACAACAACCAATAAGAGACCACCAACTGTGCTGACCTGTCGGAAGGTCCCACATTTTTTTGAAATGCCGCGTCATAGGGAAGATCAACGGCCAGCGCAAGATCGCAAGCCTCTGACACATGGCTTGCGAGCTTAATCCAACTGTTAGATCTAGATGCTGTTAGAGCTAGGCCCAGGAAAGAGATAAGGCTGAAAACATTAGAAAATATTAAAGCACTGGACTTAAGAAATATTAACGTCGACTAACTTAGGAAAATATTTCACTAGGTGCATGAGAACTTAGGAAAAATTAAAGCTCGCCCGGGAAAAGAAACTTAGGAAAAATTAAAGCTGAAACCTCCATGGGGAAATAAATTATTTAAGCACATGTGTTTATCAGATTTTAAGTGGCCCAAAAAGTAACATGAAATTAGAACCAGGTTAGGGCACACTTAGGGTTTTTTTATGGCACCGGCTAGATTTTTTGAATTTTAGCCTAGGGTTTAGCTAGAAACCAGGAAAATGATTGCAGAGACCGGAAGAAAATTGGTAAAGCCATGAAATTTTGTAGGTGCCAATAGTGGCTCTATCTGAGGATGTTGAAATGCAATTTTTGACAAGAACCATAAGACTTTGGGATGCAGACCAAAAACCGCTTCTAACCTAAAACAAGGAAACACACAACTTGAAGGGAAAAAAACCTATACAAAATGTACAAGATATTTACATATGCATGAGAATAAAAAACTTAACTGAAAAAGGGTTTCAATAATTGCCTATGCACTGGAAATTATAAAACTTCACCATCCATGTTCTTCAGCAAGTAGGAATCCTTCCCAAAACTATCATGAATCACAAAAGGACCAAGCCACAGTGATTCAAATTTTTTATGCTTCCCTTTATTGTCTACCCTCACATTCCATTGAAGTACCAAATCATCAGCTTTGAATTTCTTGGTAGTTTCTCTTTTTTCAAATAAGTACTTCATCTTCTGTTGCAACTTGATGTTATTCTTTTGACCATCTTTTCTCTGCTCATCCAGCTCAGTCAACTGCATTATTCTATTCTGGATTGGCTCTGTGACATCCAATTCCTCATCTTGGATAAACTGATAAATTGGAATTAGATTGTTTATAGGTAGCCTTGACTGCAAACCATACACAAGCTCAAAGGGAGATTTCCTAGTGGCTCTTTTCATTGTAATCCTGTCTGCCCATAAAGCCAATGTCAACTTGGAATGCCAAGCTCTCTTATTCTTTTCAAGTGTTTTCTTCAAGATTGTCAGGATACTTTTATTGCTAGATTCAGCTTGTCCATTTGCTTGAGGATGATAAGGAGATGAATAGGAGGTCATGATTCCATTATCTTTGCAAAACTCCTTAAACTCATCTGATCTGAAACACATTGCATTATCCGTGATCAACTTCATAGGGACACCAAATCTAGTAAAAATATTGTCAAGTAAGAAATCAATCACCACTTTACTTGTTGCCCCCTTTGTAGGAATGACCTCTATCCACTTGGTGAAATAGTCAGTTGCAACAAGTATATAATTATGTCCTCCACTAGATTTCTTAGAAAACTCACCTATGAAATCCATGCCCCACATGGAAAATGGTGCTTCAGTAGCTATTGGGTTTAATGACAGTGCTCCTGAGTACTTTAATTTTGAAGCAAACCTCTGACAAGCTTCACATTTCCTAACATATTGGAATGAATCCTTAAACAATGTAGGCCAGAAATAGCTAGCCCTCAAAATCTTATGGGTAGTAGTCTTTGCTAAATAGTGACCTCCATAAACACCAGCATGCATTTCATTTAAAACCTTCTTTGCCTGATACCTGTCAAGATAAAACAGTAAGATCCCATCTCTATTTTCCCAATACAAGTCCCCTTGTATCAATGTATACTTCTAAGCTTGCAATTTCAAGGACTTCTTTTGGTTATCTATCATATAGTCTAGGCATCTAGCATTCTTTATGAAATATACAACATCAGCATACTCTGATTGTAATTCAATACTTCTAACTGTTATATCTGGAATTGTTTCATTATTAACTTGGACTAGGTCCATATTTTCTTCAGTCATCAGTTTTTCTAGGCCCTGTCCTCTCACAAGCTTAGTGATATGGATTTCTAAATTGAATTCTTGAATTCTAGTAATCCACTTGCATCTCTTACTAGTGACTTCAGATTGAGTAAGAACATCCTTTACTGCTGAATGTGGGACATATGCAACAACCTTTGCACACACCAGATAAGGCCTGAAAGATTTGAATGCTTTTACCAATGCATATGCCTGCTTCTCCATCATCTCATAATTCAACTCAGCAGCTTGCAAGGATTTACTAAAAAATGCAATTGGATGTTAAAAGCCCTCATTGTCCTTTTGCAATAGAATAGCAGCAATGGTGTGAAATGATGCAAAAGAAAATAGTGAAAAAGGCTTGGTATAATCAGGAGACCTAAGCACAGGTGCTTGTTGGACCACATCTTTAATTTTCTCAAATGCATCCAGGGCTTCAACAGTCCATTAAAACTTCACACCCTTTTTCAACAACTTTACTATGGGTTTGACAATTTTAGCAAAGTTTGCAATGAACCTTCTGACAAAATTGATCTTTCCTAGAAATGACTACATGCCCTTGAGATTTTTTGGTGTAGACACTTTCTTGATAGCTTCAACTCTCTTTGGATCCATTCTTATTCCTTCCTTTGATACAATGTGTCCTAGAAGCTTTCCCTCTTTGACTGCAAAATTACACTTCTTTGGATTCAGAGATACACCATATTCTAGAGCTTTGACAAAAATCTTTTCTAGGTGCGAACAATGATCATGAGCCTTCTTGGAATAAGTAGTTAGGTCATCTTGATATACAACCATAAACAAGTCTATGTACTCTCTGAAAGCAACATCCATGGCTCTTTGAAAAGTTGCTCCAGCATTTCTAAGACCAAATGGCATTCTGACATATACATAAGTTCCCCAAGGTGTTGTGAATGCTATTTTGAATTGTTCAGATTCCTTTACCAACACCTGGTTATATAAAAAAAAACCATCCATCATAGACATTAATTCACATCTAGTGACCTTATGTAATATTGCCTCCATGTTGGGCAGTGAATAATTGTCCTTCAATGATGCAACATTCAAATTCCTAAAGTCCACACACAACCTAATGTCACCATTCTTCTTTCTAACTAGGACTAAATTAGACACCCAAGTTGAATGCCTTATAGGTTGAATTATTCCTGCATCACTCAACTTGACTAGCTCCTGCTACATCTTAGGAGACAACAATGGGTTAATGGACCTTTGCTTCTGTCTAAATGGTTTGACATCTTGCTTTAATGGGATCTCATGTTGGAAAAGGTCCTCTCTATAGGCCTTTAGGTCATCATAGGACCATGCAAACACATGTTTGTACTTTCTCAACAACTTTATCAAATTATCTCTCAGTTGAGGGGTTAATCCTTTTCCAATATAGACCATTTGAGGAGCATTATGTGATCCCAAATTCACTTCCTCCAGATCTTCTATATTAGCATTACTTATTTTTGACAAATGATCATTTTGGCTGCTATACAATGCTTTTAACTTAGTTAAGCCTCTAGGAATACTATTTGAATTCAGCTGAATCACCTCATTTCCCATGACCATGTCCCTACCTTCAACTTTCTCAACCAATGTGTTGCAGTCTATAGGTTGATCCTCATATATGTCAAGACATTGAATAAATTTTAGGATGTTATGATCATCCTCAAAGACCTGCCAATTGTAAATGTTGTCTAGAATAACTGGTCTACTTTTTACTTCAAGAACTGACACCCCAAACAAAGTTGAATAATCTCCTTTTAAAGCAACATTTGCTAAAAAATCTGCCATAATATTTTTTGACCTTTCTACCCAACATATATTGAAAGCATCAAACATTTCAATTTGATCCCGTATTGCATGCTTATACAATTTCAATCTATCATTTTTAGTAGCATATTTGGATCGAACTTGTGCTACCACAAGTTCAGAATCACCAAAAACCTTCAAACATTTTATCCCATGTTTGATAGCAATATTCAATCCCAAAGACAATGCTTCATATTCAGCTGTATTGTTTGTGCATTGAAAAGTCAATGAGAATAAATACTTAAAAGTGGTACCTGATGGAGATATGAGTAGGACTCCACCTCTTGAACCTTCTTTTGAGCATGCTCCATCAAAATACATCTGCCATAGTCCATCTTGCTATTTCTTTAATTCTGTAACCAGTGGATCTACCTCTTCCACTGGTGGGGTAGTCTCTTCTAATTTGAAATTCTCCATGTCAACATCCACACAACAATTTAAATGATCATCATTTATTTCAATCATATGTGGAGTTCTACCTTCTCTGGATAATTTCACATTATAACCATCAATATTGAAAGTTGCAAAGGACAAATCACACTGGATACTGCCTCCCATTTGAGCACTCCACTTCCTTGACAGTAACATCCCATAATGAGGAGGAATATCTACCACCAAGACACTCATTGTTAGCAACCTGTCAGGGAAAGCTGTCAACCTATAAGGAAGTGCTTTTATAGTACCAATAATAGGGACCTCTCTTGAATCCATAGCCTGACATCTTCCATGAGGTGTATCTACTTTTAGCCCCAAGGATCTCATTATTTCCGTAGGCATAACAATATTAGAGGCTCTTGAATCAATCATATAGGTTCTTAACAACTTCCCATTTACTATTCGGGACAAAAAGAAAGGATCAATAGTTCCTACCACAACATTAGTAGCATTAGTGTCCAAATAAATTTGAGGGATCTCAGAGATGATCTCCCCACATTGGTTCTCAGTTGAATCACTTGCTGCTGCAGCCATTCCACTAGTCTTGGTGGAACCTTGGGCATCAGAAAGAAAAGCTCCTTTCACCCAACTCAAAGCCTTCACTTTATGCTCCTCTATCCTCATCATTTCTAATAAGGGGACCTTGACAGTGATTTGTGACAACAATTTTCTCATGTCAATGGGAACATACTTTGGGTCAACTACATCTTGTTTAGTGATAGTAGCTTCCCTATTTTCTTCATGTGCAACCAATTTAGGGATATCTTTGCTTTGACTCTTTACCTCCTTTTGCAAAGAGTGTACAGTATCAACAAGAGGCTTGGTTTTTACTTTGTAAGAAATTGTTGGCTTTGTGAGGGTGACATTTTTCTTCACTTTGGTTTTGTCAGCAGTTTCTGCAACCTTTTGCTTATTTTGGGCTTGTTTTTCATCCTTTTTTGTCTTCTTGATGAAAATTCTAGCTGGCCTGCCACTTGGACTACCTACTAACCTATTTCTCAAATTATAATTGCTTTTAACTTGAGACACCATGTCTGCTATGATTTGTGCAATCTCTTCATCAAAAGGTCTTCTCAACATTACTGTCTCATCACTTCTTAGAGTATTGCACTGAACTACATCAAGGTGATTATCTTTTGCATTAGAAAACACTTGCTGATGGTAAACCTCATTTCTAACTTGGGAAATCCCAACATCTTGATCTTCATCTTCCTCTACAGAGTCTAATTCATCATGTATGTATGAAGAAATCATACCACATCCCTGATAATCATAAGACTCCTGATTGTTGTTGCCTTGATCTTCATCTGCAGAAACACTTTGAGCAATAGCACAATAATAGGGATCATGAGGTGATTGGAAAGAAATACACCATGGAACATCATCATTCATATTCACTGCATTTCTATGCAAGGGGTCAGGGGTTTTATCATTTGGTTTGTCCTTTCTTTCAGGGAGCACTGGTTTCCCATCTTTCCACTGAGTATTATAGGGATAGTTCTACATTCTTGGTAACTTATTAAAGTTATTGAAAGATGGCCTATCATTCCCTTGCACTCTACTATTTCTTGCATTACCAGGCTTTAAATCCTTTATTGATTTCAAGATTTTCTTCAAACTATCATCATCTTTTGGCTTTGCATCAGGTTTCCCTAGCTCTCTTCTATTTGAGACTGATGGCTGACAATCTTCTCTCCTTCCCAACTTCCCTGATATCCTTCTATTACTCTCTATATTAATAGCCAATTTATAAGCCTCTGCAAGATTCCTAGGGTTCTTATCTCTCAAAAGATATCCCATTTTTGAATCAAAAGCATTCAAGTATGTGACAAGACATACTCTGTCATCCAATCTGATAACCTGCAACAATTTATGCATGGCCTTTTGAAATCTAACATTGAATTCAACAACACCCTCATTTGAATTTTTCTTAATGTTGTTGAACTCATTAAGCATGAATCCTTCATTGGTTTTATCACCATACTGTTCCTTGAAAGAATGCCTGAACTAATTCCATGAACATATGCTGGCATGAGGTAAATTTCTAAACCAATCTCTAACATCTTCAGTTAGAGACTAAACAAAAAGCTTCATGATGACATCATCAGGTTTAATATTGTAGTCACCTATTACATCAATAAAAATTTTCAAATGTTCTTCACAAGTAACTGCATTGCTTCCAGTGATTTTTGGGAGCTTCTTCCTAATTTCATCAGGGATGGGATTTGGATAACCAGGAATCCAAATAAAAACCAATTGTTTATGCCTCTCATGAATGGGACCTACTTGAGATGGGTCACCACCTAAAGATGCAAATGTTTGAGTATTAGAAATATTAGAAATCTTAGGCATACCTAAAGTTGTAGCAGTATTCAACACATTTTCTCCTTATGCTTGAGAAGTGGAAAGGGTATTGGCATGTCCAGAAGATTGCTTAAGGAAATCAATCTTTCTCTTCATTTCAGTAGCAGTGGCTTCCAGCTCTACCTTTTCTAACTCTTTGGCCAAGAATTCTTGTTTTCTATTTGCTTCTTCCAAGTTAGCCTCTAATCTTGCTGCTTGATCCATGGACTCCTTCACAGGGTTTGGTTCGTTTATTGAAACATCCACAACCTTTTGTTTAGCTTTGTCCCTAGGATTTCTTACTTCATAAACTTGCTGGTCAATAGGCTGATGTTCTGTTGGTTCTATCACATGATCTTGATTCATGGCCTCAAGATCTAATAATTGTTTCTTCAATTGCTCAGCTCTAATCATGGCATGTCTAATTCTTTCCTCCTTTTCCTTATCTCTTTTCTATCTTAAATGTATCTATTCTTGGACTCTCCTCTCCAACTCATAGACCTCTTTAAAAATTTCTTCTGATTCAGGGAGAGTAGTTTCAGATTTAGCATCTCCTACTTGAACCTCATCTTCATATTGGTTCAAGCCCAAATCAACAACCTCCTCATATTCAGAGGTATTTCCTTCTTGATTCATCTGAATAGGCTGGATTTTTTCCTCTTGTCTTATATCCTCTTTATGTTTTTGAGTATGAAACATACTCCTATTCCTTCTTCCTCTCCTTGTTTGACTAGGCCTAGAAGTACTTGGAAGACCTTCTCCCAATCTGTCCTCAGGAAGCTTATTTCTCTGAGACCTAGTACCTCTGTAACTCATCTTGTGAATGATTTCCTGACCAGAACTACTGCAAAGATTGTTAGAGTCACCACCCAAAAATTTGGGAATTTCTCTTTAAACTATAGACACCAATGGTAACCAGCTGGTTCATATAGGGTAGGAGCCCTCGCTCAACTAAACCCTATAACTTAGCAAAATATTTCTTACAACTCCCCAGCGGAGTCGCTAGTCTGTTAGGGATTTTTCTTGTAGGGTCAAACTTGGCAAGGATATTGGCTTGATTCTCAGTAAATAGGTCTCCAAGTTTGCAAGAAAAGCCTAATTGATGAGGATTGGATAAGATCCTCCTTCTACTTTGAGCTCCATAGGATTCAGGTGGGTATTTCCTACAAATAGGTTACTATATTGCAAGTAAGCTATGGATTGATGGATTAGGTCTTCATTGTCATGCTATTGAGTTTATTAGAGGTACCTTTATGGAAGATAATTCTGAAGACAACTGAGAACAACCTATTGTAGAAGGTGACTAATGAAACTCCTAGTATGATAACATGAACAATGGCACAAGGGTGATGAGTCCTTCTTCTTTTTATGAGTAAAACTCAAGGAAGGCTAACCTTTGATTCACTCTTCAAGGAATTAGCAACTATGGAGTGTAAAACATCAGGGACAATCCTATTTTTTAGGTACATGAACATGAAATGAAATGGTATTGGTAATGATGAATTTTGTGTTTGATGACTGAAAGGTGTTTGAATGACAAAGATCAGATCAATGCCTAATCCTTTGGGCAAAGAGTCTAACATAAATCAATAGGGGGATTTCTAAAAAATACAATGGGATGCCTTACAAACCACATACAATTCAGATAGAGTGCCTTACAAACTATCTTCTCAATCTAGGTTTGCTACCATCAAGATCTTTCACAGATGTATTCATTCCCTAAAATTGCACATAAGGATTTAATTCTTTCCTTGAATGAAACTCATGCAACAATTAGATAGCTACCTTACAACTAGTATGTTCTAGATGCCTTACAAATAGAGACATACAAGAATAAACATGAAGCAAAGAGACAATAATAGAACCAAGTTAGAAATTGTATTGTATTTCATGGAAGTGTATCAATACATACAAGTAAACTCTTTACTCAAAATCATAGGATCAATAATCTACTCTTCAAAGTTTGTATTATCAGCATTCAACCATCAAGAATATGGAACTAGAGAATATAATCCCTCAGATTGCCAAAGATAGGAACTAGAAAACAAAAAGATTGGAAAACCAGAAAGCTAGGAGACCCAAAAAAGTCTTGGAACCCTTACAAAATCAGAAGTCTTACTATTTATACCACTAGCTATCCTAGAATCCTAAAATAATTCAGGATGCAACAAGCCTTGGATAGCTAGGGTTAGTGTTTCACCCATTGAACTAGCCAATATCAATCATAAATTAATTCTAGGGGAGAAAACCAAGCAACCTGAACAACCAGGCCCAAAATTGATCTTCATCAATGAAATCTCCTGATTTATACCGAAGATCATGCAAACACCATGCCTATCAATCTAATTGTACACCTACAACATGCCTTGAGCAATACTTGCATTCATTTCATAATAGTACAGGTGTCTGCAGACAATGATCAAACCCTCTGGACCACACTATAGTAGTTGTTGAAAGCATTCTTACCAAATCTTGCCGCTGAAACGTTCAATTTCCAATCCTTCTGTCACTAAGAAACTATTTAAAATTCAAATTCCTGGTGGCAATGGTCAGTCAACAAATTTTAAAATGTGGCCGTCGATTATATTTCTTCCCGATAGATTGGGCGGTCCACAAAACTTCTTCAACAGTCGACAAAACCCTTTAAAAACTGCTTTCCACATCATTAGAACCTTGAGCCAATTAAAATAGACCACGTTAGCGATGAATCGGCACCACGTAGCATATTGGACCCACCTACTTAGAAATATGATCAATGACTATCGTAAGTTTGCATAGAGCTAAAATATTCTATGCGAACATCAGACAGTCGTTAGATCAAACCTTTGATACTGCTCTGCAGATTCTCTGACATAGGACCCTCTGACAAATTCCAACACACCACCTTGTGGACCAATGAAAAGATGCCAACTATGCACACTTGACAGTGGACCCACTAAAATAAAAGGTTATGTCACAAAAGAGAATGAACGGCTGTTGTAAATTCGGAAGCGTCTAACACATCCTTTGTGAAGACACACCCACCATCGATTCTCTGCAGATGTCAGGACCCTCTGACATACAAGAAACTTAGGTCCCACTGACAACCACCAAGTCACAACATACGCCAACCAATAAGAGACCGCCAACTATGCTGACCTGTCGGAAGGTCCCACCTTTTTTGGAAATGCCGCGTCATAGGGAAGATCAATGACCAGCATAAGATCACAAGCCTCTGACACATTGCTTGCAAGCTTACGCCAACCGTCAGATCTAGATGCTATTAGATCTAGGCCCAGGAAAGAGATGAGGCCAGAAACATTAGAAAATATTAAAGTGCTGGACTTAGGAAATATTAACGCTGACTAACTTAGGAAAATATTTCGTTGGGCGCATGAAAACTTAGGAAAAATTAAAGCCCGCCTGGGAAAAGAAATTTAGGAAAAATTAAAGCTGAAACCTCCATGGGGAAATAAAAAATTTAAGCACATGCATTTATCAGATTTTAAGTGGCCCAAAAAGTAACATGAAATTAGAACCAGGTTAGGGCACACTTAGGGTTTTTTTATGGCAACGGCTAGATTTTTTGAATTTTAGCCTAGGGTTTAGCTAGAAACCAGGAAAATGATTGCAGAGACCTGAAGAAAACTGGTAAAGCTATGAAATTTTTTAGGTGCCAACACGGTTAGGCAAGGAAAAAGTTAGTTGTGGATCAAAATGAAGCTAAGGATATTATAAAAATTTGAAGAACAATGTTTTTGGATTGTTTCGTAAATCATGCATTATTCATATGGTGTTTCCATCAATTCCAAAGAGGGAGATTGTTGGAAACTGCAATTGAAACAATTGTTATATTGTAATTGATGTCAAATCTTAATTGGTAAGGCAATTTATATCTAGGATAGTATCATATCTTTTGATTGATGAAGAGGATTTGGAAAAGGAGATAATGAGAGAACCTAAGGAAAGGTTCAGTTATTTGATACTTCACTGGGTACTTGATTAGTTGGCACATTGACAAGGTAATGAGTTGTTTATCTAAGTAAGAAGAAAGACTCAAACTATAGGCTTAACCAAGAAAAAGAGAAGAAATATAGTCTAAGCCAAGTGATGTTAGTGTCGACTGAGTGCTAGTATATGCCAAGTAAATATAGTGTTGACCAAACATAAATAAATGCCGAGTGATAGGAAATTATCGAGAAAAGAAAGTGTTTACCGAGGAAGATAGTTTGAAGAGATGATCGAGATACATAGTGATGACTAAGATGATGAACACAGTATTGATCGAGTGTCAGTAATTTACATTTGGAGAAAGAATTGGGAATCCCAGTTGACATAGTTGAATTCTTGGGATATGTAAAATGTGTTGACATTATTAATGAATTGTATAGATTATTTAATGCATGGTAAATCATTTTCTTATGGATTCAAAGAGAAGTTTGGAGATGTATCTAGAATGAAGGATGAAGAACATAATGATGGAAGGATTTGATGAATCTGACCTAAACCTAAGATCTACGAAGGAGATTAAGCAGAAAAATATTGATCTACCTGATCGAAGAGGTATAAGATAAACCTAATTGTGAGGTTGTATAATATGAAGAAAAGGTTGATGTTATTGACTGATAAGTCTAAGAAGAAGGCTGAAGGTGAAATTGTGAAGGAGCTGAACAGAGTTGTGATTGCTTGGAGTGAATTCTAAGAAGATCAGAGATGGAGATGGGAATGGTGATCAGTCAGTAAATCAACACATATGAGTGAAGTGGATCTATATTTGAAAAGTGAGTTGTATGTTTTTCAGATAAAAAACTACTGCTACTTTCTAACCATTGTATTAGTTTAAATCCTTTAATCAAGGTTTACCTAATAGTCATTGTATAAATCCTTCAATAAAGGTGGCATTCTAATGGAATGTTCTTAAACCCTTTAACCAGGTCACTTTTGATAGAGTGTTTTAAATCATTTAACATGGTCACACCTAACATTGTGTATGTAAACCTTTAATAGGGTTGGCTTTTTAGAGAGCTCACTTTAGAAGAGTGAAATATCAGTAGCATGTTACAAAGTGGTTTTTTCCAAATTGGGTTTCCACTATAAATCCTGGTGTTATACTTATGTGAATGTTCTTATATTTTGCAAGTTAATTACTTTTGGATAGTGGACTACATGTTATATGTTTCTGATATATGCTATAGAGATCAAGTTGAATTTCTGATTGGATCTGAGTTTGTTGAAGTACTTGAAATTTTAATTGGTACATATGGACCTAAGATCAACTTATTCATCCCCCCTCTCCATTGTTCTAAATAATTCTAACAGTATATTAAAGATGTGTATTAGCTTGATTTGTAGGTGGAAGAGAAGCTAAATAAGAGATTTGAAGTCAAGAAAAGAGGATAAAGAAAAGGAGGAAGGGGTGGTGGAAGATCCTTTAGGAATTGAAATGAGGACCAAAGGGAAAATGAAGATGTAGGTACCTACCAAAATTAGAAGAATGATAGTATCAAATTCCCTAGTAATCAAAGAAATGGAGAAAAAAGAGGAAGAGGAAGACCTAAACAAGGATTTGGGAGAGGTGGCTTTAGAAGAACTTGTTTCTAGTATGATGAGGAAGAACATTGAGCCTCTAAGTGCCCAAAAAATCAAGGAAGAAAAGATAAAAGAACTAAAGGCCACACACAAGTTGAACATGAATATGAAGAAGCTTAGTTAGAGTACTCTAATGATATTGAGAGGGAAAACCCTTATGTTGGAGATTTTCCAGCAAGCCAGTGTTGACTGAATGTTTGTCATTAACAAAAACATATGGTAAGTAGCATGCATTGTAGTTATATGTAGTGAGCCTCAAGCATATGTTGTATGTATATGTTATCAACATGATATCATAGACGTAAATGTTGATTTTGAGTATAGACAGTTGTGTAGTTATTGTAATAGCAGTGTTCGTAACAGTGTTATAGGTAGATTTTTATATGAAATTCATAGTAATATTATGTTGGAGCCTTGCGCATTTATATTTGTGTTTTAGAAGTGTTTGCAAAGCTATGTTCATGGATGCAAAGTTATTTGTGTAGTACAATTTGAGTTATGATGTTTCTATTTGCCAGTTACAGTTTCCTGAGATTGTTTGATGGAGTCGATAGTGTTTATATTGTTTTAGTAGTTGTGCCTATCATTCTGGTATGTGTGTTTGGTTTAATGTTTTTTGATGAGTTAAGAATGTTAGGTTAAGAGTGCATAACATAATTCAACTTGAGAAGAAAGTTTTAGTTAATTTAGTGGAGTCAAGTGTGTGAAGCGACATGTCTACTCATATTGGGTTGGGCGGTCCCTTTTTATGTTGCATGCTTAGTATAGCCATTGGAGATGTTGTCAGAGATATTGTTTCTCTAATATGATTTCAAGAAGGTTCTAACAGGATGACTTGATTATATCATTTGCAGGAAGATACTTATAGCCAGTCAATTGTGATTGCTAAGTATGATTGAGAGAGTAGAGCAGAAGATGCAAATGTACTGAGACAATCAATCATCAGTTGAAGATCTATGTGAAGAAGAAGAGAGTATATGCTATTCATTGGAACTGATTAAGACAATAGGTATACCTTGCACTTCACCAAGATCCAGATATAGTGTGTATCTATTATGCAGAAGGTTGCAGCCTTCACCATTTGAGTAGTGTGCTCTCAGACAGTGTGTCCTCACCCCTAACAAGGTTATTTGTAAAAGACTCCTGACAGGGTCCAACCCTTGACCAAGTCATTGTACTTCATGCATTGTAAAGATCAAATCCTAATAGGGTTGTAAGATCTTCTAACAAGGATCATTATACTCTAGTGCAATTTATAATGGGTGCTAGTTCCCACCAGGGTTTTTACCTATTTGGGTTTCCTCATAAACAAAATTGTGGTGTTGTGTTAAGTGTTATCTTATTGTGTATGTGCCTAATGTTCTTCTATACTTAATTGGATAAAGAATTGAATCTTGTAGATAACTGATTCACCCTCCCTCTCAATTATCTCTTGGGACTATTCCTAACAATTGGTATCAGAGCCAAGTGCCTCAGAGAGAAAGTTTAACTTGAGGTTGATCAGATGGCATTCTTTAGAAAAGAAAGTCCTAAGTTTGATATGAAGAATTATCTAGACGGGAAGAACAAAATGACAACACATTTGCAGTGCATTGGTTTTGGGATTTTTGAAGTAGCTACTCAAGAAGTTTAGATTCCTTCTTTGAAAGATCTTGCAAAAGATGATGCAACTATTAAGAAAATGGAATTGTTCACTCAAAATGCAATTGCCAAAGAAGACCTTATAAGCTCCTTATCTAACAGTGAGTTTTCAGAGATCAAGAAAGTAGATAGAGCCTAAAAAATATGGAAGTATCTTGAAGATATGTTTGAAGGAGATATCCAAGCCAAGAATGCATGAAAAAATACATGGAAGAAAAGATATAATACTTTGGAGATGCTACCTGATGAGAACATCAGAGCCTACAATCAAATAATTAATGAAGTCATTGTAGGAATAAAAAACAATGGTGGAGTTATCTTGGAAGAAGACATAATGGATAAGTTGATGACTACTCTGACAAAATAATATGAGAGAAAGATAAACATCCTAGATGAGACTATGCAGTTTTCAAAAGACTTCAAAAGAGGGACCTTAATTAGAAAAATTTCAGCATTTGAGATATCAAGATTAAAGACAGAGCCTAAAAGTGAAACAACATTCAAAGCCTTAGTCCATGGTAAGAAATCCTTAAACACTTCTAGTAATTTTGATAATGAATATGACAATAAAGAACTAGATGATTTCATTGCTATGATTGCTAAGAAAGAAAGAAAAGGAAAAGGGAAATATGAAGGTCAGTTACCATTCAAATGTTTTTCATGTAACAAGATTGGTCATTTTGCATCTAAGTTCCCTACAAGAGTCAAGAAGTTCAAAACAAATTACAAGCCTAAGTATACAAAAGAATGTTACTATGCTGAAGATGGAGTATTAGATGAAGATTCAGTAGAAGATGAAATTGGACTAATTGCTATTGAAGACATGGAAAAAATGTTTGATGAAATGGACATTGAAGATGAAAAGAAAGCACAAGAGCTAGAATTGATTTCACAAGCAGACATCAGAACAGACTGGATCATTGACATCGGTTGTTCACATCACATGATAGGAGAAATAAATAGATTTGTACATCTGGATAAGTACAAAGGTGGCATGGTTAGATTTGGAGAAAACACTCCTAAACCTATCATAGGTAGAGGAGCTATCACTTTGGATGGAAAGCATAACACTGATGATGTTCTATATGTTGATGGTTTGCTGCATAACCTACTAAGTGTTGGACAGTTGCTTGACAAAGGATATCAGATGGAATTCAAGAACAATAAGTGCATCATTAATAACAAAGAAGGAGTAATGATTGCGTCAGGTTCAAAGACAAAAGGTAATATTTTTCAACTTAATTATGAAGAAATTTGTTTTGTTGCTAAAGTATATGACAGTTGGTTATGGCATAAAAGACTATGTCACATCAATTTTGACAATATAATAAAGATAAGCAATGTAAAGGTAGTAAGAGACCTCCCTAGTATTGTAAATCCAATTGATATAATATGCAGGGAATGTGTGATGGGAAAACATGTAAGGAACTCATTCAAAAGAAAGCATAATTCATCAGAGAACAAATTGGATCTAGTGCACACGGACTTATGTGGACCAACTCAAACAAGATCATACTATGGTGAAAGGTCCTTTATTTTATTTGTTGATGATTATTCTAGAATGATGTGGGTTGCATTCTTAAAAGATAAATCTGAAGCATTTGAGAAATTCAAGATATTCAAAGCTAAAGTAGAAAATGAGTCTAGATTAAAGATAAAATGTCTGAGATCAGATAGAGGAGGAGAATTCACCTCTGACAGATTCTATGAGTATGGCGAAGAACATGGGATAAAGAGACAATTAAGTGCATCTAGAACCCCTCAGAAGAATGGATTTTTAGAAAGAAGAAATAGGATCATACTTGACACATCGTGCACTATCATGATTGAAGGAAAAGTTGCACACACCTATTCGAGAGATGCAGTCAATATTGTAGTCTATACTATCAATGGAATTCAATTAAGGCTAGGTCCAGACAAAACACCTTATGAGCTATGGTTTGGAAATGTACCTATAGTAAAATAATTCAGAATCTTTGGAAGCAAGTGTTATATCAAGAGAGATGAAGCCATTGGCAAGTTTGATGCAAAAAGCGATGAAGGTATTTTTCTTGGTTACTCTACTAAAAGCAAAGCTTATAGATGTTTTAACTTGAGATTGAAGAAGATCATTAAAAGTGCACATGTAAAGATTGATGAAAATTTTATGATTCAAGAGAGATATCATGATTATGCACCTATGGTTGAAGAAGAACCTAGTCCTACCAGTAGAGGAACAATTGTTGAAGAAATGTTTGATAGCATTGATGTATTATTCAATGATCCTGAAACACGTGAAGAAGAAACATAGAAAATACATGAGAGAGTCACACCTAATGTTCCAAAATTCACATCTAGATACCATTCAAAAGAAGATATCATTGGAGATTAGAACAAAAAAGTCATGACAAGATCAAAAGAAAAAAGTTCCACAGTTGATGAAGTGGTATGTTTACTTTCACAAATTGAACCTTTAAGTGTTGAAGATGCTTGTATTGATTTAGATTGGCATGAAGCAATGAAAGATTAATTAGATCAGATAATTAAGACTGATACATGGGAACTGGTCCCCAGGCCTAGTGACAAAAATGTGATTGGAACCAAGTGGATATTTAGAAACAAGATGAATGACGATGGAATAGTAGTAAGAAATAAAGCACAACTAGTATGTAAATTATATGCACAAAGAGAAGGAATTGATTATTCTAATACATTTTCCCTTGTAAGTAGATTGGAAGCCATAAAGTTATTTCTAGCCTATGCAACATTCAAAGACTTTAAAGTATATCAGATGGATGTCAAGTTAGCATTCCTGAATGGAGAGCTAAAGGAAGAAGTCTACATAGAGAAGCCTGAAGGATTTACTTTATCAGACAAACCATATATGGTATGCAGAATGAAGAAAGCCCTCTATGGACTTAAACAAGCCCCCCTAGAGCATGGTATGAAAGACTAGATGGTTACTTAACAAAGATCAGATTCAAGAAAGGAGTTGCAGATTGTAACTTATTCATAAGAGAGACACCTGATGGATTATTACTAGTTGCTATTTTTGTTGATGACATTATTTTTGGTGGTAATGCCAAGCTTAGTGCATAATTTTCTAAAGAGATGCAGAGAGAATTTGAAATGAGCAGGAGT
Source organism: Chamaecyparis obtusa (assembly GCA_027943335.1). NCBI lineage: Eukaryota > Viridiplantae > Streptophyta > Pinopsida > Cupressales > Cupressaceae > Chamaecyparis > Chamaecyparis obtusa. The sequence continues at coordinate 302,040 of BSBK01001420.1, forward strand.
GGACCTATCAAGTAATTTTTGGGATTGAATGTGTAGTAGACAAACAAAGGTATTTTCATTAATCAATCTAAGTATGTAAAGGAAATATTAAAGAAGTTCAAGATGGATGATTGCAAGCAAGTACCCCTATGATAACATGAAGCAAGCTTTCAAAAGATGATGATTCTACAATAGTAGACAAGACCCTATATAAGTCTATGATTGGTAAACTCATATATCCTAATCAATCTAGACCAGATATTTCTAATGCAGTTGGTATTGTTGGAAGATTTGTAGTAGAACCTAAACAAAGTCATCTCATGGTAGAAAAAAGGATATTCAGATATTTGAGGGGAACTATAGACTATGGTTTATGGTATCCTAATTCAGAGAATGTAGAACTTCATGTGTATACATATGCAGATTGGGCAGGTTGCATTGATGACAGAAAGAGCACCTCAAGAGGAGAATTATTTCTTGGAGATAGACTAGTTACTTGGACAAGCAAGAAGTAGAATTGTATTTCTCAATCCACAGAAGAAGAAGAATATGTAGCAAAAACATTAAATTATTCTACAATTGTGTGGATCAAGCATATGATAAAGGATTTTGGAATTTAGATTGATTACCCTATTGTTATTCTTTGTGACAAAGCACATTAAAATAAAATATCACTTCATAAGAGAGAAATTTGCAGAGAAAGAAGTAAAGTTGGACTATGTGAGTACAAAAGATAAACTAGCTAACATTTTCACAAAGCCTTTACCGAAGGATACCTTTGAGTATCTCAGGGAGAAGCTGGGAGTAATTCCCTTCCCTGGATCTTCTTAGAGTTTATAGTAGTGCATCAGTCCTAAGTGACTGATGAATGGTTGACTACTCTACTTCAGGAGTAGTACCTATGCTTTTTTTTCTGGCGCCCTTTGCCATTGATGTCAAAGGGGGAGTATATAATCATGAAAAACAAAATAGTTGTTTCAATCTAGAAAGGGGGAGTATATAATAGCAAAAGATGAGTATACATTAAGAAGTTGTAGCAGTTGATATTCAGAGAATTTAGTAGTAGATGGAGGATTCATCCTTGGGGGAGTTTTTTTGAGGAAATGGAGAATGTTATAAAATAATTGTACATTTGGATTGGTGGTATTTTTCATTCCATATGTTGCCATCAATGCCAAAGGGGGAGATTGTTGGAGATTTTCCAGCAAGCCAATGTTGACTATATGTTTGTCATTGATGACAACATATGGTAAGAAACGTGCATTGTAGTTCTATGCAATGAGTCTCGAGCAGATGTTGTATGTATATGTTATTGTGAGACCTACATGATAGTCATATTTATACTACTTTAATTTCCATGCTTTAAGTACTTATTTCATAGACATACTTGATTATTTGAGACACTTATGTATTTGAGGATCTATTGAATTCTATGCTATATGTTCGGTACCTGATTATGTAATCAGGGTACACTCGGGATACTACATGTTTTGATTCAGTTTCAGATATGTTGATGTCACATATGATGTTATATGATGTTTAAAATGATTGCGATGAAAAGTTCATTTAGGAAACTGAAGTTATGCTTAGTTGATATATTTATAGACATAGTTTTTAAACCATGCAATATTGATGATGTATTGTATTTATATCATGTTGATTGGACCTACTAATATGTGCAATGAGTGCGCAGGATAAGTTGACCATGGATCTAAATGCAGGGATATAGTATTGGAACCTATGTTTATACTGTGCATTCCAAGGTCCTCTTTGTATAAAGAAACATGTACCTTGTTGTATAGTATTTATTTTGTGAATGTGGTTTGCATGTGTATTTAATTTAGTTAATGTTATGTGAATTAACCATGTCATTGCTGTAATTAAATGTGCCAAATTTGGCAAATTGTAGCATATGTGTGGGCATGGTTAGTAACTTGTAATTAATTGGGTCAAGGGTTTGACTAGGGGATTACCTTAGGGTAGAATCAACTTACCTTGGGTCGAGAAGTTTCTAGATAGTCAACCAAGACTTGAAATCTGTGTGTAAACTTTAGGTAGAGTTTAGGAGGGCCATTTGGGCTCCCATAGGTTAACTAGGGTCAATTTTAGCTACCCAAGTTGATACCTTAGGGGTTAGGGGTCTTTTTCAGCCCATTAAGAGCTTTAAAACTCATTTATGACTCCCCTAAAGTCAAGATTTCAAAGTTGGGCGGATTTGAAGAGTTGTGAGGTTTTGGCTAACCTCTCTCTTCTTCCCAAATTTGCTTTCAACTCCATTTATGGTGAAGGAAGGAAAGTGGGAAGAAGGGAATGCAATTTTCTTCCTCTCTTTTGATTGGCTCCTAGATTTTAGGAGTTTGACCTATTTAGGGAAAGGTTGGAGAAGGGTTTAGTTGTTCACCCACTCTCTAGATTTGGAGACCATTCATTTTGGAAGGAGCTTAGGAGAAGGCTAGCTTTGGAAGGAGTTTCAAGTTTTTCAGACTTTCAACATTCTTGGAGTAAGGTTGGCCCTTGTGTTATTTTTGTTCTTTCATGCTTGTGTTTGAGCTTGGAGCTCCATTAATGGAGTCCATGGCCTTTTATGGTCCATGTTTTAGAAATTATCTTTTGTAAAAATGTTGTTTTAAATTTGTAATTACATTTTGGGATGGGATTCTTCAAGGCTTACTCACCCTAGGGAGGGTGGAGTAACCTTGAAGGGAGTAGTAGGAAGAAGACCTAGGATGTGCAGAGTCTCCCATGTGTGGAGGGATAAAACATGGGGTTCCACGATACCCATGATGCCAAGCATGGCTTACGGGCACCTGGCTTACGGGCACCTGGGGGGGGGGGGGGGCATAAGGAGAGTTAGACCAAATCTCTTGGAGATGGTCTTTCCAAGTCCATGTGTGGCTTGGGATATTTGTATTATGCTGTGGCTTCTCCTCTTGATAGTCCACATCTACCCCATTTTTAGGAAGGTCTCTTGGAGGCCTTTCTCTTGTAAAACCCTGTTGGGATTATGACTTAAGTGTATTTGTGTATGGATATTTTCCTTCATGCTTGAGTGTTTGTTTGTACCCCATTCCAATTTGGATCCCCTAGCTCAGGGGTGGCCATGAAATGGCCTAGGTTGGGAGGTGAGCCTCTATGGTCAACCTCACACTTGCAGGTACCCAGCTGGACATAGGGCTTGTAGGATTTGTGGACTTAGAGAAAATTCTAGTTTTGAAAAGTTGTTGAAATTTTTCCATTTCATGTGTAAGTTTAAAAATGGAATCAGGGATTCCTTGTAATTTTAAACATTGGGATTTTATAATACATTTGAGAAATTTGTTTATGAAAAATCTAAAATTTTGGTAAAAAGGATCATTATGACAAATGTGAATTTTTGGAAACTTTCCATTATATTTCAATATAAGAGTTATATGCACTTTAGAAAAACTTAATTTGCAAATTAAAGATATTTGAGAGATCATATATAGGCATATTTTGGCATGGAAATTCAATTATGAATCATTAGTAAATTTAAAGGTACTCTTAAATATTTTTGTTGGTATTATCCTATTGGCAACCCGCAAGATTGATATTAGCAAGTAATATTTTAGATTCACTTAAATTAAATATATTTTATTTGTAGAAAATAAATGAAGAATTTATTTAGTTTTTTGTACTTAGAAACTTTTTTGAAAATTTTATAAAAAAATAAAATGCTCGAAATTTATTTTTTTGTTCCTAGATATGTTCACCCTGAATTATCATATCCAATGATGCAATTAAAATTTGAAATATTTTTGTCTAAGTGTCCGTTGTTTCATAATTCAGGGAATTTTCCCTTTCACCAGTAAATTAATAAAATCATATTTTATTTATTAATAAATGTTAAATAAATACTTAATACTTAGAGTATTATTTATTCTTAGTAAAATAGCGCTCGACACTTTTTAAATTATACTCATTAAATAAAACATAATATAAAAAAAAGTTAAGTTTATTTTAAATCCCAAATTGGGATTGTGCGCAGAGCGCACAAGGCAAATATTTTACACGACATGGGGGCGGGTTGGAAACCCTAACCCCCACCCGCTCTCAACCCACGCCCCGCTTCACCACTGGCACCATCGCCACTGTTGCAAGCACAATGGAGTGGTGGGGGGGCCGTGCATCCCCGACAAAGAGACGGTCGGACACAGTGGCACTGCGATGCAACCACCAAAGTGGCCTGGGCCGCCATTTTCGGTGGCCGCCTAAACACCATTTGGCCCTGTCAAAGCACGCATACAACGCGATGCGTTTGAAGTTTCTTTTTTTGCTTTTATAAAGTTTTTTATTTATTTAATATTAATTGTTATTTTATAATTTTATCATGCAAGGTTTAGATTAAGTTAAATTTGTATTAAGTTATTTTGATTATTTTTTTAGATTTTGATATATATAAATTAGTTTAGATATTAAAATGTTTAAATAAATCATTCCAAGGATTTGTATTAATAAATTATGATCATGAATTTAATTAGTTGTTATTATTATTTAATTAGCATTAGATTCTTAATAAAAATTTTATATGAGGATTTAAAATAAAGAAGTTACATTTGTACTAGTGCTTCTAAATTGAAAAATAATCTTTGTCATTAAGTTGATTAGTTTATTTTTAAAATTAAATATTCAATGATATGTTCTAATAGATTATTTTGTTTGTTAAATAAATTCATTTATTAAGTTAATGATTTATTTAAAGTAGCCTTGTCTTTGAAGTTATTATTTATATTCTAATCCGATCAAATTTATTTTTAGATGGACATTATGTCGATAGGATGTTTCTAATGTCTCCTAGTCATCGAGCCTCTAATTATTTTAACTTAGAGGTCATTTTTAGTGCACAGTTGACTATCGGTCAACTTTAGCCAAACCTTGATCGAATGTCTTTGTTTGCATGCACAAACCTCTCATTCTTAATTTAAGCCTTAGATGTGTTCAGTAAGTCTCTTTTAAAGCACAGTTGACTTTTTGGTCAACCTTAGTCAAACCTTGGACATCACATCAGTTTGTGTGCATGAACCCTACCCTAATGTGTATCAACCTTAGTAGAACCTTGTAGGACGTATTTGGGCACAGTTGACTTTTTGGTCAACCCTTGGTCAAATGCCTTGGTTTGCATGCCCAAGTATCCTAGATGTGTTTTATATCCTTATAGCTCAATTGCATGTACTTTGGTGCATGGTTGAATTTTGGTCAACTATGGTTGACTTTTAGTCAATTGTCTCATTTTGCGTGCCAGTCAAAGTTAGTAGTCTAGGGTATCCCGTAGTATGGTTAGGAGTTGTTTAATGAATTTTGACTTTTGGTCAAATTTGGTCAAACATGGTCAACCTAGTATGGTTTGACCCTTGGGGTATTTTTTTTAGACACTTCGATACTTCTTGTCATCTGTTTTCTCTCTAGACCATTTTTGCGTGCACATAGGGACTTTTGCGAGTTAGTGTTTCACAACTTAGTTGTGTATGTTGGTATGTTTGTAGTCAGTTAGTAGGTTTGAGGAAAAAAATTGTAGTTGTGTTTTGCTCAACTTTTGGGCATGCCAGTTATCAACATGATATCATAGACGCAAAGGTTGATTCTGAGTACACATAGTTGTGTAGTTGATTGTAACAATAGTGTTCCTGACAGTGTTACAGGCAGAGTTTTATATGAGATTCACAGTAAGATTATTTTGGAGCCTTGCACATTTATATTTGTGTTGTAGACATGTTTGTGGAGCTATTTTCATGGACACAGAGTTATTTGTGCAATACAAGTTGAGTTATGATGTTTCCATTTTCCAGTTACAGTTTCCTGAGATTGTCTAATGGAGCTGATAGTGTTTATATTATTTTTGCAGTTGCACCTATCATTTTGGTATGGGTGTTTGGTTTAATGTTTGTTGATGAGTTAAGAATGTTTGGTTAAGAGCCCATAACTTAATTCATCTTGAGAATAAACTTTCAGTTAATTTAGTGGAGCCGACTGTGTGAAGCAATGCATCTACTCATATTGGGTTGGGTGGTCCCTTTTGTGTTGCATGCTTAGTATAGCAGTTGGAGATATTGTTGGAGAGTTATATTGTTTCTCTAATATGATTTCAAGAAGGTTCTAACAGGCCAACTTGATTATATCATTTGGAGGAAGATACTTATAGCTAGTCAGTTGTGCTTGCTAAGTGTGACTGAGAGAGAAGAGCAGAAGATGCAAATGTACTAAGAGAGTCAATCATCAGTTGAAGATCTATGTGAAGAAGAAGAGAGTATAGGCTATTCATTGAAATTGATCAAGATAGAAGGTCTACCTTCTAGTTCACCAAGATCCAGATATAGTGTATATCTCTTATGCAGAAGGTTGCAACCTTCACCATTTGAGCAGTGTGCTCTCAGACAGTGTGTCCTCACCCCTAACAGGGTTATTTGTAAAAGACTCCTAATAGGGTCTGACCCTTGACCAGGTCATTGTACTTCATGCATTGTAAAGATCAACTCCTAACAGGGTTGTAAGATCTTTTAACAAGGATCATTATACTCTAGTGCAGTTTATAGTGGGTGCTAATTCCCACTAGGATTTTTACCTATTTGGGTTTCCCTGTAACCAAAATTGTGGTGTTGTGTTAAGTGTTATATTATTGTGTATGTGTCTAATGTTATTCTATACTTAATTGGATAAAGAATTGAATTTTGTAGATAACTAATTCACCCCCCCCCTCTCAGTTATCTCTTGGGACTATTCCTAACACCTTATTATTATGAGGACCATGCTAAATAAAGAGAAGGAATTAGATCAGAGGAAGATTCTATTTCACTTTATATAATTGTGAGAATAAGTGTTGTGATGTGATTATTGATACTAGAAGCACTAATAATATAGTGTTAGAAGAATTGGTCACAAAATGAAAGTTGAAGAGGGAGAGGCATTCACATCGATATCAAATTTTCTATTTGCAAAACAACCACAAATTTCTGGTCAATGAGAAATGCTTAGTGAAATTCAAGATTGGCAGTTACCATGATGAGGTATTATGTGACATCATACCCATAGATACATGTCATATGTTGTTGAGGGGTCCATGATAGTTTGGTAAATGTTCTATACATGAAGGTCTTGAAAATACCTATTCCCTTACAAAGGATGGAGTTTTCCACAAGATGAAGTCCCTAATGAAGGAAGAAGAAAAAGTATGTAGTAGTCCTAGGTTATGTTTTGTTGATGGAAGAAATTTTTTGGAAGGCATGAAACATGAATGCATGTGTTATGCTTTAATTCATAGATTGGATAAAGAAGACAATAGGAAAGTACTAGTAGAGGTTTTAGGTCTTTTGAATAAGTTTCAAGACATTGTATCTGATAATGTACCTAAGGTATTGCTACCAGTAAGAAAGGTTAGTCATTAGATAAAATTAATCTCTGGAACTAGTCTGCCAAATAAGGTAGCTCATATGATGACTCCTACCAAGAATGAGGAATTGAATAGGAAAGTTCAAGAATCATTAAGAAAAGGACTAATCTGAGAGAGCTAGATTTTGTGTGCAGTAGCTACAATAATTGCAAAAAATAAGGATAGGGAGTGGAGGATGTGTACAAATTGTAGGGCCATAGACAAGATAACAATCAAATACATATTTCCCTTGCCAAGGATGAATGACCTTATGGACTAATTGAGTGCATCTAAGTATTTCATGAAGATAGATCTCAAGTGTGGATATCATCAAATTTGGATCATAGAGGGTGATGAATTGAGGACCAAGTTCTTCAAGACCAAAGAAGGCTTATATGAGTGGTTAGTCATTACTCTTGGGATAACTAATGCACTGAGCACATTCATGTGGCTCATGAATGAGGTACTGAAATAGTTTTTGGGAAAATTTATTATTGTGTATTTAGATGATATTATAATTTTTAGTAAGATACTAGGTTAGCATTTAATGCATACTCAAAGAGTCTTTGAAAATCTAAGAGAGAAGAAATTATTGATTAACTTGAACAAGTGTAATTTTGTAAAAAGGGAGTTAGTGTACTTGGGACTTGTTGTCTCACTAGACAGTCTTAAAATGGACCTAGAGAAGATGAAAGTTATTCTAAATTGGCCTACCCCAAGGATTTCTACTAAGGTGAGGTCTTTTCATGGTTTGGTTATTTTTTACCAAAAGCTCACAAGAAACTTTAGTAGTATTTGTGCACCATTTACTAAGACAGTGAGAGGGGATAGAAAAGAGTTCAAATGAATTGTAAGAGTAGAATTTTTTTGGACATGCTGAAGAAGAAGGTGAAAGATCAACCTATTTTAGCCCTCCCTGATTTTAATAAGGTTTTTTAGAAGGATTGTGATGCTAGTGGTAATGCCATTAGAGATAGTGTTAATGAAGAAGGTTTAAGCTTGTTGCATATTTCAAAGAGAAGTTAAATGATGCAAATAAAAAGTATTTTATTTATGATTAAGAATTCTATGTAATAGTCTAGACATTGAATAAATATAGGCATTATCTATTTCCAAAGGAATTTTTTTTTATACTAATCATAAAAAATTATAGTACTTGAATAGCTAGGATAAATTGAATCAGAGGCATTTGAAATGGATATATTTTTTGCATAGCTATACCTTTGTTTTGAAGCATAGAACTAGGAGGTATAAGAGAGTTATAGATGCCTTAAGTAGGAATCAAACCTTGTTGACAAAATTAAAGATTAAAGTGGCCAGGCTCAATTTACTCAATACCCTTTACTTTGGGGATGGTGATTTTGTAGAGGCTTATAAATCTTGCAAGAAACCTACTACTTTAGATAGGACAAGGTGATTGGATTTCATGATCCAAGATGGTATGTTATTGAAGGAAAGTTTGATGTGCATTTTGAGGAGTTCCATGAGAGAGAATTTGATCAGAGAGAAACATAGTCCAGAGGAATGGAAAGATACTATGACCGGGATAAGACCATTAACATTATAAGTGAGCCTTATTATTGGCCACAATTATCATAGGATGTGAAGAGATTTGTGTAGAGTTGTGGGGTATGCTAGATGGCTAAAGGATTGAGTTAGAATACATGAGTGTATCAACCCTTACCTATACTGGATCAAGGTCCTAAGATGATATAAGTATGGGTTTCATTCTTGGTTTTCCAAGGAAAAAATGAGGAAATGATTTATTATTTGTGGTGGTTGATAGGTTTTACAAGATGAAACATTTCATTCCTCACTAGAAGATCCATGATTTTGTTCACATTGCTAATTTATTTTTTAGAGAGGTAGGTAGACTGTATAGTCTACCAAAGAGTATAGTTTCATATTATGATACCTACTTTGTTGGATAGTTTTGGAGGAACTTGTTGAAGAAATTGAAGATAAAGTTGAATTTCAACTCTACACACCACTCAAAAAATGATGGGCAGATTGAAGTAGCGAATAGAAGTCTAGGTAACCTACTGATATGCTTCGTAGGAGATCAATGCAAAGGATGGGAACTAATCTTACCACAGGTGGATTTTTCTTACAACAATTATGTCAACAAGAATACTAGTAGATCACCATTCCAAATTGTATATGGAGGTAGTCTGAGGACCGCACCAAAATTGTGGAAGATGGAGCAAGAACATATGGAAAGTATTAAAGCTAAAGACATTGAAGAACACATCAAGAGTCTATATGAAGAAGTGCAAGATCACATTAACAAGATGAATGTGGAGTATAAAGCTAAGACATATCATCAAAATAGGGGGTATAAGGAATTTCAAGTTGGAGATGAAGTTCTGGGGTACTCAAGGAAATAAAGGTTTCCAATAGAGACCTACAACAAGTTGAAGATGAAGTTCGATCCCTGTAAGATTTTGAAGAATCATGATTTAGGAAATGCATATGAGGTAGAGTTGCTGGATGGTTTCAATATTTCCCCTGTGCTCAACATTGCATATTTAATAGAATATTGGGAAGGTGGAACATAGGCGGAACCATTACTAGAACAATGTAGCATTCTAGCACCTACTTTAGAGAAGGAGGAGATTGAAGCAATCTTTGATATTCATGTAGGAAGGAGTACTAGAAATAAGAAGTATGAGGAATATCTAGTGAAGTAGAAATAAAGGCCTATAGAAAACTCATCATGGTTGTCCAAAGTAGATATTGACCATTTAGGATTTCCTCAACCAGATGAGATGTGATATTCTCAAATCACCCTATCTCTAATATAGGAGCATCCAATGATGTAAGGGAAATCCTACATAACCAAAAAAAAATTCCTTGTCGCTAGTTTTCTTTTGATGTTTTTGCATTTCTAGATACCCATTTGGACAAATTAGAAATTCCAACTTTTAGAATTCTTATGCTTCCTTTTAGGTCAACATGCACTATTTTTAGGAAGTTTAATTTGAAGGAAAATCGGGAAAAAGTTTTATGGAAAGATAAGTACTGTAGCAAAAGAATCAGATCAAAATATTTCACTGTTTGAAAGTTATTAAGGCTTTAGTTACCAAAAAATTTGCCAAAAT